>CM026394.1:18886601-18920596 GCA_014843695.1 Archivesica marissinica | reverse complement strand
TACGCGGATGAACAGTATATATACTACTTATGATTGCTTAATGTGATGTACGCGGATGAACAGTATATATACTACTTATGATTGCTTAATGTGATGTACGCGGATGAACAGTATATATACTACTTATGATTGCTTAATGTGATGTACGCGGATGAAAGGAACAGTATATATACTACTTATGATTGCTTAATGTGATGTACGCGGATGAACAGTATATATACTACTTATGATTGCTTAATGTGATGTACGCGGATGAACAGTATATATACTACTTATGATTGCTTAATGTGATGTACGCGGATGAACAGTATATATACTACTTATGATTGCTTAATGTGATGTACGCGGATGAACAGTATATATACTACTTATGATTGCTTAATGTGATGTACGCGGATGAAAGTATATATACTACTTATGATTGCTTAAGTGATGTACGCGGATGAAAGGAACAGTATATATACTACTTATGATTGCTTAATGTGATGTACGCGGATGAAAGGAACAGTATATATACTACTTATGATTGCTTAATGTGATGTACGCGGATGAAAGGAACAGTATATATACTACTTATGATTGCTTAATGTGATGTACGCGGATGAAAGGAACAGTATATATACTACTTATGATTGCTTAATGTGATGTACGCGGATGAAAGGAACAGTATATATACTACTTATGATTGCTTAATGTGATGTACGCGGATGAACAGTATATATACTACTTATGATTGCTTAATGTGATGTACGCGGATGAACAGTATATATACTACTTATGATTGCTTAATGTGATGTACGCGGATGAAAGGAAGTATATATACTACTTATGATTGCTTAATGTGATGTACGCGGATGAAAGGAACAGTATATATACTACTTATGATTGCTTAAGTGATGTACGCGGATGAAAGGAACAGTATATATACTACTTATGATTGCTTAATGTGATGTACGCGGATGAAAGAACAGTATATATACTACTTATGATTGCTTAGTGATGTACGCGGATGAAGACAGTATATATACTACTTATGATTGCTTAATGTGATGTACGCGGATGAACAGTATATATACTACTTATGATTGCTTAATGTGATGTACGCGGATGAACAGTATATATACTACTTATGATTGCTTAATGTGATGTACGCGGATGAAAGGAACAGTATATATACTACTTATGATTGCTTAATGTGATGTACGCGGATGAAAGGAACAGTATATATACTACTTATGATTGCTTAATGTGATGTACGCGGATGAAAGGAACAGTATATATACTACTTATGATTGCTTAATGTGATGTACGCGGATGAACAGTATATATACTACTTATGATTGCTTAATGTGATGTACGCGGATGAACAGTATATATACTACTTATGATTGCTTAATGTGATGTACGCGGATGAACAGTATATATACTACTTATGATTGCTTAATGTGATGTACGCGGATGAACAGTATATATACTACTTATGATTGCTTAATGTGATGTACGCGGATGAAAGGAACAGTATATATACTACTTATGATTGCTTAATGTGATGTACGCGGATGAAAGGAACAGTATATATACTACTTATGATTGCTTAATGTGATGTACGCGGATGAACAGTATATATACTACTTATGATTGCTTAATGTGATGTACGCGGATGAACAGTATATATACTACTTATGATTGCTTAATGTGATGTACGCGGATGAAGGAACAGTATATATACTACTTATGATTGCTTAATGTGATGTACGCGGATGAAAGGAACAGTATATATACTACTTATGATTGCTTAATGTGATGTACGCGGTGAAAGGAACAGTATATATACTACTTATGATTGCTTAATGTGATGTACGCGGATGAACAGTATATATACTACTTATGATTGCTTAATGTGATGTACGCGGATGAACAGTATATATACTACTTATGATTGCTTAATGTGATGTACGCGGATGAACAGTATATATACTACTTATGATTGCTTAATGTGATGTACGCGGATGAACAGTATATATACTACTTATGATTGCTTAATGTGATGTACGCGGATGAACAGTATATATACTACTTATGATTGCTTAATGTGATGTACGCGGATGAAAGGAACAGTATATATACTACTTATGATTGCTTAATGTGATGTACGCAGATGAACAGTATATATACTACTTATGATTGCTTAATGTGATGTACGCGGATGAAAGGAACAGTATATATACTACTTATGATTGCTTAAAGTGATGTACGCGGATGAAAGGAACAGTATATATACTACTTATGATTGCTTAAAGTGATGTACGCGGATGAAAGGAACAGTATATATACTATTTATGATTGCTTAAAGTGATGTAAGCGGATGAAAGGAACAGTATATATACTACTTATGATTGCTTATAGTGATGTAAGCGGAGGAAAGGAACAGTATATATTCTACTTATGATTGCTTAATGTGATGTACGCGGATGAACAGTATATATACTACTTATGATTGCTTAATGTGATGTACGCGGATGAACAGTATATATACTACTTATGATTGCTTAATGTGATGTACGCGGATGAACAGTATATATACTACTTATGATTGCTTAATGTGATGTACGCGGATGAACAGTATATATACTACTTATGATTGCTTAATGTGATGTACGCGGATGAACAGTATATATACTACTTATGATTGCTTAATGTGATGTACGCGGATGAACAGTATATATACTACTTATGATTGCTTAATGTGATGTACGCGGATGAACAGTATATATACTACTTATGATTGCTTAATGTGATGTACGCGGATGAACAGTATATATATACTTATGATTGCTTAATGTGATGTACGCGGATGAACAGTATATATACTACTTATGATTGCTTAATGTGATGTACGCGGATGAACAGTATATATACTACTTATGATTGCTTAATGTGATGTACGCGGATGAACAGTATATATACTACTTATGATTGCTTAATGTGATGTACGCGGATGAACAGTATATATACTACTTATGATTGCTTAATGTGATGTACGCGGATGAACAGTATATATACTACTTATGATTGCTTAATGTGATGTACGCGGATGAAAGGAACAGTATATATACTACTTATGATTGCTTAATGTGATGTACGCGGATGAACAGTATATATACTACTTATGATTGCTTAATGTGATGTACGCGGAAAAGTATATATACTACTTATGATTGCTTAATGTGATGTACGCGGATGAAAGGAACAGTATATATACTACTTATGATTGCTTAAAGTGATGTACGCGGATGAAAGGAACAGTATATATACTACTTATGATTGCTTAATGTGATGTACGCGGATGAAAGGAACAGTATATATACTACTTATGATTGCTTAATGTGATGTACGCGGATGAACAGTATATATACTACTTATGATTGCTTAATGTGATGTACGCGGATGAAAGGAACAGTATATATACTACTTATGATTGCTTAATGTGATGTACGCGGATGAAAGGAACAGTATATATACTCTTATGATTGCTTAAAGTGATGTACGGATGAAAGGAACAGTATATATACTACTTATGATTGCTTAATGTGATGTACGCGGATGAAAGGAACAGTATATATACTACTTATGATTGCTTAATGTGATGTACGCGGATGAACAGTATATATACTACTTATGATTGCTTAATGTGATGTACGCGGATGAACAGTATATATACTACTTATGATTGCTTAATGTGATGTACGCGGATGAAAGGAACAGTATATATACTACTTATGATTGCTTAATGTGATGTACGCGGATGAACAGTATATATACTACTTATGATTGCTTAATGTGATGTACGCGGATGAAACAGTATATATACTACTTATGATTGCTTAATGTGATGTACGCGGATGAACAGTATATATACTACTTATGATTGCTTAATGTGATGTACGCGGATGAAAGGAACAGTATATATACTACTTATGATTGCTTAAAGTGATGTACGCGGATGAAAGGAACAGTATATATACTACTTATGATTGCTTAATGTGATGTACGCGGATGAAAGGAACAGTATATATACTACTTATGATTGCTTAATGTGATGTACGCGGATGAAAGGAACAGTATATATACTACTTATGATTGCTTAATGTGATGTACGCGGATGAACAGTATATATACTACTTATGATTGCTTAATGTGATGTACGCGGATGAAAGAACAGTATATATACTACTTATGATTGCTTAATGTGATGTACGCGGATGAAAGGAACAGTATATATACTACTTATGATTGCTTAAAGTGATGTACGCGGATGAAAGGAACAGTATATATACTACTTATGATTGCTTAATGTGATGTACGCGGATGAAAGGAACAGTATATATACTACTTATGATTGCTTAATGTGATGTACGCGGATGAACAGTATATATACTACTTATGATTGCTTAATGTGATGTACGCGGATGAACAGTATATATACTACTTATGATTGCTTAATGTGATGTACGCGGATGAACAGTATATATACTACTTATGATTGCTTAATGTGATGTACGCGGATGAACAGTATATATACTACTTATGATTGCTTAATGTGATGTACGCGGATGAACAGTATATATACTACTTATGATTGCTTAATGTGATGTACGCGGATGAACAGTATATATACTACTTATGATTGCTTAATGTGATGTACGCGGATGAAAGGAACAGTATATATACTACTTATGATTGCTTAATGTGATGTACGCGGATGAAAGGAACAGTATATATACTACTTATGATTGCTTAATGTGATGTACGCGGATGAACAGTATATATACTACTTATGATTGCTTAATGTGATGTACGCGGATGAACAGTATATATACTACTTATGATTGCTTAATGTGATGTACGCGGATGAAAGGAACAGTATATATACTACTTATGATTGCTTAAAGTGATGTACGCGGATGAAAGGAACAGTATATATACTACTTATGATTGCTTAATGTGATGTACGCGGATGAAAGGAACAGTATATATACTACTTATGATTGCTTAATGTGATGTACGCGGATGAAAGGAACAGTATATATACTACTTATGATTGCTTAATGTGATGTACGCGGATGAAAGGAACAGTATATATACTACTTATGATTGCTTAATGTGATGTACGCGGATGAAAGGAACAGTATATATACTACTTATGATTGCTTAATGTGATGTACGCGGATGAAAGGAACAGTATATATACTACTTATGATTGCTTAAAGTGATGTACGCGGATGAAAGGAACAGTATATATACTACTTATGATTGCTTAATGTGATGTACGCGGATGAACAGTATATATACTACTTATGATTGCTTAATGTGATGTACGCGGATGAACAGTATATATACTACTTATGATTGCTTAATGTGATGTACGCGGATGAACAGTATATATACTACTTATGATTGCTTAATGTGATGTACGCGGATGAAAGGAACAGTATATATACTACTTATGATTGCTTAATGTGATGTACGCGGATGAACAGTATATATACTACTTATGATTGCTTAATGTGATGTACGCGGATGAACAGTATATATACTACTTATGATTGCTTAATGTGATGTACGCGGATGAACAGTATATATACTACTTATGATTGCTTAATGTGATGTACGCGGATGAACAGTATATATACTACTTATGATTGCTTAATGTGATGTACGCGGATGAACAGTATATATACTACTTATGATTGCTTAATGTGATGTACGCGGATGAAAGGAACAGTATATATACTACTTATGATTGCTTAATGTGATGTACGCGGATGAACAGTATATATACTACTTATGATTGCTTAATGTGATGTACGCGGATGAACAGTATATATACTACTTATGATTGCTTAATGTGATGTACGCGGATGAACAGTATATATACTACTTATGATTGCTTAATGTGATGTACGCGGATGAAAGGAACAGTATATATACTACTTATGATTGCTTAAAGTGATGTACGCGGATGAAAGGAACAGTATATATACTACTTATGATTGCTTAATGTGATGTACGCGGATGAAAGGAACAGTATATATACTACTTATGATTGCTTAATGTGATGTACGCGGATGAAAGGAACAGTATATATACTACTTATGATTGCTTAATGTGATGTACGCGGATGAACAGTATATATACTACTTATGATTGCTTAATGTGATGTACGCGGATGAAAGAACAGTATATATACTACTTATGATTGCTTAATGTGATGTACGCGGATGAAGACAGTATATATACTACTTATGATTGCTTAATGTGATGTACGCGGATGAAAGGAACAGTATATATACTACTTATGATTGCTTAATGTGATGTACGCGGATGAAAGGAACAGTATATATACTACTTATGATTGCTTAATGTGATGTACGCGGATGAACAGTATATATACTACTTATGATTGCTTAATGTGATGTACGCGGATGAACAGTATATATACTACTTATGATTGCTTAATGTGATGTACGCGGATGAACAGTATATATACTACTTATGATTGCTTAAAGTGATGTACGCGGATGAAAGGAACAGTATATATACTACTTATGATTGCTTAAAGTGATGTACGCGGATGAAAGGAACAGTATATATACTACTTATGATTGCTTAATGTGATGTACGCGGATGAAAGGAACAGTATATATACTACTTATGATTGCTTAAAGCGATGTAAGCGGATGAAAGGAACAGTATATATACTACTTAATGATTGCTTAATGTGATGTACGCGGATGAAAGGAACAGTATATATACTACTTATGATTGCTTAATATGATGTACGCGGATGAAAGGAACAGTATATATACTACTTATGATTGCTTAATGTGATGTACGCGGATGAACAGTATATATACTACTTATGATTGCTTAATGTGATGTACGCGGATGAAAGGAACAGTATATATTCTACTATTGATTGCTTAATATGATGTAAGCGGATGAAAGGAACAGTATATATACTACTTATGATTGCTTAATGTGATGTACGCGGATGAAAGGAACAGTATATATTCTACTATTGATTGCTTTCCTCATGCTACATGATAAACTCACTTGTAACTGTTCTAAATGGCTATATTATTTGCGGTGTATATCTAGAGGCCCCAACAGATTAATTTTATAACAGCTGGAGGGGGTCTAAAACAAAACTGAATAATACAGTCAATAAATAATGTATATGCATACATGTACATATTCTAAGCTTTTGGATTGCAATTACATATACATATATGTACATATTCTAACGTTGCTTTTGGATTGCAATTACATATACATACATGTACATATTCTAACTTTGCTTTTGGATTGCAATTACATATACATATATCTACATATTCTAACGTTGCTTTTGGATTGCAATTACAGATACTTATATGTACATATTCTAACGTTGCTTTTGGATTGCAATTACAGATACATATATGTACATATTCTAACGTTGCTTTTGGATTGCAATTACAGACACATATATGTATATATTCTAACGTTGCTTTTGGATTGCAATTACAGATACATATATGTACATATTCTAACTTTGCATTTGGATTGCAATTACAGATACATATATGTATATATTCTAACGTTGCTTTTGGATTGCAATTACAGACACATATATGTACATATTCTAACGTTGCTTTTGGATTGCAATTACAGACATATATATCTGTACATATTCTTACTTTGCATTTCGATTGCAATTACAGATACAAGGAGCTATAATGGTCGCGTCTTTATTTCAAGTTGTAGTCGGTTTTTCCGGCCTGATGGGTTTCGTACTCAAGTTTATTGGACCACTGGCAATTACTCCAACCATCACGCTGATAGGGTTAGCTCTGTTTAAGGAAGCGGCTGATAAGGCTGCCGAGCAGTGGTATATTGCCCTTATGTAAGTAACTACATGTAAAGTATATAATATGGTATCAAAGTATGCCCCATTAGAATCACTGTTAAATTAGCCACGCCCCGGGTGTATTGAAATCTGCACAACATGTGCAGGGCACTTTCACGTGGCTGATGGATACTATAAATTTCGCGACTCTGTTCCATTCCGTTTTGAAGTAGCTAAAAATGGCAACGTTTCAAATCTGGTCATGTGTAACGCATACGTTGTGTCACTGCTGTAGAATAATTCAGGAATGTGTGTTTTTGGCTAGAAATGATATTTGAGTGATGCTACAATTATGGGTTGTAACATAGTCCGGGGATGTAGTAACCGGGGTAGGGGGTATTGGAACGGAAATGGAATCCATCGCCATGAAGGAGAGAGAAGAGGCAGTGTGGAATTTAAATGCCTTGCCTAAGGGCACACTCGTAACGGCTCCAGCGGGGCTCGAACTCCGGACCTTTCGCACCTGAAGCGACATTCATCCACTGCGCTATCACGAGGAAAACACTTAATAGGACCTACCTACTTTTAGGGAGTATTCAGGGGCAATAACTCACCGATGTCTCTCATTACATATAGAACTATTGTAAATGCTAGGTTGTTAGTAAAGGCATTATAAATTCACGAATGTCATTGAAAATCCAAAGTCATTTCCGCAACAATAAATCCATATACCAAAAACACAAAACTTCATAACACCGAATAAATGTCCAACACAAACAGAATGGACCGCAATGTCCCACTGACATACTAAACAAAGACGGCACGACACTCGCACAATGTGTCAATACGTTATTCGACCAATCAAATAATGTAATTTACAACAATTACGGCACGACACTCACACAATTTCAATGTGTCAATACGTTATTCGACCAATCATATTTAGTTAACTTGTAAATGCCTCTCTCGTAATATAACACTGAACCAATGAAAATATATTTTGTGTGTTTTACGTTTATTTATCGTCGCTACCGGTTGCCCATATGAACGACGCCTCCTGAAGATATTAGTCATTTTAGATTTTGGAGTATAGTGCAGTGATACAGACAGAGACCCATTCCAGAGTCTCCTCTGGTTCTTTTACGTACACGGTGTAAAGCACCGACACGAGACCTCGGTTTAACGTCCCATCTGAAAGACTGTAATTTTATTAGGGTTAGACGGGGGATCGAACCTGCGATCTCTGGATTACCAAGCCAGCCAATATAATATATTACATCACGTGTTTATTTCATTGAGTCTGATTATATGAAAACGTTTCTTATGGAGGTTGGTGCACCAAGTACTGGTTAACCGTTGAAGCCTGCCCAGGAAAGGTGTTATTAGGTAAATTTCCCGTCGTTAATATGAGCAACCGGTAGCGACATTAAATAAACGTAAACACTTTTCATTGAAACGGGATACATACTAAACAATACTACAGTCAAACCTGTCTTAAGCAGCCAGCCAAGGAAATCGCATAAAGTGGCTGATAAGCAGATGTGGCTGCTTGATAGAGGTCAATGGATAACAAAATAACGTATTAGTAATCTGGCTGCTTAATACAGGTTGGCTGCTTAATGGAGGTGACCACTAATATATATATATAATAGATCTGAAGCTTTATTTTTTATACTAAAACAATCAAGAAATATATACATGTTTATGATGTTACTGTATCAACTGTCATAGTTTTCAAAGTTTTATTTGTTTAAATCCAGAAGCTCTCAGACCCATGTGTCATACATGTTCGTGCATATAATCAAATATGGCAGCAGCAAATACAGACGGACACGTAATCCAGTGGTTAACACGAGGGACTGAGGGTATCCATGGATCGCATGTTCGATCCCCCGTCTGACCCTAATAAAATTAACAATCTTTCAGATGGGACTTTAAACCGAGGTCTCGTGTCGATGCTTTACACCTTACACGTTAAAGTACCAGAGGAGACTCTGGAATGGACCTCTGTCTGTATCATTGCAATGTCCTCCAACAATCTAAAATGACTAATCTCTTCAGGTGGCGTCGCTCATATGGGCAACCAGTAGCGATGATAAATAAACGTATAACACACACTCTTATAACATAGTTCTTGAACTTGGTAAAAATGAATATTACACGGAAAAAAGTAACGATTTCCGGACAATCTGTTATATAGTATATTATACTATAGTCCAAACAAATAGGTATCCCGTCTAGACACACACTTCATAGTCCAACAAACACAATGAAGCAAAATAAGATCAATGGACGCACATTTGGTGTCATTAACTAACTGCGCAACCGTTATATTTCTAGATCAACATTATGCTAAACTTCTTAGGTATTGCATTAAATCAAAGTATGCTAAACTTAGGCATTAAATCAAAAGTATGCTAAACGTAGGCATTATATCAAAAGTATGCTAAACGTAGGCATTAAATCAAAATTATGCTAAACTTAGGCATTAAATCAAAAGTATGCTAAACTTAGGCATTAAATCAATATTATGTAAACTTAGGCATTAAATCAAAAGTATGCTAAACTTAGGCATTAAATCAAAATTATGCTAAACGTAGGCATTAAATCAAAATTATGCTAAACTTAGGCATTAAATCAAAAGTATGCTAAACTTAGGCATTAAATCAAAAGTATGCTAAACTTAGACATTAAATCAAAAGTATGCTAAACTTAGGCATTAAATCAAAATTATGCTAAACGTAGGCATTAAATCAAAAGTATGCTAAACTTAGGCATTAAATCAAAAGTATGCTAAACTTAGGCATTAAATCAAAATTATGCTAAACATAGGCATTAAA
Source organism: Archivesica marissinica (assembly GCA_014843695.1). Lineage (NCBI taxonomy): Eukaryota > Metazoa > Mollusca > Bivalvia > Venerida > Vesicomyidae > Archivesica > Archivesica marissinica. Next base: position 18,909,865 of record CM026394.1, on the reverse strand, counting down.
TCAAAATTATGCTAAACTTAGGCATTAAATCAAAAGTATGCTAAACTTAGGCATTAAATCAAAAGTATGCTAAACGTAGACACAAAATCAAAATTATGCTAAACTTAGGCATTAAATCAAAATTATGCTAAACTTAGGCATTAAATCAAAAGTATGCTAAGCTTAGGCATTAAATCAAAAGTATGCTAAACGCAGGCATTAAATCAAAAGTATGCTAAACTTAGACATTAAATCAAAATTATGCTAAACTTAGGCATTAAATCAAAATTATGCTAAACTTAGGCATTAAATCAAAAGTATGCTAAACTTAGGCATTAAATCAAAAGTATGCTAAACGTAGGCATTAAATCAAAATTAAGCTAAACGTACTAGACATTAAATAAAATGTTTGTGTTGGGGGGGTTAAAGTCGCACAAACAGCTTAGGTCAGTTGACGACTCTCCAATTATTATTGGTAGAGCAACAAGCAGGCACGGACACTTGTAGAACCACCGACCTTCCACGAGCCAGCTGCATACGGCTATCTCACATGAAACAATTCGATACCCTCAGTATGATTCCAACAGACAACGGTGAAGGGTAAGTATTTGAAGTCAACGACGCGGAGACCCCTCCTTCTCCAACAGTATATGGATATCTCATATATAAAAAATATATATAATGAGAGACACCTGTCAATTACTGCCACTGAATACTCCCTAACAGTAGATAGGTCCTAGAGACATCGGTCAATTACTGCCCCTGAATACTCCCTAAAAGTAGATAGGTCCTAGAGACATCGGTCAATTACTGCCCCTGAATACTCCCTAAAAGTAGATAGGTCCTAGAGACATCGATCAGTTGTTGCCCCTGAATACTCCCTAAAAGTAGATAGGTCCTAGAGACATCGGTCAGTTACTGCCCCTGAATACTCCCTATAAGGAGATAGGTCCTAGAGACACCGGTCAGTTGTTGCCCCTGAATACTCCCTAAAAGTAGATAGGTCCTAGAGACATCGGTCAGTTACTGCCCCTGAATACTCACTATAAGTAGATAGGTCCTAGAGACATCGGTCAGTTACTGCCCCTGAATACTCACTATAAGGAGATAGGTCCTAGAGATACCGGTCAGTTGTTGCCCCTGAATACTCACTAAAAGTAGATAGGTCCTAGAGACATCGGTCAGTTACTGCCCCTGAATACTCACTAAAAGTAGATAGGTCCTAGAGACATCGGTCAGTTACTGCCCCTGAATACTCACTATAAGGAGATAGGTCCTAGAGATACCGGTCAGTTACTGCCCCTGAATACTCACTATAAGGAGATAGGTCCTAGAGACATCGGTCAGTTACTGCCCCTGACTACTCACTATAAGGAGATAGGTCCTAGAGACATCGGTCAGTTACTGCCCCTGAATACTCACTATAAGGAGATAGGTCCTAGAGACATCGGTCAGTTACTGCCCCTGAATACTCCCTATAAGGAGATAGGTCCTAGAGACACCGGTCAGTTACTGCCCCTGAATACTCACTATAAGTAGATAGGTCCTAGAGACATCGGTCAGTTACTGCCCCTGAATACTCACTATAAGTAGATAGGTCCTAGAGACATCGGTCAGTTACTGCCCCTGAATACTCACTATAAGGAGATAGGTCCTAGAGACACCGGTCAGTTACTGCCCCTGAATACTCACTATAGGGAGATAGGTCCTAGAGACACCGGTCAGTTACTGCCCCTGAATACTCACTATAAGTAGATAGGTCCTATTAAGTGTTTTCCTCTGTTTTTATCGTTGTTTCCTTTGCACAACATGCTAGCAATTGTATTCCACTAATACCACTATCGCTTCTAATGAGTATTAAATTACTATATGTCGACATATCTCCTACAGTATATGCAATGGGTACTTATCTGTAAAACAATGCTATCAGTTAATTAACATGATTTTGATAAAATCACAATTATCATACCGCACCATCTGGTTAGGGAACAACAGTAAAAACAAAGGATTCTAACTAAAAGGGACCTATTCACATTTTGGAATAAATCAGACTTTATCTGCCAAGGGAGGTAATAGAAAATTAGAGATGTTCCCGTGTTGAACTACTATTGCACAGACGGATCTGTAGTCCAGTGGTAACACGCTGGACTGGTAATCCAGGGATCGCAGGTTCGATCCCCCGTCTGGCCCTAATACAATTAACAATCTTTCAGACGGGACGTTAAACCGAGGTCTCGTGTCGGTGCTTTACATCGTGCACGTAAAAGAACCAGAGGAGACTCTGGAATGGACCTCTGTCTGTATCAGTGCACTATCCTTCAACAATCTAAAATGACTAATCTCTTCAGGAGGCGTCGCTCATATGGGCAACCGGTAGCGACGATACATAAACATAAAACACACACACACACAATACTATTGCTCATACTACTAGGACGATACGTTAATAGGATTGTTTTCCCAGTAAGATTCACCATATGTCAATGCTTTCTCACTTGCAGGACCATGTGTTTGATTGCACTGTTCTCCCAGTACATGGGCAACATTAACATACCGTGTTTTACATCAGAGAAGGGCAAAGGGTGTACTGTGGTGAAGACGCCCATATTTAGCTTATTCCCGGTATGCAGTTATACATTTTACCTTGCATTTCTTTGTTTAAGCATATTTATTCCACTATATTCATTCACAAAACAATACATGTACACGAAATCCATGTAGTAAGTACATGTATATAGGAAATGATTAAAACGGAAGTAGAGCTTGTATAGTTTTTATCCTTTCTTTTTCATTTCTTGGATATTCAGTAATACATTATGTTTCTTAGAATTCTTAACTACAACTTATACAGTTTGGATGACTTTTCCAGAAAGGGTTTGCTATCAAAAATCAGTCTTAAACTCAAACTCTTCTCAACACTAAATTGGATGACTAGGATAATAGGGAGTATGTACGGAGGGATTATATACGGAGGATTATGTACGGGGGAGTATGTACTGGGGAGTATGTACTGGGGAGTATGTACGGGGGAGTATGTACTGGGGAGTATGTACGGGGGAGTATGTACGGAGGGATTATGTACGGGGGAGTATGTACTGGGGAGTATGTACTGGGGAGTATGTACGGGGAAGTATGTACTGGGGAGTATGTACGGGGGAGTATGTACTGGGGAGGGAGTATGTACGGAGGGATTATATACGGAGGATTATGTACGGAGGATTATGTACGGGGGAGTATGTACTGGGGAGTATGTACGGGGGAGTATGTACTGGGGAGTATGTACGGGGGAGTATGTACTGGGGAGGGATTATGTACGGAGGGATTATGTACGGAGGATTATGTACGGGGGAGTATGTACGGGGAGTATGTACTGGGGAGTATGTACTGGGGAGTATGTACTGGGGAGTATGTACGGGGTACGGGGGATTATGTACGGGGGATTATGTACGGAGGGATTATGTACGGAGGATTATGTACGGAGGAGTATGTACGGGGGAGTATGTACGGGGGAGTATGTACTGGGGAGTATGTACGGGGGAGTATGTACGGGGGATGTACGGGGAGTATGTACGGGGGAGTATGTACGGGGGAGTATGTACGGGGGAGTATGTACGGGGGAGTATGGGGGAGTATGTACGGGGGAGTATGTACTGGGGGAGTATGTACTGGGGAGTATGTACGGAGGGATTATGTACGGAGGGATTATGTACGGGGGATTATGTACGGAGGATTATGTACTGAGGAGTATGTACGGAGGGATTATGTACGGAGGATTATGTACGGGGTATGTACGGGGGAGTATGTACTGGGGAGTATGTACGGAGGGATTATGTACGGAGGATTATGTACGGGGGAGTATGTACTGGGGAGTATGTACTGGGGAATATGTACGGGGGATTATGTACGGGGGAGTATGTACTGGGGAGTATGTACTGGGGAGTATGTACGGGGGAGTATGTACTGGGGAGTATGTACGGGGGATTATGTACGGGGGATTATGTACGGGGGAGTATGTACTGGGGAGTATGTACTGGGGAGTATGTACGGGGGAGTATGTACTGGGGATTATGTACGGGGGATTAAGTACGGGGGATTAAGTACGGGGGAGTATGTACGGAGGGATTATGTACCGGGGATTATGTACGGAGGATTGTGTACGGGGGAGTTTGTACGGAGGAGTATGTACGGAGGATTATGTACGGGGGATTATGTACGGGGGACTATGTACGGAGGATTATGTACGGGGGATTATGTACGGGGGATTAAGTACGGGGGATTACGTACGGGGGATTATGTACGGGGGAGTATGTACGGAGGGATTATGTACGGGGGATTATGTACGGAGGATTGTGTACGGGGGATTATGTACGGAGGGATTATGTACGCAGGATTATGTACGGGGGATTAAGTACGTGGGATTATGTACGGGTGATTATGTACGGGGCATTATGTACGGGGGATTAAGTACGGGGGAGTATGTACGGGGAATTATGTACGGGGGAGTATGTACGGGGATTGTGTACGGGGGTATGTACGGAGATTATGTACGGGAGATTGTGTACGGGGGTATGTACGGGGGATTTTGTACGGTGGTATGTACGGAGATTATGTACGGGGGAGTATGTACGGGGGATTATGTACGGGGGTATGTACGGAGATTATGTACGGGGGGATTGTGTACAGGGGTATGTACGGATATTATGTACGGGGATTATGTACGGGGGTATGTACGGGGGTATATACGGGGGAGTATGTACGGGCGTATGTACGGGGTAGTATGTACGGGGGAGTATGTATGGGGGATTGTGTACGGGGGATTGTGTACGGGGGATTGTGTACGGGGGATTATGTACGGGGGATTGTGTACGGGGGAGTATGTACGGGGGATTGTGTACGGGGATTGTGTACGTGGGATTGTGTACGGGGATTGTGTACGGGGGGTATGTACGGGGGATTGTGTACGGGGGAGTATGTACGGGTGATTATGTACGTGGGGTCTATGTACTGGAGATCTATGTACTGGGATTATATACGGTGGGATTATATACGGGGAGTATGTACGGGGGAGTATGTACGGGGGAGTATGTACAGGGGAGTATGTACGGGGGATTATGTACGGGGGAGTATGTACGGGGGAGTATGTACGGGGGTATGTACGGGGGAGTATGTACGGGGATTATGTACGGGGGTATGTACGGGGGATTATGTACGGGGGAGTATGTACGGGGGAGTATGTACGGGGGAGTATGTACGGGGGATTATGTACGGGGATTATGTACGGGGGTATGTACGGGGGAGTATGTACGGGGGAGTATGTACTGGGGAATATGTACTGGGGAGTATGTACGGGGGAGTATGTAATGGGGGAGTATGTACGGGGGATTATGTACGGGGGATTATGTACGGTGGATTATGTACGGGGGATTATGTACTGGGATTATGTACGACGGGTGATTATGACGGGGATTATGTACGACGGGGGATTATGTACGGGGGATTATGTACGGGGAATTATGTACGGGGGATTATACCATATACTCGGCTGGCATTGACTTCGTTGCCTTCAGGTACTGCTTGCTATGATAATATCGTGGGTTATATGCGTGATTCTCACCGTCTCCGGAGCTCTACCCGATAAGAAAGGAGAATGGGGATACAATGCTCGTACGGACATAAAGACGGACGTTCTATATAAATCAGAATGGTTCAGATTTCCTCTGCCAGGTAAGAGATATAAAACTTTACACATATACCGGTATTCTCCAATCAGCGACTTGCTGCTTTTGTCTAATAGATGTACCCCGGATTAGTCCCACAGTGTATGCGGGTCCTATTAGTTGGAATTCTTTGTTTTTGTCTGTTCTTCCCTACCCAGATGTTGCGGTATGATAACTGTGATTTTATCAAACTTATATCAATGAACACATTTTACAGTCAATGATCCATTGGATGTGTGTATTGTAGACTATATGTCGAGATATAATCATTTAATAATTATAAAATGAGAACATTAATGGCATTTGATTTGATTTTTATTTATCGTCGCTACCGGTTGCCCATATGAGCGACGCCTCCTGAAAAGATTAGTCATTTTAGATGTTTGGAGGATAGTGCAATGATACAGACAGAGGTCCTTTCCAGAGTCTCCTCTAGTTCTTTTACGTGCACGATGTAAAGCACCGACACCAGACCTCGGTTTAAAGTCCCAACTTAAAGACTGTTAATTTTATTATGATCAGACGGGGGATCGAACCTGCGATCACTCGATTACCAGTACAGCGTGTTAAACACTGGACTACATACCCGTCTGTATGTTTTCGCAAATTGGCCACCCTAGTCACCCTATTGGTAGACACTTATAACTGTAGTTTTCACAGTGCTATGTAATGGTATTCATTCACAACATCTAATGTACATGGTGGACAAATGTTGGATAGGAAAATAAGTTTTTGGAAAATACTTAAGTATGTAGTTAGAATATTGAATATAACATTAATACATATTAATGATGGTTGCAATACCAGATCATTAATGACCTAGTTTATTAATACAGGTCAGTGGGGAATGCCCACAGTAAGCACGGCAGCTGTATTTGGGATGCTTGCTGGCGTTTTGTCCTCAATGATTGAGTCTGTAGGCGATTATTACGCATGCGCAAGATTGGCAGGTGCCCCTCCTCCTCCAGTGCATGCAGTTAACAGAGGTATGTACACACATTCGGATGTTAAAGTTGAAATTGTGAATTTGAAATCATGAAATCGTGAAGATGAAATCGTGAATCCGTGAAGTTGAAATCGTGAATTCGTGAAATTACAATCGTGAACTCGTGAAGTTGAAATCGTGAATTCGTGAAGTTGAAATCGTGATTTCGTGAAGTTGAAATCGTGATTTCGAGAAGTTGAAATCGTGAATTCGTGTGGTAGAAATGATGACATAGCGAATGTCACCACCGGTATTTCGTAGGTATACTATCTACACGATAAAAACTGAACAAACCTCACCTCACCTCACATTACAGTTGTATCATGTATCTCTCCATTATTTATATTTCAATAAATCAAACTTAATACCATATACTAGTATTACAGTGAGACATTCGTTGACGATTTATTCAGACCGTTGACTTCAAAACACTTCACCGCTGTAGGTTCGAATCACACTGGGTGTGTCGAATTATTTCATGTTAGGAAGCTATCCAGCTGACTTCCGGACGATCGGTTCTTTGACCCTGGTGCCTGAAATATTCGGCCTTTCTCCATCGATAACAGCTGGAGAGTCGACATATGACATAAGCTTTTACCATCAAGTATTCCCATTGTACTTACTTTATTGAGATATGTCGAGATTTAATAGTTTAAATAAAATATCATCAGAAGTAAAAATTATGATAGCATGCGGTGCAAAGGAAGACACGATGAAAACAGAGGAAAACCAATTGAGAAAAAACCTCCTCCGTAGAGAGTATTCAGGTGGCAGTAACTGACTAATATGTCTCTCATTTTTAAATGTAAATATTTCCGAAATATCCTGATGGCACTTTTTATAAATATTGACGGTATAGTACACGATTTATTTGACAAGATTCTTCAATTAAATGTTTAGCCATTTTCTGTTATATCCAGGTATAGGTATTGAGGGGATATGTTGCATTTTGGCTGGAGCCTGGGGATCAGGAAACGGTACAACATCGTATAGTGAAAATGTCGGTGCTATAGGCATCACGAAGGTAATTGCTGTTCATATAATCTACCCGGGTGACAGTTCGTGTCAGAAACACTGCTCCGATAGGAAATATGTACTAATGTTGGTAAAACGTGTTGCCCAACCCATTTGCTTCTAGATTTTTATTCTCGCAGTGTTTACGTATAAACAAGGCAATCCATTTAATTTCCACGTTGCCTCTTCTCTCTCCCTCGTTGCGATGGATTCCATCAGGAATGAGGTCTCGAGACTGATTAATATAAGTTGAAAGAACTTGTTTCGCAATCGAGCTAAAATAAATTTGTATAAACTAAGTATAAACATAGCAATACAGTTGTATCATTTTGTTCATATAGTTATCATGTTTATATTTGTAATGGTATTGTTTATAAAACAAGAATGAAACTATGATTAAACTATTGTCATAAATGCAACGCGATATTGAGGACGATACCATTACACTAAGATATAGTGAAACACGCTTTTATTTTGACTAAGTGATTGTATTTCATTATACCTGGTCGATACCAACTACCTGGATCACCTATATCTTGTTTATTTTATTGGTTTTCTGTTTATATACATATTTCACATATCGCGTTGGACGAGTATAGTGAGTTAGGTATAACCAGTTAGGTCGACCAGGTATAAATGCAATGCGATATTGAGGACGATACCATTGCACTGAGATATATTGAAACACGCTTTTATCAAGCCTATTGTGTATCATAGTGTTCTTAAAAACCAAAATAAAAATGAAGACAAGTTTCTTAGTTTTGTGCTTTTGAACCCGCAAACATTTACCCATACACCAAGCGTCTGTGTTAGGGGCCAACCGCAAACATTTACCCAGACACCAAGCGTCTGTGTTAGGGGCCTACCGCAAACATTTACCCAGATACCAAGCGTCTGTGCTAGGGGCCTACCGCAAACATTTACCCAGACACCAAGCGTCTGTGTTAGTGGCCTACCGCAAACATTTACCCAGACACCAAGCGTCTGTGTTAGGGGGCTACATGTATTTCAAGTTTTATTTGATACATGGAAACAGTTGTTGGCCGAGGACATCTCCATTCACATGCAACAATTTATGCAATGTCATGATATAGTCCTGCACAGATATCATGGATAAGTTTGATGTGTTTGGACGAAATGTAAAATTGTTTGCCACATGTATGTCAGGAGAGTAGATCAACGGTCATTCTTAGGCAATGCACTTATATCCACATTGACTCTCCTTAGCGGCGCAGTGTCCGTCTGAAGTGAGGTATCGAGGGCGAATATTTCTTTATAGTACAGTCTACATCCGATATGTCAAAGTCGGTTATGACGAATTCTCCGGTTATCTCGAAGTCGGATCAAAGTCCCGTTTCAGACACTATCAATTTACATATAACTGGCTCTGTTTATATATAATGTCTAAAGTCAAACTTCGGTTATGTCGAAGTATTTTGTTCGGTCAGACGGAATTCGACATAACAGATGTAGACTGTATATCACAACACATTTGACTTACTTCTATAATATATATATTCACACAATATATGGTATATGGGCATCATATATATATATAGTCTATTAATACATATCCTGTATATATATATATATATATGGTATATATGTATACATGTATTACACGAAAGTCTATTAATAAATACCATGTACCACGTGTTATTTATATGTATTACATGTACTTTTATTAATATATATCATGCACCATGTATTGTTTATATGTATTACATGTACTGTTATTAATATATATCATGCACCATGTATTGTTTATATGTATTACATGTACTTTTATTAATATATATCATGCACCATGTATTGTTTATATGTATTACATGTACTTTTATTAATACATATCATGCACCATGTATTGTTTATATGTATTACATGTACTTTTATTAATATATATCATGCACCATGTATTGTTTATATGTATTGCATGTACTTTTATTAATATATATCATGCACCATGTATTGTTTGTATATATTACATGTACTTTTATTAATATATATCATGCACCATGTATTGTTTATATGTAGTGCATGCACTTTTATTAATATATATCATGCACCATGTATTGTTTATATGTATTACATGTACTTTTATTAATATATATCATGCACTATGTATTGTTTATATGTATTACATGATTACATGTACTTTTATTAATATATATCATGCACCATGTATTGTTTATATGTATTACATGTACTTTTATTAATATATATCATGCACCATGTATTGTTTATATGTATTACATGTACTTTTATTAATATATATCACGCACCATGTATTGTTTATATGTATTACATGTACTTTTATTAATACATATCATGCACCATGTATTGTTTATATGTATTACATGTACTTTAATTAATACATATCATGCACCATGTATTGTTTATATGTATTACATGTACTTTTATTAATATATATCATGCACCATGTATTGTTTATATGTATTACATGTACTTTTATTAATATATATCATGCACCATGTATTGTTTATATGTATTACATGTACTTTTATTAATATATATCATGCACCATGTATTGTTTATATGTATTACATGATTACATGTACTTTTATTAATACATATCATGCACTATGTATTGTTTATATGTATTACATGTACTTTTATTAATACATATCATGCACCATGTATTGTTTGTATGTATTACATGTACTTTTATTAATATATATCATGCACTATGTATTGTTTATATGTATTACATGTACTTTTATTAATATATATCATGCACCATGTATTGTTTATATGTATTACATGTACTTTTATTAATATATATCATGCACCATGTATTGTTTATATGTATTGCATGTACTTTTATTAATATATATCATGCACTATGTATTGTTTATATGTATTACATGATTACATGTACTTTTATTAATACATATCATGCACCATGTATTGTTTATATGTATTACATGCACTTTTATTAATATATATCATGCACCATGTATTGTTTGTATGTATTACATGTACTTTTATTAATATATATCAAGCACCATGTATTGTTTATATGTATTACATGCACTTTTATTAATATATATCTTGCACCATGTATTGTTTGTATGTATTACATGTACTTTTATTAATATATATCATGCACCATGTATTGTTTATATGTATTACATGTACTTTTATTAATATATATCATGCACTATGTATTGTTTATATGTATTACATGATTACATGTACTTTTATTAATATATATCATGCACCATGTATTGTTTGTATGTATTACATGTACTTTTATTAATATATATCATGCACCATGTATTGTTTATATGTATTGCATGTACTTTTATTAATATATATCATGCACCATGTATTGTTTATATGTATTACATGTACTTTTATTAATACATATCACGCACCATGTATTGTTTATATGTATTGCATGTACTTTTATTAATATATATCATGCACCATGTATTGTTTATATGTATTACATGCACTTTTATTAATATATATCATGCACCATGTATTGTTTATATGTATTACATGTACTTTTATTAATATATATCATGCACCATGTATTGTTTGTATGTATTACATGTACTTTTATTAATATATATCATGCACCATGTATTGTTTATATGTATTACATGTACTTTTATTAATATATATCATGCACTATGTATTGTTTATATGTATTGCATGTACTTTTATTAATATATATCATGCACTATGTATTGTTTATATGTATTACATGATTACATGTACTTTTATTAATACATATCATGCACCATGTATTGTTTATATGTATTACATGTACTTTTATTAATACATATCAGGCACCATGTATTGTTTATATGTATTGCATGTACTTTTATTAATATATATCATGCACCATGTATTGTTTATATGTATTACATGCACTTTTATTAATATATATCATGCACCATGTATTGTTTATATGTATTACATGCACTTTTATTAATATATATCATGCACTGACACAAGACGATCCAAGGGGGAGTACTCACTATGGTAGAATACTAAGACAATGTACAATATCTACAATTTATTTACATATAAATGAATGATGATGATGCAAGAGGTAATGACTGAAACGTCATTTGGCGGCCTGAAAAGTTCACGTGTTCCGTTGTTAGTTCTTTGCCGGTTAGACACTTGTTGATTTAATCATTCGCGGAATATTTCAATGATGTAACGTTTTTTACATATATCTGGGTTGGTTCGCTCTTAAGCGTGTCGGGCCAACCTCCTATGCCGGTTTCCTGGTTGTCCGGTCACGTGGTAACTCCGGGTCGTTCCGGTCTGCAGTTCCACTGTTAGTTGCTTAGCCTGGTGGGTCTGTCGTCGCTCATCTGGCGATTACGTGGGTGACGTCCTTTGACGGCTATCCACACATTGGCAGTTCCCCAGCTGTTAGCATCTCACACTCCATGTTGCGTGCGGCTACAATTTTATAATAAGTACGTCATATTAAAGACGAGCATCTAGTATGCATGTTCATTGGTATTCCATACTTGTGACTTAAACTAAGTCGGTTCCACCTGGTGTAGGCTCAGCTCCTATCTCATAGTGCCCTTCGCATCTAATTCACCAGTTTCCGCGTAAATACATACAGTTTCGTGACCTCTTATCAATTATGTGATTACATCAACAAAGTTCCATTATATCAATCAAGTTCCCTCCTACATGAGTATATACATAATACGTCAATTGTACACTGTAAGCTGTGTACATAACACCTTAATTATTCACTGTACGCGGTGTATGGTTACATTAGTTCATAACGGACGGATGCCGTATAACGTATCGGACTGGCACCATTCATACATCAGCCGGACGATATCTCAGTGACATTCACATTTATACATCCATGACAATATAAAGTAACAATATAAAGTAATTACATTCAAAGTATGCAACATAGTAACATGCCTTTAGACTCCTTATTCCAATGGAACATGTTTCGCCATCGGGCGAACTATAGTTGTATAAATAACCACCTGGTTACTAATTTACAATGAATGAAACCCCGGTCAGTTCTACATAATGAACTTGTTGCGTAATCAAGTGAATGCATCGTAATCAAGTGAATGCAAACTGCATACCAAGTTCTATATACTGAACTTGTTTCGCACTCAAGTGAAAGTAAACTATATACTAAACCATTGCAATAATTTACTCGAATAGCTATAACGCAAAAGACACCACCTTCTGTAGGCTGGTGAAAACAGTCAAGATTCCTTGCACAATTTGGCTATAAATATACAGTGAGAATAGTAGCCAAATTGAGTTTTTAAAAGAAATATCTATAAATTGCACTTACGTGATCAAATCCGCATTTCGCTCTGACCAAATTCTCACAACGTTTGCTCCACTCACGGTCAGTTCGTGTTGTCTCGTTTGAAGTGGATGGTAATATGTCAGGTCTCTTACTGTGTTAAATAGTTGTTCAGCCCATGCTAATCTCACAATTCACTAAATCCCTGTGCTACCGTTATCATGTGATATGTAAAATAAACTAGTTTATAGAGGCCCTGGTATATGGATTTATTACAATCGGTTACACAGAAATAAACCTTATTATGTTATCTCTGTCCGATATTATCCAGGAAACGCTTTAAATAGTTCCCCTATAACATCCAAGAAGATTGGATCCTCTTAGATCACTATACCTCCCCTTATACCTGGATCTTTGAAGATGTGTTTACCTTTATTGGAAAACCCCTTCTATAAAATGGGAAAATGAGGTCCCGATTTAGGGTTATAATAATGTGTTCATTAATACAAGAGTCATTTTGTGACATGCACCATGTATTGTTTGTATGTATTACATGTACTTTTATTAATATATATCATGCACCATGTATTGTTTATATGTGTTACATGTACTTTTATTAATATATATCATGCACCATGTATTGTTTATATGTATTACATGTACTTTTATTAATACATATCATGCACCATGTATTGTTTATATGTATTACATGTACTTTTATTAATACATATCATGCACCATGTATTGTTTATATGTATTACATGCACTTTTATTAATATATATCATGCACCATGTATTGTTTATATGTATTACATGCACTTTTATTAATATATATCATGCACCATGTATTGTTTGTAGGTTGGAAGCCGTGCCGTGGTCCAAGTTGGTGGCATTATTATGATTGTGTTGGGCTGTCTGGGTAAATTTGGTGCCCTGTTTGTTACCATCCCTGACCCTGTCGTCGGAGGCATGTTTATGATTATGTTTGGTAAGCTAGCAGTGTTCAGCATATCGACATGTCTAATAATATCGAACTGTCACGTGGTGGATAATACTGACGGGTCACGTGATGGATATTACTGACAGGTCACGTGATGGATAATATGGAAAGGCAAATACTTTATTGTGACCTAAAATGTGTTTAAGTATACGTATATGGATACATGTTGTTTTGTGTTTAAGTATACGTATATGGATACATGTTTGTGTTTAAGTATACATATATAGATACATGTTTGTGTTTAAGTATACGTATATGGATACATGTTTGTGTTTAAGTATACGTATATGGATACATGTTTGTGTTTAAGTATACGTATATGGATACATGTTTGTGTTTAAGTATACGTATATGGATACATGTTTGTGTTTAAGTATACGTATATGGATACATGTTTGTGTTTAAGTATACGTATATGGATACAGGTTTGTGTTTAAGTATACGTATATGGATACAGGTTGTTTTGTGCTTAAGTATACGTATATGGATACATGTTTGTGTTTAAGTATACGTATATGGATACAGGTTGTTTTGTGCTTAAGTATACGTATATGGATACATGTTTGTGTTTAAGTATACGTATATGGATACATGTTTGTGTTTAAGTATACGTATATGGATACATGTTGTTTTGTGATTAAGTATACGTATGTGGATACATGTTGTTTTGTGATTAAGTATACGTATATGGATACAGGTTTTGTGTTTAAGTATACGTATATGGATACAGGTTGTTTTGTGTTTAAGTATACGTATGTGGATACAGGTTGTTTTGTGTTTAAGTATACGTATATGGATACAGGTTTTGTGTTTAAGTATACGTATGTGGATACAGGTTGTTTTGTGTTTAGTATACGTATATGGATACAGGTTGTTTTGTGTTTAAGTATACGTATACGGATACAGGTTGTTTTGTGATTAAGTATACGTATATGGATACATGTTGTTTTGTGTTTAAGTATACGTATGTGGATACATGTTTGTGTTTAAGTATACGTATATGGATACATGTTTGTGTTTAAGTATACGTATATGGATACAGGTTGTTTTGTGTTTAATTATACGTATATGGATACAGGTTGTTTTGTGTTTAAGTATACGTATATGGATACAGGTTGTTTTGTGATTAAGTATACGTATATGGATACAGGTTGTTTTGTGATTAAGTATACGTATATGGATACAGGTTGTTTTGTGTTTAAGTATACGTATATGGATACAGGTTGTTTTGTGTTTAAGTATACGTATATGGATACAGGTTGTTTTGTGTTTAAGTATACGTATATGGATACATGTTGTTTTGTGTTTAAGTATACGTATATGGATACATGTTTGTGTTTAAGTATACGTATGTGGATACATGTTGTTTTGTGTTTAAGTATACGTATATGGATACATGTTGTTTTGTGTTTAAGTATACGTATATGGATACATGTTGTTTTGTGTTTAAGTATACGTATATGGATACATGTTTGTGTTTAAGTATACGTATATGGATACATGTTTGTGCTTAAGTATACGTATATGGATACATGTTTTGTGTTTAAGTATACGTATATGGATACCTGTTGTTTTGTGTTTCAGTTGTTTCAAAGTTTCAAAGTTTTATTTGTTTAAATCCAGAAGGTCTCAGACCCATGTGGCATACATGTACATATACAAAAATATGGCGACAGCAATTCATTATATCAATATATCTAATTAATTATGTAATACTAAAGCAAATATTTATATGTGATACTATGTGATAATATAGAAGATATAAACATTATATGTATATAATACATGTTGTTTAAATGTTGTACTTTCAGGTATGATCACGGCAGTAGGGTTGTCGAACTTACAATATATTGACCTGAACTCATCTAGAAACATCTTTATCCTCGGAGTCTCGTTATTCTTTGGACTAAGTTTCCCAAAGTGGATTGCAAATTCACCAGGCGCGATCAATACCGGTATGTGTTCTGTTGTTACTGATTCGTGCATCTATCTGTATTATACAATCATATACAGTCTACATCCGCTATGTCAAAGTCGGTTATGTCGAATTCTCCGGTTATCTCGAAGTCGGATCAAAGTCCTGTTTCAGACACTATCATTTTACATATACCTGGCTCTGTTTATATCGAATTTCGTTAAATCAAACTTCGGTTATGTAGAAGTATTTTGTTTGGTCCGAAGGAATTCGACATAACGGGTGTAGATTGTACCTCCACCTCACTGGACTGAACAAATGTCAATATGTGTGTCCGATCTCAGAACTTGACGTAATCCAATGCCATTTCTTAGATACAATGTAGGCGTGTATTTTTGAGTTTATTTATCGTCGCTACCGGTTGTCTATTTGCGCGACGCCTCCTGGATAGGTTAGTCATTTTAGATTTTGGAGGAAATTGCAATGGGTACCAATTCCAGAGTCACCTCTTATTCTTTTACGTGCACGCTACAAAGCAACGATGTGGAATTCATGTCCATGCCGTTGTCTAATGTTGTTAAAACGCAAGGCCCAAACAAGTTGCAGTATCATGCTATGTATTGTATCTGTTTGTGTACGACATGTTTACTATTGAGTTGCAACACAGCATTTCTTATGAAGATACACAGTCTGAGCGGGGCTGGAATCCATGACCATCAGTGATGATAGGTTACAGTGGTATACAAGTCAGAGACCTTAACCACTCGATCACGGAGGCGGTATTTTAATGTATGTGTGTGTTATTACGTTTATTTATCGTCGCTACCGGTGGCCCACATGAGCGACGCCTCCTGAAGAGATTAGTCATTTTAGATGTTAGAGGATAGTGAAATGATACAGACAGAGACCCATTCCAGAGTCTCCTCTGGTTATTTTACGTTCATGGTGTAAAGCACCGACACGAGACCTCGGTTTAAAGTACCATCTGCAAGACTGTTAATTTTATTAGGGTCCGACGGATTACCAGTCAAATGTGTTAACCACGGGACTACAGATCCGTCTAATGTGATGATGATGATTGAGTTTATTTACCCTCGCCTCCGGCGAACCATATGGGCGAGCGCGTCTAATGTAGGTCTGTCTCGAATCATATAACGGGCGTGTACGATCACGGTCCACTGACCATCCATTATTATTTAGATATCCAATCAATGACCACCGACTTATAATAAACCAAGTATTGTTCTTTAAGTTCCCACGGAGTTCTTGATCCGGAAGTGGTCTTTGCACAAGCTTGTGTGTGTTGCTTTTTGTCGAGGTTTACAATTAGACATGGGATTCCATATCCGATTAGCGCAGTGGTTATCATGCCGGTTTCTCACCAATGCAACCTGGGTTCGATCCTCGAACATATATGTTGTATTTCGGGTTTTACGCCTGCATCAGCACCATTTCGGGCTATATCGCCGGAGGGCAGTTTACTTAACAACACCTTTCCTGGGCAGGCTCCAGCGGTTAACCAGTACTTGGGTGCACCAACCTCCGTAAGAAACTGCCAACTTGTTCATATAAATGAGACACGGCCTGAGCGGGGCTCAAACCTGTGACCATCAGTGATGATAGGTTACAGTGGTATACAAGTCAGCGACCTTAACCACTCGACCATGGGGGCGGACGTATCATACCTCGAACAGGGAAGTATGTGAGATGGTACGGTGGTCGCCAAATCAGACATGTGTGTTTTCTCCGGGTACTACGGTTTCTTACTCAGCGAATGACCACACATTCTACGCTTTCACCCGCACCAATCGTTGTATAATAAAGAAAATCTATAGTTTTTGGTTTGTTTTCCATTCTGTGACTAGGAAGCGATATTGCAGACCAAATCATATCGGTTTTATTGGGAACCAGTATGTTTGTTGGAGGATTCGTAGGATTTGTGCTGGACAACACCATTCCAGGTACAGTATGTTTTGATACATTTAATATCGCACCATTCCAGGTACAGTATGTTGTGATGCATTTAATATCGCACCATTCCAGGTACAGTATGTTGTGATACATTTAATATCGCACCATTCCAGGTACAGTATGTTTTGATACATTTAATATCGCACCATTACAGGTACAGTATGTTGTGATACATTTAATATCGCACCATTCCAGGTACAGTATGTTGTGATACATTTAATATCGCACCATTCCAGGTACAGTATGTTGTGATACATTTAATATCGCACCATTCCAGGTACAGTATGTTGTGATACATTTAATATCGCACCATTCCAGGTACAGTATGTTGTGATACATTTAATATCGCACCATTCCAGGTACAGTATGTTGTGATACATTTAATATCGCACCATTCCAGGTACAGTATGTTGTGATACATTTAATATCGCACCATTCCAGGTACAGTATGTTTTGATACATTTAATATCGCACCATTCCAGGTACAGTATGTGTTGGTACATTTAATATCGCACCATTCCAGGTACAGTATGTTTTGATACATTTAATATCGCACCATTCCAGGTACAGTATGTTTTGATACATTTAATATCGCACCATTCCAGGTACAGTATGTTTTGATACATTTAATATCGCACCATTCCAGGTACAGTATGTTTTGATACATTTAATATCGCACCATTCCAGGTACAGTATGTTGTGATACATTTAATATCGCACCATTCCAGGTACAGTATGTTTTGATACATTTAATATCGCACCATTCCAGGTGCAGTATGTTTTGATACATTTAATATCGCACCAACAGCTAAGGAAGCAAATCGATTTTCACGCTTTGTGTGAATGAAGAAAGACGCACTGTTCCCATCCGAACATTATTAGACACGAGTAGAGAACCACCGACCGTCTGGATTGCATTTTCACAAGAAAGCATTTATTTAGATATACCTGGTGGAATTCGAAAGCACAGCGATGAACACGTTGTATGTTTGTTATAGTATAATAATACATAGCATTTTTGGCTTCAGAAATACCACCATGATAATAAAATTACAATTTCAATTATATACATTTTCTTTTTTAAAAAATCGGACTAAAATACATGCTGTTTGCAACGCTCAACCTCGAGTCCCTCGATGATAGTCGAGATATCCTGCTCAATTTATTTAAATTTATATTTCGGGTTTTACGCCTGCATCAGCACCATTTTGGGCTATATCGCCGGCGGGCAGTTTACCTAACAACAACTTTCCTGGGCAGGCTCCAGCGGTTAATCAGTACTTGTGTGCACCAACCTCCGTAAGAAACTGCCAACATTTTCATATAAATGAGACACGACCTGAGCGGGGCTCGAACCCGTGACCATCAGTGATGATAGGTTACAGTGGTATACAAGTCAGCGACCTTAACCACTCGACCACGGAGGCGGACTAATATATATCCTTCTCAAGCTTATTGAATGACCTTCTTACCTAAAATATTTCAGTAAAAGCCGTTTGCTAAACCTATTTCCAGGAACTGCCGAAGAGAGGGGAATACACAAGTGGCGGAAGTACGACAACCCGTCAGAGACTATTGGAACTGACAAATCCATGCGCATCTATGATATACCATGGATACAGCCATATTTAGACAGCATCAACTGGTTGCGATATGTACCGTTTTGTCCGGGGTTTGGGGAAACAGTTGACAATACATCAGATACGGAAACAACACCAACAGCGGACAACAACGAGTCTTCCTCAAATACAGCAACAAATGATGCACACTTTTCTAACATGAATGAAACTACAGATACTGATACGTATATGTAATAACTCATGATATCATACGTATATGTAATAACTCATGATACGTATATGTAATAACTCATGATACAGTATATGTAATAACTCATGATACGTATATGTAATAACTCATGATACGTATATGTAATAACTCATGATACGTATTGTAATAACTAGATACGTATATGTTAACATGATCGTATATGTAATAACTCATGATACAGTATATGCAATAATATGATAGTAATGTAATAACTATTATACGTATATGTAATAACTCATGTACAGTTTGCAATAACTATGATACGTTATGTAATAACTCATGAACGTTTATGTAATAACTCATGTTCAGTATATTCCTAATCATTTTAGTATATTTTCAATCAGATCGTATATAATAACTTATGATACAGTTTTTGAAATTAAATGATACGTATATGTAATAACTCATGATACGTATATGTATAATCATGATACGTATATGTAATAACTCATGATAGTAGTAAACTCGATACGTATATGTAATAACTCATGATACGTATATGTAATAACTCATGATACGTATATGTAATAACTCATGATACGTATATGTAATAACTCATGATACGTATATGTAATAACTCATGATACGTATATGCAATAACTCATGATACGTATATGTAATAACTCATGATACGTATATGTAATAACTCATGATACAGTATATGCAATAACTCATGATACGTATATGTAATAACTCATGATACGTATATGTAATAACTCATGATACGTATATGTAATAACTCATGATACGTATATGTAATAACTCATGATACGTATATGTAATAACTCATGATACGTATATGTAATAACTCATGATACGTATATGTAATAACTCATGATACGTATATGTAATAACTCATGATACGTATATGTAATAACTCATGATACGTATATGTAATAACTCATGATACGTATATGTAATAACTCATGATACGTATATGTAATAACTCATGATACGTATATGTAATAACTCATGATACGTATATGTAATAACTCATGATACGTATATGAAATAACTCCTGATACGTATATGTAATAACTCATGATACGTATATGTAATAACTCATGATACGTATATGCAATAACTCATATTCAAGGTAGGACGATGCTTCATACGAGCTCAATAACAGTGCCATACCCGGCGAATATCTGAGCAATCAATAGAAGCTGCTGTATGCCAGCAAGGCAAATCCATCGATTGAAGATATAAAAAGAGAATAGCTTGAGAGATCTACTGAAACTAATTGGCTTAAACATATTTATTCATTCATAATGTACAGTACATATCTATTGTATACAGAATGAAAATGGATTTAATCGAAAGCGTAAAGCGTATTGAGATTATTTCCATTTAAATATTGGTTTAAACATATTTATTCATTCATAATGTACAGTACATATCTATTGCATACAGAATGAAAATGGATTTAATCGAAAGCATAAAGCGTATTGAGATTACCTCCATTTAAATATTGGTTTAAACATATGTATTCATTCATAATGTACAGTACATATCTATTGCATACAGAATGAAAATGGATTTAATCGAAAGCGTAAAGCGTATTGAGATTATCTCCATTTAAATATTGGTTTAAACATATTTATTCATTCATAATGTACAGTACATATCTATTGTAGACAGAATGAAATTGGATTTAATCGAAAGCGTAAAGCGTATTGAGATTATCTCCATTTAAATATTGGTTTAAACATATTTATTCATTCATAATGTACAGTACATATCTATTGTATACAGAATGAAAATGGATTTAATCGAAAATTATTTAATGAAACTAATTCGCTGAAATATGGTGGATTGTGGACAATTTTGTTTGGGGTACGCTTATTTATCGTCGCCCGCTGTTTAATCACGGCGATGCCACCAGATGCCACCAGCAGTATATTAGCCATTGTATTATGTTGGAGGATAGTGTTAGATATAGAAGACATGCTCCAATTCTAGAAGCACACCGGTGTATTGAACCGATACATAATCACTCGGTTTATAGTCCCATCTGGAAGACAGTGAATATTATTAAGGTAATCGGGTGATCGAACCTGTCGTCACGCTGTCAGATATCGCTATATCAAATAAATGCACTGTGTACGTTATGGGCAAGACATCTTCCTACATATAAATATGTATGTACGTTATGAGCAAGACATCTTCCTACATATAAATATTTATGTACGTTATGGGCAAGACATCTTCCTACATATAAATATTTATGTACGTTATGAGCAAGACATCTTCCTACATATAAATATGTATGTACGTTATGAGCAAGACATCTTCCTACATATAAATATGTATGTACGTTATGGGCAAGACATCTTCCTACATATAAATATGTATGTACGTTATGAGCAAGACATCTTCCTACATATAAATATTTATGTACGTTATGAGCAAGACATCTTCCTACATATAAATATTTATGTACGTTATGGGCAAGAAATCTTCCTACATATAAATATGTATGTACGTTATGAGCAAGACATCTTCCTACATATAAATATTTATGTACGTTATGGGCAAGAAATCTTCCTACATATAAATATTTATGTACGTTATGAGCAAGAAATCTTCCTACATATAAATATTTATGTACGTTATGAGCAAGAAATCTTCCTACATATAAATATGTATGTACGTTATGAGCAAGACATCTTCCTACATATAAATATTTATGTACGTTATGAGCAAGACATCTTCCTACATATAAATATTTATGTACGTTATGAGCAAGACATCTTCCTACATATAAATATTTATGTACGTTATGAGCAAGACATCTTCCTACATATAAATATTTATGTACGTTATGAGCAAGACATCTTCCTACATATAAATATGTATGTACGTTATGGGCAAGACATCTTCCTACATATAAATATGTATGTACGTTATGGGCAAGACATCTTCCTACATATAAATATTTATGTACGTTATGAGCAAGACATCTTCCTACATATAAATATGTATGTACGTTATGGGCAAGACATCTTCCTACATATAAATATGTATGTACGTTATGGGCAAGACATCTTCCTACATATAAATAGGTATGTACGTTATGGGCAAGACATCTTCCTACATATAAATATGTATGTACGTTATGGGCAAGATATCTTCCTACATATAAATATGTATGTACGTTATGAGCAAGAAATCTTCCTACATATAAATATTTATGTACGTTATGAGCAAGACATCTTCCTACATATAAATATTTATGTACGTTATGAGCAAGACATCTTCCTACATATAAATATTTATGTACGTTATGAGCAAGACATCTTCCTACATATAAATATGTATGTACGTTATGAGCAAGACATCTTCCTACATATACATATTTATGTACGTTATGAGCAAGACATCTTCCTACATATAAATATTTATGTACGTTATGAGCAAGACATCTTCCTACATATAAATATTGATGTACGTTATGAGCATGTACGTTATGAGCAAGACATCTTCCTACATATAAATATTTATGTACGTTATGAGCAAGACATCTTCCTACATATAAATATAATATATAGATTATGTAAAGGGATTATAAA
>CM026394.1:18819371-18885601 GCA_014843695.1 Archivesica marissinica | reverse complement strand
TATTATATAGCGGGTGTAGACTATATGTACTTCTTACCATATGACAGCTGTATATTATATAGCGGGTGTAGACTATATGTACTTCTTACCATATGACAGCTTTATATTATATAGCGGGTGTAGACTATATGTACTTTTTACCATATGACAGCTGTATATTATATAGCGGGTGTAGACATATGTACTTCTTACCATATGACAGCTGTATATTACATAGCGGGTGTAGACTATATGTACTTCTTACCATATGACAGCTGTATATTATATAGCGGGTGTAGACTATATGTACGTCTTACCATATGACAGCTGTATATTATATAGCGGGTGTAGACTGTATGTACTTCTTACCATATGACAGCTGTATATTATATAGCGAGTGTAGACTATATGTTACATAGCGGGT
The DNA here is from genome assembly GCA_014843695.1 of Archivesica marissinica. NCBI lineage: Eukaryota > Metazoa > Mollusca > Bivalvia > Venerida > Vesicomyidae > Archivesica > Archivesica marissinica. The sequence goes on along the minus strand of CM026394.1, from coordinate 18,885,198 downwards.
GCAGACTGTATGTACTTCTTACCATATGACAGCTGTATATTATATAGCGGGTGTAGACTATATGTACTTCTTACCATATGACATTTGTATATTATATAGCGGGTGTAGACTATATGTACTTCTTACCATATGACAGTTGTATATTATATAGCGGATGTAGACTATATGTACTTCTTACCATATGACAGCTGTATATTATATAGCGGATGTAGACTATATGTACTTCTTACCATATGACAGCTGTATATTATATAGCGGGTGTAGACTATATGTACTTCTTACCATATGACAGCTGTATATTATATAGCGGGTGTAGACTATATGTACTTCTTACCATATGACAGCTGTATATTATATAGCGGGTGTAGACTATATGTACTTCTTACCATATGACAGCTGTATATTATATAGCGGGTGTAGACTATATGTACTTCTTACCATATGACAGCTGTATATTATATAGCGGATGTAGACTATATGTACTTCTTACCATATGACAGCTGTATATTATATAGCGGGTGTAGACTATATGTACTTCTTACCATATGACAGCTGTATATTATATAGCGGGTGTAGACTATATGTACTTCTTACCATATGACAGCTGTATATTATATAGCGGGTGTAGACTATATGTACTTCTTACCATATGACAGCTGTATATTATATAGCGGGTGTAGACTATATGTACTTCTTACCATATGACAGCTGTATATTATATAGCGGGTGTAGACTATATGTACTTCTTACCATATGACAGCTGTATATTATATAGCGGGTGTAGACTATATGTACTTCTTACCATATGACAGCTGTATATTATATAGCGGATGTAGACTATATGTACTTCTTACCATATGACAGCTGTATATTATATAGCGGGTGTAGACTATATGTACTTCTTACCATATGACAGCTGTATATTATATAGCGGGTGTAGACTTATGTACTTCTTACCATATGACAGCTGTATATTATATAGCGGGTGTAGACTATATGTACTTCTTACCATATGACAGCTGTATATTATATAGCGGGTGTAGACTATATGTACTTCTTACCATATGACAGCTGTATATTATATAGCGGATGTAGACTATATGTACTTCTTACCATATGACAGCTGTATATTATATAGCGGATGTAGACTATATGTACCTCTTACCATATGACAGCTGTATATTATATAGCGGGTGTAGACTATATGTACTTCTTACCATATGACAGCTGTATATTATATAGTGGATGTAGACTTATGTACTTCTTACCATATGACAGCTGTATATTATATAGCGGGTGTAGACTATATGTACTTCTTACCATATGACAGCTGTATATTATATAGCGGGTGTAGACTGTATGTACTTCTTACCATATGACAGCTGTATATTATATAGCGGATGTAGACTGTATGTACTTCTTACCATATGACAGCTGTATATTATATAGCGGGTGTAGACTATATGCACTTCTTACCATATGACAGCTGTATATTATATAGCGGATGTAGACTATATGTACTTCTTACCATATGACAGCTGTATATTATATAGCGGATGTAGACTATATGTACTTCTTACCATATGACAGCTGTATATTATATAGCGGGTGTAGACTGTATGTACTTCTTACCATATGACAGCTGTATATTATATAGCGGGTGTAGACTATATGTACTTCTTACCATATGACAGCTGTATATTATATAGCGGGTGTAGACTATATGTACTTCTTACCATATGACAGCTGTATATTATATAGCGGGTGTAGACTATGTACTTCTTACCATATGACAGCTGTATATTATATAGCGGGTGTAGACTATATGTACTTCTTACCATATGACAGCTGTATATTATATAGCGGGTGTAGACTATATGTACTTCTTACCATATGACAGCTGTATATTATATAGCGGGTGTAGACTATATGTACTTCTTACCATATGACAGCTGTATATTATATAGCGGATGTAGACTATATGTACTTCTTACCATATGACAGCTGTATATTATATAGCGGGTGTACACTATGTGTACTTCTTACCATATGACAGCTGTATATTATATAGCGGGTGTAGACTATATGTACTTCTTACCATATGACAGCTATATGTTATATAGCGGATGTACACTATATGTACTTCTTACCATATGACATCTGTATATTATATAGCTGATGTAGACTATACGTACTTCTTACCGTATGACAGCTGTATATTATATAGCGGATGTAGACTATATGTACCTCTTACCGTATGACAGCTGTATATTATATAGCGGATGTAGACTGTATGTACTTCTTACCATATGACAGCTGTATATTATATAGCGGGTGTAGACTATATGCACTTCTTACCATATGACAGCTGTATATTATATAGCGGATATAGACTATATGTACTTCTTACCATATGACAGCTGCATATTATATATCGGGTGTAGACTATATGTACTTCTTACCGTATTACAGCTGTATATTATATAGCGGGTGTAGACTGTATCTACTTCTTACCATATGACAGCTGTATATTATATAGCGGGTGTAGACTATATGCACTTCTTACCATATGACAGCTGTATATTATATAGCGGGTGTAGATTGTATCTACTTCTTACCATATGACTGCTGTATATTATATAGCGGGTGTAGACTGAATGTACTTCTTACCATATGACAGCTGTATATTATATAGCGGGTGTAGACAATATGTACTTCTTACCATATGACAGCTGTATATTATATAGCGGGTGTAGACTGTATGTACTTCTTACCGTATGACAGCTGTATATTATATAGCGGGTGTAGACTGTATATTATATAGCGGGTGTAGACTATATGTACTTCTTACCATATGACAGCTGTATATTATATAGCGGATGTAGACTATATGTACTTCTTACCATATGACAGCTGTATATTATATAGCGGGTGTAGACTATATGTACTTCTTACCATATGACAGCTGTATATTATATAGCGGGTGTAGACTATATGTACTTCTTACCATATGACAGCTGTATATTATATAGCGGGTGTAGACTATATGTACTTCTTACCATATGACAGCTGTATATTATATAGCGGGTGTAGACTATATGTACTTCTTACCATATGACAGCTGTATATTATATAGCGGGTGTAGACTATATGTACTTCTTACCATATGACAGCTGTATATTATATAGCGGGTGTAGACTATATGTACTTCTTACCATATGACAGCTGTATATTATATAGCGGGTGTAGACTATATGTACTTCTTACCATATGACAGCTGTATATTATATAGCGGGTGTAGACTATATGTACTTCTTACCATATGACAGCTGTATATTATATAGCGGGTGTAGACTATATGTACTTCTTACCATATGACAGCTGTATATTATATAGCGGGTGTAGACTATATGTACTTCTTACCATATGACAGCTGTATATTATATAGCGGGTGTAGACTATATGTACTTCTTACCATATGACAGCTGTATATTATATAGCGGGTGTAGACTGTATCTACTTCTTACCATATGACTGCTGTATATTATATAGCGGGTGTAGACTGAATGTACTTCTTACCATATGACAGCTGTATATTATATAGCGGGTGTAGACAATATGTACTTCTTACCATATGACAGCTGTATATTATATAGCGGGTGTAGACTGTATGTACTTCTTACCGTATGACAGCTGTATATTATATAGCGGGTGTAGACTGTATATTATATAGCGGTTAGACTATATGTACTTCTTACCATAGGACAGCTGTATATTATATAGCGGGTGTAGACTATATGTACTTCTTACCATATGACAGCTGTATATTATATAGCGGGTGTAAACTATATGTACTTCTTACCATATGACAGCTGTATATAATATAGCGGGTGTAGACTATATGTACTTCTTACCATATGACAGCTTTATATTATATAGCGGGTGTAGACTATATGTACTTCTTACCATATGACAGCTGTATATTATATAGCGGGTGTAGACAGTATGTACTTCTTACCATATGACAGCTGTATATTATATAGTGGATGTAGACTTATGTACTTCTTACCATATGACAGCTGTATATTATATAGCGGGTGTAGACTGTATATTATATAGCGGATGTAGACTTATGTACTTCTTACCATATGACAGCTGTATATTATATAGCGGGTGTAGACTATATGTACTTCTTACCATATGACAGCTGTATATTATATAGTGGATGTAGACTTATATACTTCTTACCATATGACAGCTATATATTATATAGTGGATGTAGACTTATGTACTTTTTACCATATGACAGCTGTATAGTATATAGTGGATGTAGACTTATGTACTTCTTACCATATGACAGCTGTATATTATATAGCGGGTGTAGACTATATGTACTTCTTACCATATGACAGCTGTATATTATATAGTGGATGTAGACTTATGTACTTCTTACCATATGACAGCTGTATATTATATAGCGGGTGTAGACTAAATGTACTTCTTACCATATGACAGCTGTATATTATATAGCGGGTGTAGACTATATGTACTTCTTACCATATGACAGTTATATTTTATATAGCGGATGTAGACTTTATGTACTTCTTACCATATGACATCTGTATATTATATAGCGGGTGCAGACTGTATGTACTTCTTACCATATGACAGCTGTATAGTATATATCAGGTGTAGACTATATGTACTTCTTACCATATGACAGCTGTACATTATATAGCAGATGTAGATGTATGTACTTCTTACCATATGACAGCTGTATATTATATAGCGGATGTAGACTATATGTACTTCTTACCATATGACAGCTGTATATTATATAGCGGGTGTAGACTGTATGTACTTCTTACCATATGACAGCTGTATATTATATAGCGGGTGTAGACTATATGTACTTCTTACCATATGACAGCTGTATATTATATAGCGGGTGTAGACTATATGTACTTCTTACCATATGACAGCTGTATATTATATAGCGGGTGTAGACTATATGTACTTCTTACCATATGACAGCTGTATATTATATAGCGGGTGTAGACTATATGTACTTCTTACCATATGACAGCTGTATATTATATAGCGGATGTAGACTATATGTACTTCTTACCATATGACAGCTGTATATTATATAGCGGGTGTAGACTATATGTACTTCTTACCATATGACAGCTGTATATTATATAGCGGGTGTAGACTATATGTACTTCTTACCATATGACAGCTGTATATTATATAGCGGATGTAGACTATATGTACTTCTTACCATATGACAGCTGTATATTATATAGCGGGTGTAGACTATATGTACTTCTTACCGTATGACAGCTGTATATTATATAGCGGGTGTAGATTTATATACTTCTTACCATATGACAGCTGTATATTATATAGCGGATGTAGACTATATGTACTTCTTACCATATGACAGCTGTATATTATATAGCGGGTGTAGACTATATGTACTTCTTACCATATGACAGCTGTATATTATATAGCGGGTGTAGACTATATGTACTTCTTACCATATGACAGCTGTATATTATATAGCGGGTGTAGACTATATGTACTTCTTACCATATGACAGCTGTATATTATATAGCGGATGTAGACTATATGTACTTCTTACCATATGACAGCTGTATATTATATAGCGGGTGTAGACTATATGTACTTCTTACCATATGACAGCTGTATATTATATAGCGGATGTAGACTGTATGTACTTCTTACCATATGACAGCTGTATATTATATAGCGGGTGTAGACTGTATGTACTTCTTACCATATGACAGCTGTATATTATATAGCGGGTGTAGACTGTATGTACTTCTTACCATATGACAGCTGTATATTATATAGCGGATGTAGACTATATGTACTTCTTACCATATGACAGCTGTATATTATATAGCGGATGTAGACTATATGTACTTCTTACCATATGACAGCTGTATATTATATAGCGGGTGTAGACTATATGTACTTCTTACCATATGACAGCTGTATATTATATAGCGGGTGTAGACTATATGTACTTCTTACCATATGACAGCTGTATATTATATAGCGGGTGTAGACTATATGTACTTCTTACCATATGACAGCTGTATATTATATAGCGGGTGTAGACTATATGTACTTCTTACCATATGACAGCTGTATATTATATAGCGGGTGTAGACTATATGTACTTCTTACCATATGACAGCTGTATATTATATAGCGGGTGTAGACTGTATCTACTTCTTACCATATGACAGCTGTATATTATATAGCGGGTGTAGACTGAATGTACTTCTTACCATATGACAGCTGTATATTATATAGCGGGTGTAGACAATATGTACTTCTTACCATATGACAGCTGTATATTATATAGCGGGTGTAGACTGTATGTACTTCTTACCGTATGACAGCTGTATATTATATAGCGGGTGTAGACTGTATATTATATAGCGGGTGTAGACTATATGTACTTCTTACCATATGACAGCTGTATATTATATAGCGGGTGTAGACTATATGTACTTCTTACCATATGACAGCTGTATATTATATAGCGGGTGTAGACTATATGTACTTCTTACCATATGACAGCTGTATATTATATAGCGGGTGTAGACTATATGTACTTCTTACCATATGACAGCTGTATATTATATAGCGGGTGTAGACTATATGTACTTCTTACCATATGACAGCTGTATATTATATAGCGGGTGTAGACTATATGTACTTCTTACCATATGACAGCTGTATATTATATAGCGGGTGTAGACTATATGTACTTCTTACCATATGACAGCTGTATATTATATAGCGGATGTAGACTATATGTACTTCTTACCATATGACAGCTGTATATTATATAGCGGGTGTAGACTATATGTACTTCTTACCATATGACAGCTGTATATTATATAGCGGGTGTAGACTATATGTACTTCTTACCATATGACAGCTGTATATTATATAGCGGGTGTAGACTATATGTACTTCTTACCATATGACAGCTGTATATTATATAGCGGGTGTAGACTATGTACTTCTTACCATATGACAGCTGTATATTATATAGCGGGTGTAGACTATATGTACTTCTTACCATATGACAGCTGTATATTATATAGCGGTGTAGACTGTATGTACTTCTTACCATATGACAGCTGTATATTATATAGCGGGTGTAGACTAACCACCAACACAAAAATATGTACTTCTTACCATATGACAGCTGTATATTATATAGCGGGTGTAGACTTATGTACTTCTTACCATATGACAGCTGTATATTATATAGCGGGTGTAGACTTATGTACTTCTTACCATATGACAGCTGTATATTATATAGTGGATGTAGACTTATGTACTTCTTACCATATGACAGCTGTATATTATATAGCGGGTGTAGACTATATGTACTTCTTACCATATGACAGCTGTATATTATATAGCGGGTGTAGACTATATGTACTTCTTACCATATGACAGCTGTATATTATATAGCGGGTGTAGACTATATGTACTTCTTACCATATGACAGCTGTATATTATATAGCGGGTGTAGACTATATGTACTTCTTACCATATGACAGCTGTATATTATATAGCGGGTGTAGACTATATGTACTTCTTACCATATGACAGCTGTATATTATATAGCGGGTGTAGACTGTATGTACTTCTTACCATATGACAGCTGTATATTATATAGCGGGTGTAGACTATATGTACTTCTTACCATATGACAGCTGTATATTATATAGCGGATGTAGATGTATGTACTTCTTACCATATGACAGCTGTATATTATATAGCGGATGTAGACTATATGTACTTCTTACCATATGACAGCTGTATATTATATAGCGGGTGTAGACTGTATGTACTTCTTACCATATGACAGCTGTATATTATATAGCGGATGTAGACTGTATGTACTTCTTACCATATGACAGCTGTATATTATATAGCGGGTGTAGACTATATGTACTTCTTACCATATGACAGCTGTATATTATATAGCGGGTGTAGACTATATGTACTTCTTACCATATGACAGCTGTATATTATATAGCGGGTGTAGACTATATGTACTTCTTACCATATGACAGTTATATGTTATATAGCGGATGTACACTTATGTACTTCTTACCATATGACATCTGTATATTATATAGCGGGTGTAGATTATATGCACTTCTTACCATATGACAGCTGTATATTATATAGCGGATGTAGATTATATGTACTTCTTACCATATGACAGCTGTATATTATATAGCGGGTGTAGACTATATGTACTTCTTACCATATGACAGCTGTATATTATATAGCGGGTGTAGACTGTATGTACTTCTTACCATATGACAGCTGTATATTATATAGCGGGTGTAGACTATATGTACTTCTTACCATATGACAGCTGTATATTATATAGCGGGTGTAGACTGTATGTACTTCTTACCATATGACAGCTGTATATTATATAGCGGGTGTAGACTGTATGTACTTCTTACCATATGACAGCTGTATATTATATAGCGGGTGTAGACTATATGTACTTCTTACCATATGACAGCTGTATATTATATAGCGGGTGTAGACTATATGTACTTCTTACCATATGACAGCTGTATATTATATAGCGGGTGTAGACTATATGTACTTCTTACCGTATGACAGCTGTATATTATATAGCGGGTGTAGACTATATGTACTTCTTACCATATGACAGCTGTATATTATATAGCGGGTGTAGACTATATGTACTTCTTACCATATGACAGCTGTATATTATATAGCGGGTGTAGACTATATGTACTTCTTACCATATGACAGCTGTATATTATATAGCGGGTGTAGACTATATGTACTTCTTACCATATGACAGCTGTATATTATATAGCGGGTGTAGACTATATGTACTTCTTACCATATGACAGCTGTATATTATATAGCGGGTGTAGACTATATGTACTTCTTACCATATGACAGCTGTATATTATATAGCGGGTGTAGACTATATGTACTTCTTACCGTTAAACAGCTGTATATTATATAGCGGGTGTAGACTATATGTACTTCTTACCGTTAAACAGCTGTATATTATATAGCGGGTGTAGACTATATGTACTTCTTACCGTTAAACAGCTGTATATTATATAGCGGATGTAGACTGTATGTACTTCTTACCGTATTACAGCTGTATATTATATAGCGGGTGTAGACTGTGTGTTCTTCTTACCATATGACAGCTGTATATTATATAGCGGGTGCAGACTGTATGTACTTCTTACCATATGACAGCTGTATATTATATAGCGGATGTAGACTATATGTACCTCTTACCATATGCCAGCTGTATATTATATAGCGGATGTAGACTATATGTACTTCTTACCATATGACAGCTGTATATTATATAGCGGGTGTAGACTATATGTACTTCTTACCATATGACAGCTGTATATTATATAGCGGATGTAGACTATATGTACTTCTTACCATATGACAGCTGTATATTATATAGCGGGTGTAGACTATATGTACTTCTTACCATATGACAGCTGTATATTATATAGCGGATGTAGACTATATGTACCTCTTACCATATGACAGCTGTATATTATATAGCGGATGTAGACTATATGTACCTCTTACCATATGACAGCTGTATATTATATAGCGGGTGTAGACTATATGTACCTCTTACCATATGACAGCTGTATATTATATAGCGGATGTAGACTATATGTACCTCTTACCATATGCCAGCAGTATATTATATAGCGGATGTAGACTATATGTACCTCTTACCATATGACAGCTGTATATTATATAGCGGGTGTAGACTGTATCTACTTCCTATTATATTCCCCGATATATGCTGTAATAGTTCGGGTGTGGAAGGTCGGTGGTTTTATCCGTGTAACCTTGTTTGACCTACTGCTTCGAGTGACACACGAGGCATATACACACCAATAACGTGTGTGCTTACGTTTATTTATCGTCGCTACCGGTTGCCTGTATGAGCGACGCCTCCTGAAGAGATTAGTCTTTTTAGATTGTTGGAGGATAGTGCAATGATACAGACAGAGACCCATTCCAGAATATACTCTGGTTCGTTTACGTGCATGGTGTAAAGCACCTAAACGAGAACTCGGTTTAAAGTCCCATCGGAAAGACTGTGAATTTTATTAGGGTCAGACGGGGGATCAAACCTGTGATCCATGGATTACCAGTTCAAAGTGTTAACAACTGGACTACAGATCAGTATGTTACACCAATAGAAACTGTAAAGTCGATATATGACCTACACAGTTGGTGTGATATTAAATCCTAAACCCAACTAAACCAAATAATTAGCGTGTAATATTTTGGACACGTGTTCCCGTAATGAAGATATACGAAACTTGTTCACATGCTTAAGAATATGTTCACACAGCATAGCAGTTGAATTTGGTATATAGAAAGAGAACATCGAGTATGTAAACTGTGTAACCAAAAGTCGGTTGAATCAGAGTATCACTTTATATTATATTATATTGTAAGAAATACAGAAGTTTAAGAACTAAATATCTAGGTAGTATATCTTGGCCTTATATACAGACATGTCATACCATAATGCCATCATGTTTAAGTATATATATAAATAGATGTTGCTAAAATACTCTAGATATATGTAATATCACTGTTTCTGTACATGAGGATGTGTGTACATCTATTTATGTATATGTGTATGTCTAAGCTTGTATTAATGGCTAATGGTGCTTATAATGCCATTGAACTTGAAATTGATAAACATATACAGTAAACAGAAGTTCTAAAATTGGCTTGGAGCCTCCTTTGTCTAGTTGTTAAGGTTAATGACTTCAAATTATGTGTACCTCATTGCTCATATTCAATTTGGAGGGAGTGTGATCGATTTATTTAATGTTCGAAAGCTATACAACTGGGCGAATGGTAGATTAGTGTGCTCCACAGACGGATCTGTAGTCCAGTGGTTAACACGCTGGACTGGTAATCCAGGGTTCGATCTCCCGTCTGACCCTAATAAAATTAACAGTCTTTCAGACGGGATTTTAAACCGAGGTCTCGTGTCGGTGCTTTACACCATGCACGTAAAAGAACCAGAGGAGACTCTGGAATTGATCTCTGTCTGTACCATTGCACTATCCTCCAAAATCTAAAATGACTAATCTCTTCAGGAGGCGTCGCTCATATTGATAACCGGTAGCGACGATAAATAAACGTAAAACACACATTATTGTGCTCCTGGTACCTGCTCATATACTGCACGGCGGATCACAATACTGTTGGTTGGATAAATATAACATAAGTGGAAACGCAATTTCATTCGTATCATTAACAAAGAGTGCAGCAATTGAAATAAACTAAATCACAAAAGATTATGGCATTAAGTACACAGATGCTTTCATCAAAATATAAAAATAAAATCGTTAAAGCGGAATTACATCGCAAAAATGAAATGCAATGCATTTTGTCAGGTATAAATGTATTGCTACTATAAATTCTTCCGAACATTCGAACACTAACATTGAATCAATTAACAGTGTATTGTGGTCTATAAACTTTCAAAATAGAAAGTTGGATTTCATATAACGATCATACATGCTCCTGAATTACCGTTTGTTTGTCGTCAGAGTCAATACTAATCGCCAGATAATGTCGTTTGAGATAATTTAACTGAGATTAGTCTACACATAAATATGCACAGGCACAACTGTGATATCTAACTGTAAATCTGTACCATAATTCGTGTTATTCAGGATACACGATTTGCATTACGCATGGATTTCGACCTTATTTACATTAGTTTGTTATGTCATCCAACCGCGTATACGACGTTTGTTTATTAGTTGAAATACTCAGTTTTTGAGGCAAATATTTGGAAAGAAATTCCAATTATACAATATAATTGGAAAATACATTCTGTAGAACTGTGCAGTTTCACTGATGTAGTGTCGCTTTAAGCTCCGTGATTCAGGGGGGAAGAATATGAATAAACTGGAAACACAAACACAACCCTAATTTTATCAAATAATTTAATTCTCCTGTACTATACGGTATGTTTTCTAATTAAATTACTGTGATGTGCTCTGTAGGATGACATGCAATGTGTCAGATCAGATGACAGTCAATTATGACTTGTACCGTCCCACCGAGCACACACACATTCGAGCTCAATATTGGTGACGTTAACTAGTTACATGTACTCTTATAAGAGTTGTTTGTTTGCTTTTGGGGGGGCGAGTTTAAAAATAAGACACGAAATCACGCTCTTGTAGAAGCAGCCGGATAGCTAGCTGACATGAAATAATTCGATAGTATACACTCAGTGGGATTCGAACCTACAGATGTGATGGCCACGCCAAGTGATTTCAAGTCAACGACCGTAACCACCAAGCCACGAGGGCCCAACTGTGTAAGAGTGTTATCATGTTTTTTTCAGTTTCAGCTATCACAACGCATATAAATAAATGTTAACGTAAATATACTAGAGGACATAGAAAACGCACACCTACATTATATACTAGAGGACATAGAAAACGCACAACTACATTATATACTAGAGGACATAGAAAACGTACACCTACATTATATACTAGAGGACATAGAAAACGCACACCTACATTATATACTAGAGGACATAGAAAACGCACACCTACATTATATACTAGGACATAGAAAACGCACACCTACATTATATACTAGAGGACATAGAAAACGCACACCTACATTATATACTAGAGGACATAGAAAACGCACACCTACATTATATACTAGAGGACATAGAAAACGCACACCTACATTATATACTAGAGGACATAGAAAACGCACACCTACATTATATACTAGAGGACATAGAAAACGCACACCTACATTATATACTAGAGGACATAGAAAACGCACACCTACATTATATACTAGAGGACATAGAAAACGCACACCTACATTATATACTAGAGGACATAGAAAACGCACACCTACATTATATACTAGAGGACATAGAAAACGCACACCTACATTATATACTAGAGGACATAGAAAACGCACACCTACATTATATACTAGAGGACATAGAAAACGCACACCTACATTATATACTAGAGGACATAGAAAACGCACACCTACATTATATACTAGAGGACATAGAAAACGCACACCTCTATCTAAGCATAGAAACGCACACCTACTATTACTAGAGGACATAGAAAACGCACACCTACATTATATACTGAGGACATAGAAAACGCACACCTACATTATATACTAGAGGACATAGAAACGCACACCTACATTATATACTAGAGGACATAGAAAACGCACACCTACATTATATACTAGAGGACATAGAAAACGCACACCTACATTATATACTAGAGGACATAGAAAACGCACACCTACATTATATACTAGAGGACATAACGCACACCTACATTATATACTAGAGGACATAGAAAACGCACACCTACATTATATACTAGAGGACATAGAAACGCACACCTACATTATTACTAAGGACTAGAACGCACACCTACATTATACTAGAGGACTAGAAAACGCACACCTCATTATATACTAAGGACATAGAAAACGCACACCTACATTAATACAGAGGCATAAAACGCACACCTACATTATATACTAGAACATAGAAAACGACACCTACATTATATACTAGAGGACTAGAAACGCACACCTACATTATATACTAGAGGACATAGAAAACGCACACCTACATTATATACTAGAGGACATAGAAAACGCACACCTACATTATATACTAGAGGACATAGAAAACGCACACCTACATTATATACTAGAGGACATAGAAAACGCACACCTACATTATATACTAGAGGACATAGAAAACGCACACCTACATTATATACTAGAGGACATAGAAAACGCACACCTACATTATATACTAGAGGACATAGAAAACGCACACCTACATTATATAATTATTATTACATGAAAACGAAATACGAAGGATTCCATCAAAGATATACCACATCGGTATTACAAAACACAAACGGAACAACTAAAAATATTCCAAAATGTTTAAAACTATGTATTTATATAGTTATTGTTTTTCATTTAAAAACGCACTTATCCGAAGTGTGCGTTTTCTATGTCCTCTAATATAGACAAACACAATACTAGTGAAAGGTTATCACCGTTACTATGCCGTTATCAGTACTGTTATTGCAACACATTCTTAACAAGATACATTCGATTCTTTTCTAAGAGACACTCGTCCTCTTAAGACGCTATCAGATGACATGTTCAACTCTATCTCTAAGCGCGAGAGGTACTTTCTTTGTATCGTAGCTCAATGCACCATCTGCTGCTGTTATACCTCCAGTTTAGTGTCATCCAATTTGATAGAGTATAAAATAGTCAACTAACAATACATACGATCTTTTCTAGATCGTCACCATTGACCGGTAGCTTGCCAAATACATTTAGCATGCAACAGTTGACGTAGTACCTCTGTGATACACTTCTTGGAAGTAGATTTTATTTTGGTGTGTTCCATCTAAAGATGTATCTATAGCATTTTGCATTTTAATGCTTAACCTTTATTCTATAATGTACTTTTCTTAATATTTTTGATAAACATTTTACATTATTTATTTTTATTATTATTTATTTTATTCCTACCAAATTGTTGTCCTTAATGTTGACTATTGTAATGCATGTTGTCAAAATGATGTCTTACTATGCTAAATTAATGTTAAGCACTTTTGAACTTATAATTTCTGTATGAAAAGAGTGCTATACAAATCTGGTATAATAATAATAATAATAATAATAATAATAATAATAATAATAATAATAATAATAATAATAATAATAATAATAATAATGCTTTGATGACATTGGACATAGTATTGAACATACTAATATAATGTATATTGGACAATACAGTGACATTATAGGAGCCAGCAATCTGCTAACATCTGCTTACCTAGTATATAAATGTCATACCCATGACATGTTTAAAGTCAGGGATCGCAGGTTCGATCCCCCGTCTGACCCTAATAAAATTAACAGTCTTTCAGATGGGACGTTAAACCGAGGTCTCGTGTCGGTGCTTTACACCGTGCACGTAAAAGAACCAGAGGAGACTCTGGAATGGGTTTCTGTCTGTATCATTGCACTATCCTCCACAATCTAAAATGACTAATCTCTTCAGGAGGCGTCGCTCATATGGGCAACCGGTAGCGACGATAAATAAACGTAAAACACACACATGTGTAAAGTGTTGTACTAATAACTAATGAAGATGACACTCTTTTTTTTTTCTTTTTTTTTCTTTTATTTAGATTATAACAACATTTATCAACATAATTACAGTGTGACAATTTCAATAAAACAACGAATCTCTTATAAGCAATCTCTTAAGCATTTAAACAAAATTATACATTGAATCAGATGAGCATGTAGTTTTCTTTATAATCTAATTGTATTAAAATAAGCTCAGAACTTTGAATGGTAAGAATACTAAAACTTCTCTATGAATGTGTCTATCAATGCAAACGAATTTCGCTTGTATTTTAGATGGTCTTTAAATGTACTCATCTCATGAAGAAATGTATAAACAATGTTCAATTCATTTGAACGTTGATTACTTAGGAAGAATGACTTGTAAATGCAAAAGCTCGATATGGTCAAAATCATGTTAAATTCCCAATAATTACTATTGTCAAAATTGTATCCTAGCACAACACTCTTTAAGTTGTGTATATTTTTCTGAATCCCAAGTGATTTAAATGTATTCGTCAATCTGTTCCAAAATGGTTTGATTAAATGACATTCAATAAAGAAGTGGTCTAAATCGTCTGGTACTTTACAAAAGCTGCAGTTTGGATTTTCGTTTATTTGCCATTTATATAGGTTATGACAATTTGCAATAATGTTATTAATTAGCTTGTATCGAAACTGTTTATATCTGTTATCAATACACATGTTTATTTGTGAGTACAATTGTTTCCATGGTATTTTGAGATCAAATTTATTCTCCCAGTATGATTGCAAGTATGGTTTCGATGATTTTCTTTGCAAAAGTGTATTGTATATCGCTTTATTATTCAAAGATTTTAAATTTGATATGGAAAATGGAAGTCTTAGATTCACTTTAACGCGTGTTCGTGTTGATTCTTCCGTTTGTATTTTCTTAAACCATGTTTTGGGTATTGCGTTTTTAAGAATCATTATTTCTGATATCCAATTAGAATGATTTCGTAATTTGCCTAGAATAATGTTTTCGCTAATGTTACCATTGTTGTCTATTATATCATTTACAAAAATTATACCAGAGTTGATCCAAGTATTAAACAGTATAGGTTTATTTTTGTATTTAATTGACTCATTTCCCCAAATTATTTCCTGTCGTATATCATAGAATGTTTTAGGTTGCTGTTTGTTAATATTTCTAAAGGCTATCCAATTGAGAATGATGTCTTTGTAGAACTCAGGAAATTTGCAGATGTTATTTGGTAGGTTTTTCATTGAGTTAAAGTTCATGTAGAATATGAGGAAATCTGTACCAAAACTTTCGAAATAATATTTTGGGATTATTTTCCAATTGGCATTTTCTGATGATAGCAGTGATTTTACCCATTTTATTTGTAACATGGCTGTGAAACTATCTAAATCGATCATGTTGATTCCGCCATCTTCAGTCTTATTTATCAGTATACTTCTTTTGATTTTTTCTCTTTTATTACTCCATATGAAATGGAAAAATAAAGTATTTAGATTATTCTTGACAGATTTAGGTAGATGTATAGATTGGAGCAAATAAGTAAATTTTGGAAGAAGGATAGATGAAGATGACACTCATCATGTTAATTCTCGAGCAAATATTGCTATTCGTGGATAGCTGCATGATGAATGTTCAGAACTTTTATATGTCGCATATCATACAATACAATACAATACGTTTATTGCATAAAACAGTATACATGTTTGTAGCAATTAAGTAAAAACAGGCAGTGACATGGAACTTTACAAAAGAGCACAATCACAAGTTCAAATTTATGTGTAAAAAATGCGTTAGTTTCGTTGCTTATTTGCAAAATATATAAATTTGGAAAGACCAATGGTGATGTTTTTATTAATATATAATATATATATATATATATAATATACTCATTACTGAATGTCCATGCTACCAATAGAGATCCATGGAAGTGGAAGTCGTGATAGCGCAGTGGTAGCGCGTTCGCTTCATGTGCGAACGGCCTGGAGTGTGAGCCCCACTGGAGCCGTTACGATTGTGCCCTTAGGCAAGGCATTTAATTTCCACGTTGCCTCTTCTATCTCCCTCGTGGCGATGGATTCCATCAGGAATGAGGTCTCGAGAGTGATTAATATACGTTATATGAACTTGTTTCGCAATCGAGCTAATATAAATGTGTATAAACTATTAAAATACGATAAAATATGCCTAAAGTATTAAATTGTTCCAAATACATTACTGGAACATGATACAAATGACATGGCAATGAGGAAAGATGGGCATGGCTAAGGAATATTTCGATTTTTGATTGTGGTTTCCTGACAAAACGTTCTGTGTATTTTCGAAGAAAACGGATCTAACGAATATGTTCACAAATACATGATACCAGAAGAATTGCTTAGATACTATGACTGACCTAGAAATCAAAGACAAAGGATGCTGACTGACATTTCTGATTCGTAGAGTTAATGACTAGTATTAGCATTTCTTGTCAATTTATTCTGGGCGTTTGCTACTCTGATTAGTTCATAGAATGTTAAAAGTAAAACTCTTCATTCATAGACTATGACAATGTTCTATACATAATTCAACATAATCTTTTTTTTGGAAAAAAACCCAACCCAATATATATAATATACAATCTACATCCGCTGTCAACGTCGGTTATGTCGAATTATTCGGTCATCTTGAAATCGGATCAATGTCCCGTTTCAGACACTCATTTTACATATTATTGGCTCTGCTTATATCGAATTTCGTCAAGTCAAACTTCGTTTATGTCGAAGTAATTTGTTCGGTCCGACGGAATTAGACATACCGGATGTAGACTGTATAGTGATTTTTTAAGATATATTTTGTACATATTAGTAAATGCAAATAAATATCTGCAATAAGGTTGTCCAGTCAATTAGCGCAGTGGTTAACGCGCTCGCTTCTCACCAATGCAACCCGGGTTCGATCCTCGGACTGGGAAGGATGTGAGATGGTACGGTGGTCGCCATATCGGACAGGTGGGTTTTCTCCGGGTACTCCGGTTTCCTCCCACACGAATGACCACATATACGCTTTCATCCGCGCCAATGAAAGTGATTAATATAAGTTGTTAAAACTTGCTTCGCAATCTTGTAAAATAAATATAAAGTTTAAACTTTAGTCAAGTCCAGATAAATTTAGTAAACCGACTTCTTCCTCCTTAGAAGACATTCAGAAACGTGCACACACTCAGATTATGCCAGTGTCCTAAACTTGTTTTCACACAACAAGTATATCGGATAGAACGTTATTATTATGTTGTTGTACGTGACATATGACATAATGTTTTAAACAAACACTACACAAACGGGCTGAGAGACCATCAAAATACTAGCTGAGAATAGGAGTAACATAACTCTCTTATAGACGTCATTAAATCATTTGAAACTAGTTAAGCTGTCAGGAAATGAGAACTTATTAATATCCATATTGCATGATGTAAACAGACGGATCTGTAGTCCAGTGATAACACGCTGGACTGGTAATCCAGGGATCGCAGGTTCGATCCCCGGTCTGACCCTAATAAAATTAACAGTCTTTCAGATAGGACGTTAAACCGAGGTCTCGTGTCGGTGCTTTACACCGTGCACGTAAAAGAACCAGATGAGACTCTGGAATGGGTCTGTCTGTATCATGCACTATCCTCCAAAATCTAAAATGACTAATATCTTCAGGAGGCGTCGCTCATACGGGCAACCGGTAGCGACGATAAATAAATGTCGAACAGAAAGTAATGCTACAAACGTCGAACAGAAAGTAATGCTACAGGTGTCGAACAGATAGTAATGCTACAAGTGTCGAACAGATAGTAATGCTACAAGTGTCGAACAGATAGTAATGCTACAAGTGTCGAACAGATAGTAATGCTACAAGTGTCGAACAGATAGTAATGCTACAAGTGTCGAACAGATAGTAATGCTACAAGTGTCGAACAGAAAGCAATGCTACAAGTGTCGAACAGATAGTAATGCTACAAGTGTCGAACAGAAAGTAATGCTACAAATGTCGAACAGAAAGTAATGCTACAAGTGTCGAACAGAAAGTAATGCTACAAATGTCGAACAGTAAGTAATGCTACACATGTCGCACAGAAAGTAATGCTACACATGTCGCACAGAAAGTAATGCTACAAGTGTCGAACATATCTAATTATTTAGATAGTGCCCGTGAGCGTTTCGGAATAATAAAATATATAATTATTTAGATAGTGCTCGTGAGCATTTCGGAATAATACAATATATAATTATTTAGATAGTGCTCATGAGCGTTTCGGAATAATAATATATATAATTATTCAGATAGTGCCCGTGAGAGTTACGGAATAATACAATATATAATAATTTAGATAGTGTTCGTGAGAGCTTCGGAATAATACAATATATAATTATATAGATAGTGATATTGAGATCTTCGGAATAATACAAAATATAAGTATTTAGATAGTGATAGTGAGAGCTTCGAAATAATACAATATATAATTATTTAGATAGTGATATTGAGATCTTCGGAATAATACAATATATAATTATTTAGATAGTGATATTGAGATCTTCGGAATAATACAAAATATAATTATTTAGATAGTGATATTGAGATCTTCGGAATAATACAATATATAATTATTTAGATAGTGATATTGAGATCTTCGGAATAATACAATATATAATTATTTAGATAGTGATATTGAGATATTCGGAATAATACAAAATATAAGTATTTAGATAGTGATATTGAGATCTTCGGAATAATACAAAATATAATTATTTAGATAGTGATATTGAGATCTTCGGAATAATACAATATATAATTATTTAGATAGTGATATTGAGATCTTCGGAATAATACAATATATAATTATTTAGATAGTGATATTGAGATCTTCGGAATAATACAAAATATAAGTATTTAGATAGTGATATTGAGATCTTCGGAATAATACAATATATAATTATTTAGATAGTGTTCGTGAGAGCTTCGGAATAATACAATATATAATTATTTAGATAGTGCTCGTGAGCGTTTCGGAATAATACAATATATAATTATTTAGATAGTGCTCGTGAGAGCTTCGGAATTCGGAATAATACAATATATAATTATTTAGATAGTGAGCGTTTCGGAATAATACAATATATAATTATTTAGATAGTGCTCGTGAGAGCTTCGGAATTCGGAATAATACAATATATAATTATTTAGATAGTGAGCGTTTCGGAATAATACAATATACAATTATTTAGATAGTGCTCGTGAGCGTTTCGGAATAATACAATATACAATTATTTAGATAGTGCTCGTGAGCGTTTCGGAATAATACAATATATAATTGCTTAGATAGTGCTCGTGAGACTTTCGGAATAATACAATATATAATTGTTTAGATAGTGCTCGTGGGAGTTTCGGAATAATACAATATATAATTGTTTAGATAGTGCTCGTGAGACTTTCGGTATAATACAATATATAATTGTTTAGATAGTGCTCGTGAGCGTTTCGGAATAATAAAATATAGAATTATTTAGATAGTGCTCGTGAGTGTTTCGGAAAAATACAATATATAATTATTTAGATAGTGCTCGTGAGCGTTTCGGAATAATACAATATATAATTATTTAGATAGTGTTCGTGAGAGCTTCGGAATAATACAATATATAATAATTTAGATAGTGTTCGTGAGAGCTTCGGAATAATACACTATATAATTATTTAGATAGTGATATTGAGATCTTCGGAATAATACAATATACAATTATTTAGATAGTGCTCGTGGGAGTTTCGGAATAATACAATATATAATTATTTAGATAGTGGGAGTGTCGGAATAATACAATATATAATTATTTAGATAGTGCTCGTAGGAGTTTCGGAATAATACAATATACAATTATTTAGATAGTGCTCGTGGGAGTTTCGGAATAATACAATATACAATTATTTAGATAGTGCTCGTGGGAGTTTCGGAATAATACAATATACAATTATTTAGATAGTGCTCGTGGGAGTTTCGGAATAATACAATATACAATTATTTAGATAGTGCTCGTGGGAGTTTCGGAATAATACAATATACAATTATTTAGATAGTGCTCGTGGGAGTTTCGGAATAATACAATATACAATTATTTAGATAGTGCTCGTGGGAGTTTCGGAATAATACAATATACAATTATTTAGATAGTGCTCGTGGGAGTTTCGGAATAATACAATATACAATTATTTAGATAGTGCTCGTGAGAGTTTCGGAATAATACAATATACAATTATTTAGATAGTGCTCGTGAAAGTTTCGGAATAATACAATATACAATTGTTTAGATAGTGCTCGTGAAAGTTTCGGAATAATACAATATACAATTATTTAGATAGTGCTCCTGGGAATTTCGGAATAATACAATATACAATTATTTAGATAGTGCTCGTGAGAGTTTCGGAATAATACAGTATACAATTATTTAGATAGTGCTCGTGGGAGTTTCGGAATAATACAGTATACAATTATTTAGATAGTGATAGTGAGAGCTTCGGGAAATACCGTTGTGTAATAATAAGAATGCTGTAAAAGTTAGACACACGGGGACTTACTTTCAAATCTCACAAAAGCATGCAATGGCACACTTCGTAATGTCTATATTGGTACTTCTTTGTATGAGATTAACTGTAATGTGGACGGATAAAGAAGTTTCCTCACTGTTCATGTGAGACATGTTGCATACCCCCCCCCCCACATCTACACTAGTCTACCATCTCTGCTCTTCGGGAAGGGCCGTAACTAATGTTGCTAGAACTTGTGACCCGACCAGTTTGCCTTTATTTAATTTGTCATGTTTTATATTCACATGCATATACAGACGGATCTGTAGCCCAGTGGTAAAACGCTGGACTGATAATCCAGGGATCGCAGGTTCGATCCCCCGTCTGACCCTAATAAAATTAACAGTCTTTCAGATGGGACGTTAAACCGAGGTCTCGTGTCGGTGCTTTACACCGTGCACGTAAAAGAACCAGAGTAGACTCTGGAATGGGTCTCTGTCTGTATCATTGCACTATCCTCCAAAATCTAAAATTACTAATCTCTTCAGGAGGCGTCGCTCATATGGGCAACCGGTATCGACGATAAATAAACGTAAAACACACACACACTCACATGCATATGTAAAACGAATCGAGCAATACAATATGATTAAACTAAATCTCTGTAATAAGTCATCTTGGACGACATTACTCTAAACGTGGTAGTACGAGATCTACCTGTCACTGAAAATGAAAATATGTGTAACAAGGTAAATAAACTGATCAAGGATGGATTGAAAGTTAATGGTGTAACATGTACTAACGCCGAGCGAAAGCATTCTATCAACGGTTCGAAGCCTGGTGTAGTAATTGCCAAATTCAGGTCGCATGAGGACAAGCGTAAAGTGATGACTAGTAAACCGAAATTGAAATCAAGTGGACAGTATTCGCAGGTATTTATTCACCACGACCAGTCTCCTGCGGATCGCGTGATGTCCAGTAATTTCCGAACCATTCTTAATGCCCTAAAACAGAGTGACTTATCCATGAGAGGTTTTCGCGTGGTGCATACAAATAACACTGATCAGTCACGTAATTCGGTTGATATCAGACACCCTACTTCTAATCGTTCCTCTGGCAATTCCATCAGTTATGGTAGAGGCAATGGTAGAGGAGGTGATAGACAATCAGGTCGTTCATCCGGCCATGGAAGTTACGATAATGGCAGAAATGGTGGCGGTAGACGATATGGCCAACACAGCAATATACGTAACTCTTAACTTCGTTCCGGATTTTGGAATGTCAGGGGATGGAACCAGGATCAGAACTCTGATAATTATATTTTAAGACACTCTTGTATTTTAACACAAAATTTAGATATTTTAGCTATTGCAGAGACTCATCTCTTAAAAGATAGTGTGTTAGAGGTAAATGGATACCGTTGGTTTGGGTTGAACAGAACACAGTTACACAGGAACGCCAGAGCGGGTTCTGGTGGTGTAGGTTTCTTAGTAAAACAGGAGGTATATGAATCATTTAATATTACTGTTTTAAATGATTCACGTGAAGGTATTCTATGGTTAAAGATGATTCATAGGTCTGAAGATTTTACTTTGCTTCCATGTGTGTGTTACCTCCCACCGCAGAATTCGTCTCGGTATTTCGATGTGAATTGTTTCTATGACAGCCTGTTAACGGATGTTTACACTTACCAGAATGACGGTATGATTGTTATATCCGGGGATTTTAACAGTCGTTGTGGTGAAATGCAGGATTTTATAGTTGGTGTTGATGATATCCCTGCACGTGATATTATAGATTTTACTACCAATTCATATGGTGAACTGTTGATTGAGTTTCTGATTAATTCAAACATGTGTATGTTAAATGGTAGAAATTGTATGCAAAACGACTATACCTCAGTGTCTGTTAAAGGTTCATCAGTTGTTGATTACTGTATCACAACTCACGATAATGTGAGCAACTTATCCAATTTCGCAGTGACGTTAACATCTGATTTGATTAATAACGCCGATAATTTGAGAATCTTGGCACCAACTAGTATACCGGACCATTCTTTGCTTACCTGGCATATTGATAACAGTATTACTAATACTAACACTAGCACGCCTGAAGTACATTGTTCATATGATAAATTTGATGTTAATTGTATAACTGGCTCCTTTTTGAGTAGTGACGAGGTTCTAAGACAGGTTAATATTGTTATTGACAAATTAGAACTAGGTCTACGTACACAGAATGATGTTGATTCTGTATATCAGGATTGGTGCAGTATTGTTAAAAACAGTATGTATGACATACCCTATAAAACGAGTGTTACTGGTGGCCACAATAAGAAGCACCGACATGGAAAACCATGGTGGAATACTCAATTAACAGATTTGTGGTCAAAAGTGTGTAATGCGGAGAAAATATGGTTAAGTTGTATTAATAGGAACGATAAAATACGATATAAATCAGAGTTTGTCTATGCCAGAAAGTATTTTGACAGGGAAGTCCAACGGGCAAAGCGTTACTATTGGTATTCACTTCAGAGTAATTTGTTAAATGAATGTAATGTTAATCAAGATAGATTTTGGAAATCCATTGGCAAGATTAGTGTAGGCTATAGTAAGAGTAATATAATTCCAATGGAAGTTGTTCTTAATGATGGTTCAACCTCTTCAAGGTTAGACACTGTCTTAAATAAATGGAAATCTGATTTTAATTCCTTATTCAATAATACATATACTAATGACACAGAAACCCATGTGTTAGATGTTGCCCAAGGTAATAATCAACTACCTTTTAATGATGAAATCACTGTATTAGAGGTTAAGAAAGCTATTGATAAAGCTAAGCGTGGTAAAGCTAATGGAGTTGATGATATACCTTCGGAGGCTCTAAAAAATGATACTTCTGTCTTGTTTTTGCATGCATTGTTTAACATATGTTTTAATAACGGTACAATTCCATCTATATGGGGGAAATGTATCATCAATCCAATTCCAAAATCGTCTAAATCTGATCCCAGAGATCCTTTGTCTTATAGGGGAATTGCTTTAGCTTCTTCAATGTATAAAGTATACTGTAGCATTTTGAACGAACGTCTTAGTGCATGGACAGAATCGAATGGGAAAATTACGGATGAGCAAAATGGTTTTCGCAAAAAACGCAATACCTTAGACCATGTTTCTTCATTGACTAGTATCATTGAAACTAGGGAAAAATGTAAACTTGCCACATTTTCCGCTTTTATTGATTTTCGTAAAGCGTACGATTACATTAACCGGGATAAATTATAGAAAAGACTTGTTGATAATGGCATTACTGGTAAAATGTTCGTGGCAATTAAATCACTTTACTCATCCGTGTCATCTTGTGTAAGGGTAAATCAATTTAACACAGATTGGTTTGATGTTAATTGCGGTTTACGCCAGGGATGTATTCTTTCTCCATTGCTATTTAATCTGTATATAAATGACTTAGCTTTGTATCTGAAATCTCTTGGAGTAGGTGTCGCCTACGGTGATGATACCATTTGTTTATTATTATATGCAGATGACATTGTACTTTTAGCTGAAAACCCAAATGACCTGCAGGTATTATTAAGTGCTTTGAAAGACTGGTGCAATTTAAATGACATGTGTATTAATAGTGACAAAAGTAAAATAGTTCATTTTCGCCAGGAATCTACTCCGGTAACAAATATTTCGTTTACATGTGGAGCTGTCGAGCTACACATAGTTGATAGATATTTATATCTTGGTATTGTGTTGCATGAACATCTAGATTATAATATATGTTATATTTTATATTTTGTGTTATATTTCGGGTTTTACGCCTGCATCAGCACCATTTTGGGCTATATCGCCGGCGGGCAGTTTACCTAACAACACCTTTCCTGGGCAGGCTCCAGCGGTTAACCAATACTTGGGTGCACCAACCTCCGTAAGAAGCTGCCAACTTTTTCATATAAATGAGACACGGTCTGAGCGGGGCTCGAACCCGTGACCATCAGTGATGATAGGTTACAGTGGTATACAAGTCAGCGACCTTAACCACTCGACCACGGAGGCGGACCTAGATTATAATATAACTGCTAAAATGGTTGCTCAGAGTGCTAGTCGCGCGCTCGGTCTTCTTATAGCTAAATGTAAATCCGCTGGTGGCATTCCATATAATGTATTTACCAAACTATACGACTCCATTGTTTGGCCCGTTATTGATTACGGTGCAGCAATTTGGGGATACAAGCACTACTCTTGCATCAATGTTGTTCAACATCGTGCTATGCGGTTCTTTTTAGGAGTTGGCAAATACACTCCAAACGCAGCCGTTGCCGGTGAAATGGCTTGGTTACCGCCATATGTTCGTCAGTTAAAATCTATTGCCCGTCTTTGGTCTCGTATATCTCATATGAATTCGAACAGAATCAATCGAGGAACGGCAGTCTGGGCAAACTCCTTAGCAAACATGAAATGTCGCAATTGGTTTTATAATGTTCGAAAAACACTTACCGAAGTTGAATTATATCAATATTGTAGTCTGGATAATGTCATACCTAAACATACTATTGTTTCGAAGGTTGAAAATGTATTTATGTCTAAATATAAACTGGAATGGCTTCAGTCGATCAGTAGACCAGCTAGTACTTCAGGGAGAGGTATGAATAAGCTAAGGACTTACTGTACATTTAAACAACACTATTTAACTGAAAACTATTGTACAATTATTATGTCTAGATCGCATCGGGATGCATTTAGTAAATTTAGATGTGGCATAGCACCTATAAAGCTTGAAACTGGCAGATACGAAAACTTACCAGTAGAAGACAGAACATGTACATTCTGTAACACAATTGAAGATGAGTCACATGTTATCCTTGAATGTAACCTTTATGATGATTTAAGAAACATATTAGTTGATAAAGCTCAACTTATACAACCTGGTTTTGTTAATATGTCTAGTCAAGAACAACTTAAGTTCATATTCACAAATGCACCCATTATTAGATTAGCTGCCAAAACCTGTTTTAGTATTTTACAACGACGTACCTCTTATCTATGTAAATAATGTCTATTGAGTGTTTTATATGTCGTCTTCACATTTTATTACAACTGAAAAGCATATGCTAATTAGGCTAATCCCAATCTAATTGGAATTGGTATTTGATCTTTTAAAACATGTTTTAGTTTGCGCAGTAGTGCTTATTTTGCGTTCAGTATTTTTCATTCCATTACATCTTAATAAGATTTTAAATTTCAATTAGCGACTGCTTTTCAGCTTTATCTCACACATGTAGTTATCACATGTACATGTATATACTATAGTAGTGCAATATGTTATAGATGAATGATGTATATATGCATAGTCTCTTGTAACTCTGAATTGAGTGGCAATGTACTTTTTAATATGCAAACTATATTCTATGTTTGTTACATGCTGTACATTGATGAGACTGAAATAAAGAATAAAATATAATATCTTGGTGATTTAACCATAATTGTAAAACAGCTCGACTAATTGTTCACGTGTTAACAATATGTATAAACTAGAAGGGACTGACGCTTTGTGGAATGAGCACACTTCTGTATTTAAATCAACGCCCAGCAAAATCATTATATATATGTTATAGTTCGGGTTTTACGCCTGCATCAGCACCATTTCGGGCTATATCGCCGGCGGACAGTTTACTTAATAACACCTTTCCTGGGCAGGCTCCAGCGGTTAACCAGTACTTGGGTGCACCTACCTCCGTAAGAAACTGCCAACTTTTTCATATAAATGAGACACGGCCTGAGCGGGGCTCGAACCCGTGACCATCAGTGATGATAAGTTACAGTGGTATACAAGTCAGCGACCTTAACCACTCGACCACGGAGGCGGACTTCCCAGCAAAATCAAGAATTAGAATTCAAAAGAAGCAACATTTCGAAACTCAGAAATTTAGATAAATCATACAAGAAGCAAAGTAGATGAATTCTAAACTGTGAACATAAAGGTAATACAGAAACAAATATAAACATTTTTTCTGATCATTTCAAAATAAAAGACAGTGTAAATTTGAATAGTACAGGAACTACAGTTGACTTATCAAATATTATATGTTATGTTATATTTCGGGTTTTACGCCTGCATCAGCACCATTTTGGGCTATATCGCCGGCGGGCAGTTTACCTAACAACACCTTTCCTGGGCAAGCTCCAGCGGTTAACCAGTACTTGGGTGCACCAACCTCCGTAAGAAACTGCCAACTTTTTCATATAAATGAAACACGGCCTGAGCGGGGCTCGAACCCGTGACCATCAGTGATGATAGGTTACAGTGGTACACAAGTCAGCGACCTTAACCACTCGACCACGGAGGCGGACCTTATCATATATTATATTACATAACGATGACCATGTTTTGCATGTTCCAGCATCCTCAGATGAAGCTATCCTTGCAATAGGTTTGGTATCATTTCAAATGAGCACACTAAGCGTCCGTTACAAGATATAACTGATATATACAAACATGTATTCAATATTGTACATATTACTGATTTAGTACACAGATAGTGTACATCTTATTTCAAAAGAATGGGGTTGATTACCGACTACAACTATGCAATTTGCTTAAAGTCACCACCGCATAAATGCATGTGGGCGACTATTAACTGATTACTGGTCCGTCAAATTATGTGGGTGTTAAATGATCTTAAAACTGCTTTTGTTACGGTTTGGTCAAAGCTAATTTCTAGTAATGCGACAGGAAAGTTGCTTAATGTGGCTAAAATATAAAACATTATCTGAAACTGCAAACATCTAGGGTTAGATGATTGAGCTTATTTACCCTCGCCTCCGGCGAACCATGTGTAACATAATGGGGTTATATATTGATTATGTTAATTAATTACCTCCATAATTAGTTGTATAGCATGATACATATTCATGAGTATTGGTCCATTTATAACAATGCTGTATATGATCGTTATACAAGGCAATTATACATGGAACTGTATTAACTGTTCATGTTGGCGGAGAAGCAAGTACATTTAGCAGATAAACAAGTATACTTGGCGTGGACATCCCTTACATGTATGCCTGATCAGCATATTAAAGGTTTTTCCACACATGTGTGCTATTACATCAGAAATTTACTCTGATGTTTTAAGCTTAAACAGTACAATTTCAAAATATTAACATGTTATTTTCCGTACAAGCAGGTGTTTGCACCAAAACAATATATCCGAATTGATATATTGAGTGGCAGTTATGCTAAGCATGTTTAATGGAACATCTGTAGCTTGGAATTTTATGGAATACATGGCCAAGCTTGCTTCTTTATAAAAGATGGGATACATTTAGATTAGGGGGAGACGAACTGGGATTATTGAAAGCGCCATATGGTGCTTGGGCACACCGTAGAACTTTATTTAAATAAACACTTATAACTTGGACTTGTTTTGGAACTTATACGATTACGGTACACATATGGGCGAGCGTATCAAGAATTTCCGCAAAGGGTATACATTCAAACCATGTTCTTTGCAATATAGGTGTAAGACAAGGTCTTAATTTAATACCTTTGTTATTCTCAACATATACATGTATGAACGATTCTATTGAATAGTGTACAGCGTACATATACACTTCGATATTCCAACTGTTAATACAGAGGATTATCAGTAAGTAAGTAAGTGTTTATTATAGTGACATATGCAAATATAAACATTCAATACAAACTATTTACACAACTTTAAGATGCACCCGGCCCGATGGGCCTATTTGTCACCTAATGCCTGCATAACAATATAAATGAAAGCAAGACATTATCAAAATGTCAACACAAGAATAAAGATTCATCACATTGAACTTAAACGACTGTTAAACGACTGTCTGAATGTTCTCATATAGAGAGCGAGTAGTTTTAATGCATACATTCTCAAAGTTTGTATAATCGAATACTTCTAATTTGTATAATTATAATAACTTTACACTATCTGCTTCTAGTTTCCAAAATATACATATATATGCAGTAGCCCAGTGAATTTCTAGCCGAAAAATAAAATATAAGTATAATTTATATATTATATATATATGCCAGATATACATCTAGACCGTGCATCAATGAACTCCGGTTTCAACAGGACAATGTCTACAACTAGTAGGCATATGTAAATATAATGCACCAACATGAAAACTCGGATTAAAGTCCAAAGTGAAAGACTGATACTATTATTAAGGTCAGACGGGGGATCGAACCGGCGACCGATGGATTCGGAAGTCCAAGAAACTGGACACTGGGTAAGTGCCTCTTATAACGAACGAAAGTGCCCGTCATGCGTACATTAGTAAGGTCAGACAGCGGATCGAACCGGCGACCCCTGGATTCGCAGTCCAAGAAACTGGACACTGGGTAAGTGCCTCTTATAACGAACGAAAGTGCCCGTCATGCCTACATTAGTACGGTCAGAGAGTGGATCGAATCGGCGACCCCTGGATTCGCAGTCCAAGAAACTGGACACTGGGTAAGTGCCTCTTATAACGAACGAAAGTGCCCGTCATGCTACATTAGTAAGGTCAGACAGTGGATCGAACCGGCGACCCCTGGATTCGCAGTCCAAGAAACTGGACACTGGGTAAGTGCCTCTTATAACGAACGAAAGTGCCCGTCATGCCTACATTAGTAAGGTCAGACAGCGGATCGAACCGGCGACCCCTGGATTCGCAGTCCAAGAAACTGGACACTGGGTAAGTGCCTCTTATAACGAACGAAAGTGCCCGTCATGCCTACATTAGTAAGGTCAGACAGTGGATCGAACCGGCGACCCCTGGATTCGCAGTCCAAGAAACTGGACACTGGGTAAGTGCCTCTTATAACGAACGAAAGTGCCCGTCATGCCTACATTAGTAAGGTCAGACAGCGGATCGAACCGGCGACCCCTGGATTCGCAGTCCAAGAAACTGGACACTGGGTAAGTGCCTCTTATAACGAACGAAAGTGCCCGTCATGCCTACATTAGTAAGGTCAGACAGCGGATCGAACCGGCGACCCCTGGATTCGCAGTCCAAGAAACTGGACACTGGGTAAGTGCCTCTTATAACGAACGAAAGTGCCCGTCATGCCTACATTAGTAAGGTCAGACAGTGGATCGAACCGGCGACCCCTGGATTCGCAGTCCAAGAAACTGGACACTGGGTAAGTGCCTCTTATAACGAACGAAAGTGCCCGTCATGCCTACATTAGTAAGGTCAGACAGCGGATCGAACCGGCGACCCCTGGATTCGCAGTCCAGGAACCTGGACACTGGGTAAGTGCCTCTTATAACGAACGAAAGTGCACGTCATGCCTACATTAGTAAGGTCAGACAGCGGATCGAACCGGCGACCCCTGGATTCGCAGTCCAGGAAACTGGACACTGGGTAAGTGCCTCTTATAACGAACGAAAGTGCCCGTCATGCCTACATTAGTAAGGTCAGACAGTGGATCGAACCGACGACCCCTGGATTCGCAGTCCAAGAAACTGGACACTGGGTAAGTGCCTCTTATAACGAACGAACGTGCCCGTCATGCCTACATTAGTAAGGTCAGACAGCGGATCGAACCGGCGACCCCTGGATTCGCAGTCCAAGAAACTGGACACTGGGTAAGTGCCTCTTATAACGAACGAACGTGCCCGTCATGCCTACATTAGTAAGGTCAGACAGCGGATCGAACCGGCGACCCCTGGATTCGCAGTCCAAGAAACTGGACACTGGGTAAGTGCCTCTTATAACGAACGAAAGTGCCCGTCATGCCTACATTAGTAAGGTCAGACAGCGGATCGAACCGGCGACCCCTGGATTCGCAGTCCAAGAAACTGGACACTGGGTAAGTGCCTCTTATAACGAACGAACGTGCCCGTCATGCCTACATTAGTAAGGTCAGACAGCGGATCGAACCGGCGACCCCTGGATTCGCAGTCCAAGAAACTGGACACTGGGTAAGTGCCTCTTATAACGAACGAAAGTGCCCGTCATGCCTACATTAGTAAGGTCAGACAGCGGATCGAACCGGCGACCCCTGGATTCGCAGTCCAAGAAACTGGACACTGGGTAAGTGCCTCTTATAACGAACGAAAGTGCCCGTCATGCCTACATTAGTAAGGTCAGACAGTGGATCGAACCGGCGACCCCTGGATTCGCAGTCCAAGAAACTGGACACTGGGTAAGTGCCTCTTATAACGAACGAAAGTGCCCGTCATGCCTACATTAGTAAGGTCAGACAGTGGATCGAACCGGCGACCCCTGGATTCGCAGTCCAAGAAACTGGACACTGGGTAAGTGCCTCTTATAACGAACGAAAGTGCCCGTCATGCCTACATTAGTAAGGTCAGACAGCGGATCGAACCGGCGACCCCTGGATTCGCAGTCCAGGAAACTGGACACTGGGTAAGTGCCTCTTATAACGAACGAAAGTGCCCGTCATGCCTACATTAGTAAGGTCAGACAGTGGATCGAACCGGCGACCCCTGGATTCGCAGTCCAAGAAACTGGACACTGGGTAAGTGCCTCTTATAACGAACGAAAGTGCCCGTCATGCCTACATTAGTAAGGTCAGACAGTGGATCGAACCGGCGACCCCTGGATTCGCAGTCCAAGAAACTGGACACTGGGTAAGTGCCTCTTATAACGAACGAAAGTGCCCGACATGCCTACATTAGTAAGGTCAGACAGTGGATCGAACCGGCGACCCCTGGATTCGCAGTCCAAGAAACTGGACACTGGGTAAGTGCCTCTTATAACGAACGAAAGTGCCCGTCATGCCTACATTAGTAAGGTCAGACAGTGGATCGAACCGGCGACCCCTGGATTCGCAGTCCAAGAAACTGGACACTGGGTAAGTGCCTCTTATAACGAACGAAAGTGCCCGTCATGCCTACATTAGTAAGGTCAGACAGTGGATCGAACCGGCGACCCTTGGATTCGCAGTCCAAGAAACTGGACACTGGGTAAGTGCCTCTTATAACGAACGAAAGTGCCCGTCATGCCTAAATTAGTAAGGTCAGACAGTGGATCGAACCGGCGACCGCTGGATTCGCAGTCCAAGAAACTGGACACTGGGTAAGTGCCTCTTATAACGAACGAACGTGCCCGTCATGCCTACATTAGTAAGGTCAGACAGTGGATCGAACCGGCGACCCCTGGATTCGCAGTCCAAGAAACTGGACACTGGGTAAGTGCCTCTTATAACGAACGAAAGTGCCCGTCATGCCTACATTAGTAAGGTCAGACAGTGGATCGAACCGGCGACCCCTGGATTCGCAGTCCAAGAAACTGGACACTGGGTAAGTGCCTCTTATAACGAACGAAAGTGCCCGTCATGCCTACATTAGTAAGGTCAGACAGCGGATCGAACCGGCGACCCCTGGATTCGCAGTCCAGGAAACTGGACACTGGGTAAGTGCCTCTTATAACGAACGAAAGTGCCCGTCATGCCTACATTAGTAAGGTCAGACAGTGGATCGAACCGGCGACCCCTGGATTCGCAGTCCAAGAAACTGGACACTGGGTAAGTGCCTCTTATAACGAACGAAAGTGCCCGTCATGCCTACATTAGTAAGGTCAGACAGTGGATCGAACCGGCGACCCCTGGATTCGCAGTCCAAGAAACTGGACACTGGATAAGTGCCTCTTATAACGAACGAACGTGCCCGTCATGCCTACATTAGTAAGGTCAGACAGCGGATCGAAACGGCGACCCCTGGATTCGCAGTCCAAGAAACTGGACACTGGGTAAGTGCTAACGAACGAAAGTGCCCGTCATGCCTACATTAGTAAGGTCAGACAGCGGATCGAACCGGCGACCCCTGGATTCGCAGTCCAAGAAACTGGACACTGGATAAGTGCCTCTTATAACGAACGAACGTGCCCGTCATGCCTACATTAGTAAGGTCAGACAGCGGATCGAACAGGCGACCCCTCGATTCGCAGGCCAAGAAACTGGACACTGGCTAAGTGCCTCTTATAACGAAAGAACGTGCCCGTCATGCCTACATTAGTAAGGTCAGACAGCGGATCGAACCGGCGACCCCTGGATTCGCAGTCCAAGAAACTGGACACTGGGTAAGTGCCTCTTATAACGAACGAAAGTGCCCGTCATGCCTACATTAGTAAGGTCAGACAGCGGATCGAACCGTCGACCCCTGGATTCGCAGTCCAAGAAACTGGACACTGGGTAAGTGCCTCTTATAACGAACGAACGTGCCCGTCATGCCTACATTAGTAAGGTCAGACAGCGGATCGAACCGGCGACCCCTGGATTCGCAGTCCAAGAAACTGGACACTGGGTAAGTGCCTCTTATAACGAACGAAAGTGCCCGTCATGCCTACATTAGTAAGGTCAGACAGCGGATCGAACCGTCGACCCCTGGATTCGCAGTCCAAGAAACTGGACACTGGGTAAGTGCCTCTTATAACGAACGAACGTGCCCGTCATGCCTACATTAGTAAGGTCAGACAGCGGATCGAACCGGCGACCCCTGGATTCGCAGTCCAAGAAACTGGACACTGGGTAAGTGCCTCTTATAACGAACGAAATTGCCCGTCATGCCTACATTAGTACGGTCAGACAGCGGATCGAACCGGCGACCCTTGGATTCGCAGTCCAAGAAACTGGACACTGGGTAAGTGCCTCTTATAACGAACGAAAGTGCCCGTCATGCCTACATTAGTAAGGTCAGACAGTGGATCGAACCGGCGACCCCTGGATTCGCAGTCCAAGAAACTGGACACTGGGTAAGTGCCTCTTATAACGAACGAAAGTGCCCGACATGCCTACATTAGTAAGGTCAGACAGTGGATTGAACCGGCGACCCCTGGATTCGCAGTACAAGAAACTGGATACTGGGTAAGTGCCTCTTATAACTAACGAAAATGCCCGTCATGCCTACATTAGTAAGGTCAGACAGCGGTTCGAACCGGCGACCCTAGGATTCGCAGTCCAAGAAACTGGACACTGGGTAAGTGCTTCTTATAACGAACGAAAGTGCCCGTCATGCCTAAATTAGTAAGGTCAGACAGTGGATCGAACCGGCGACACCTGGATTCGCAGTCCAAGAAACTGGACACTGGGTAAGTGCCTCTTATAACGAACGAACGTGCCCGTCATGCCTACATTGGTAAGGTCAGACAGCGGATCGAACCGGCGACCCCTGGATTCGCAGTCCAGGAACCTGGACACTGGGTAAGTGCCTCTTATAACGAACGAAAGTGCACGTCATGCCTACATTAGTAAGGTCAGACAGCGGATCGAATCGGCGACCCCTGGATTCGCAGTCCAGGAAACTGGACAATGGGTAAGTGCCTCTTATAACGAACGAAAGTGCCCGTCATGCCTACATTAGTAAGGTCAGACAGCGGATCGAAACGGCGACCCCTGGATTCGCAGTCCAAGAAACTGGACACTGGGTAAGTGCTAACGAACGAAAGTGCCCGTCATGCCTACATTAGTAAGGTCAGACAGCGGATCGAACCGGCGACCTCTGGATTCGCAGTCCAAGAAACTGGACACTGGATAAGTGCCTCTTATAAGGAACGAACGTGCCCGTCATGCCTACATTAGTAAGGTCAGACAGCGGATCGAACAGGCGACCCCTCGATTCGCAGGCCAAAAAACTGGACACTGGCTAAGTGCCTCTTATAACGAAAGAACGTGCCCGTCATGCCTACATTAGTAAGGTCAGACAGCGGATCGAACCGGCGACCCCTGGATTCGCAGTCCAAGAAACTGGACACTGGGTAAGTGCCTCTTACAACGAACGAAAGTGCCCGTCATGCCTACATTAGTAAGGTCAGACAGCGGATAGAACCGGCGACCCCTGGATTCGCAGTCCAAGAAACTGGACACTGGGTAAGTGCCTCTTATAACGAACGAACGTGCCCGTCATGCCTACATTAGTAAGGTCAGACAGCGGATCGAACCGGCGACCCCTGGATTCGCAGTCCAAGAAACTGGACACTGGGTAAGTGCCTCTTATAACGAACGAACGTGCCCGTCATGCCTACATTGGTAAGGTCAGACAGCGGATCGAACCGGCGACCCCTGGATTCGCAGTCCAGGAAACTGGACACTGGGTAAGTGCCTCTTATAACGAACGAAAGTGCCCGTCATGCCTACATTAGTAAGGTCAGACAGTGGATCGAACCGGCGACCCCTGGATTCGCAGTCCAAGAAACTGGACACTGGGTAAGTGCCTCTTATAACGAACGAAAGTGCCCGTCATGCCTACATTAGTAAGGTCAGACAGTGGATCGAACCGGCGACCCCTGGATTCGCAGTCCAAGAACCTGGACACTGGGTAAGTGCCTCTTATAACGAACGAAAGTGCACGTCATGCCTACATTAGTAAGGTCAGACAGCGGATCGAATCGGCGACCCCTGGATTCGCAGTCCAGGAAACTGGACACTGGGTAAGTGCCTCTTATAACGAACGAAAGTGCCCGTCATGCCTACATTAGTAAGGTCAGACAGTGGATCGAACCGACGACCCCTGGATTCGCAGTCCAAGAAACTGGACACTGGGTAAGTGCCTCTTATAACGAACGAACGTGCCCGTCATGCCTACATTAGTAAGGTCAGACAGCGGATCGAACCGGCTACCCCTGAATTCGCAGTCCAAGAAACTGGACACTGGATAAGTGCCTCTTATAACGAACGAACGTGCCCGTCATGCCTACATTAGTAAGGTCAGACAGCGGATCGAAACGGCGACCCCTGGATTCGCAGTCCAAGAAACTGGACACTGGGTAAGTACTAACGAACGAAAGTGCCCGTCATGCCTACATTAGTAAGGTCAGACAGCGGATCGAACCGGCGACCCCTGGATTCGCAGTCCAAGAAACTGGACACTGGATAAGTGCCTCTTATAACGAACGAACGTGCCCTTCATGCCTACATTAGTAAGGTCAGACAGCGGATCGAACAGGCGACCCCTCGATTCGCAGGCCAAAAAACCGGACACTGGCTAAGTGCCTCTTATAACGAAAGAACGTGCCCGTCATGCCTACATTAGTAAGGTCAGACAGCGGATCGAACCGGCGACCCCTGGATTCGCAGTCCAAGAAACTGGACACTGGGTAAGTGCCTCTTACAACGAACGAAAGTGCCCGTCATGCCTACATTAGTAAGGTCAGACAGCGGATCGAACCGGCGACCCCTGGATTCGCAGTCCAAGAAACTGGAC
The DNA here is from genome assembly GCA_014843695.1 of Archivesica marissinica. Taxonomy (NCBI): domain Eukaryota; kingdom Metazoa; phylum Mollusca; class Bivalvia; order Venerida; family Vesicomyidae; genus Archivesica; species Archivesica marissinica. Next base: position 18,848,146 of record CM026394.1, on the reverse strand, counting down.
ACTGGGTAAGTGCCTCTTATAACGAACGAACGTGCCCGTTATGCCTACATTAGTAAGGTCAGACAGCGGATCGAACCGGCGACCCCTGGATTCGCAGTCCAAGAAACTGGACACTGGGTAAGTGCCTCTTATAACGAACGAACGTGCCCGTCATGCCTACATTGGTAAGGTCAGACAGCGGATCGAACCGGCGACCCCTGGATTCGCAGTCCAGGAAACTGGACACTGGGTAAGTGCCTCTTATAACGAACGAAAGTGCCCGTCATGCCTACATTAGTAAGGTCAGACAGTGGATCGAACCGGCGACCCCTGGATTCGCAGTCCAAGAAACTGGACACTGGGTAAGTGCCTCTTATAACGAACGAAAGTGCCCGACATGCCTACATTAGTAAGGTCAGACAGTGGATCGAACCGGCGATCCCTGGATTCGCAGTCCAAGAAACTGGACACTGGGTAAGTGCCTCTTATAATGAACGAAAGTGCCCAACATGCCTACATTAGTAAGGTCAGACAGTGGATTGAACCGGCGACCCCTGGATTCGCAGTCCAAGAAACTGGATACTGGGTAAGTGCCTCTTATAACGAACGAAAGTGCCCGTCATGTCTACATTAGTAAGGTCAGACAGCGGATCGAACCGGCGACCCTTGGATTCGCAGTCCAAGAAACTGGACACTGGGTAAGTGCCTCTTATAACGAACGAAAGTGCCCGTCATGCCTACATTAGTAAGGTCAGACAGTGGATCGAACCGGCGACCCCTGGATTCGCAGTCCAAGAAACTGGACACTGGGTAAGTGCCTCTTATAACGAACGAAAGTGCCCGACATGCCTACATTAGTAAGGTCAGACAGTGGATCGAACCGGCGACCCCTGGATTCGCAGTCCAAGAAACTGGACACTGGGTAAGTGCCTCTTATAACGAACGAAAGTGCCCGTCATGCCTACATTAGTACGGTCAGACAGTGGATCGAACCGGCGACCGCTGGATTCGCAGTCCAAGAAACTGGACACTGGGTAAGTGCCTCTTATAACGAACGAAAGTGCCCGTCATGCCTACATTAGTAAGGTCAGACAGTGGATCGAACCGGCGACCCCTGGATTCGCAGTCCAAGAAACTGGACACTGGGTAAGTGCCTCTTATAACGAACGAAAGTGCCCGTCATGCCTACATTAGTAAGGTCAGACAGTGGATCGAACCGGCGACCCCTGGATTCGCAGTCCAAGAAACTGGACACTGGGTAAGTGCCTCTTATAACGAACGAAAGTGCCCGTCTTGCCTACATTAGTAAGGTCAGACAGCGGATCGAACCGGCGACCCCTGGATTCGCAGTCCAGGAAACTGGACACTGGGTAAGTGCCTCTTATAACGAACGAAAGTGCCCGTCATGCCTACATTAGTAAGGTCAGACAGTGGATCGAACCGACGACCCCTGGATTCGCAGTCCAAGAAACTGGACACTGGGTAAGTGCCTCTTATAACGAACGAACGTGCCCGTCATGCCTACATTAGTAAGGTCAGACAGCGGATCGAACCGGCGACCCCTGGATTCGCAGTCCAAGAATCTGGACACTGGGTACGTGCCTCTTATAACGAACGAACGTGCCCGTCATGCCTACATTAGTAAGTTCAGACAGCGGATCGAACCGGCGACCCATGGATTCGCAGTCCAAGTAACTGGACACTGGGTAAGTGCCTCTTATAACGAACGAACGTGCCCGTCATGCCTACATTAGTAAGGTCAGACAGAAGATCGAACCGTCGACCCCTGGATTCGCAGGCCAAGAAACTGGACACTGGCTAAGTGCCTCTTATAATGAACGAACTTGCCCGTCATGCCTACATTAGTAAGGTCAGACAGCGGATCGAACCGGCGACCCCTGGATTCGCAGTCCAAGAAACTGGACACTGGGTAAGTGCCTCTTATAACGAACGAAAGTGCCCGTCATGCCTACATTAGTAAGGTCAGACAGCGGATCGAACCGGCGACCCCTGGATTCGCAGTCCAAGAAACTGGACACTGGGTAAGTGCCTCTTATAACGAACGAACGTGCCCGTCATGCCTACATTAGTAAGGTCAGACAGTGGATCGAACCGGCGACCCCTGGATTCGCAGTCCAAGAAACTGGACACTGGGTAAGTGCCTCTTATAACGAACGAAAGTGCCCGTCATGCCTACATTAGTAAGGTCAGACAGCGGATCGAACCGGCGACCCTTGGATTCGCAGTCCAAGAAACTGGACACTGGGTAAGTGCCTCTTATAACGAACGAAAGTGCCCTTCATGCCTACATTAATAAGGTCAGACAGCGGATCGAACCGGCGACACCTGGATTCGCAGTCCAAGAAACTGGACACTGGGTAAATGCCTCTTATAATGAACGAAAGTGCCCGTCATGCCTACATTAGTAAGGTCAGACAGCGGATCGAACCGGCGACACCTGGATTCGCAGTCCAAGAAACTGGACACTGGGTAAGTGCCTCTTATAACGAACGAAATTGCCCGTCATGCCTACACACGATATAGGCAATGAATTCCATAACGTGTTTGTTTGTAAACCCTTTAACACAGTGTTACATCTCGTACTAAATTAATTATTACTATGCATTTCCAAATGTGATCAAATATAAGCTACTGGAGAATAATCAAACTATGCATTACTAAGACATTTAAGTATTTTTTACTCACGTAATTACGTCCCAGAATCTGGCTGCCAAATATTATCCGGAACCTATAAATCCAATTTCGAATTATATAATTATGTATACACACACGGACTACACATCTACTACTGGGTCAGTTATCAATTCCACCGTGACGACGCAAAATGGTGTGAATGGAAATCATGTTTTGCACGTGAATATCATGAAATCCATATAACTGTGAATTTAGATTAAATTTCTACGGCCAACTATTTTGTCATCAATACTGTTTTCTGGACAATGAATATTTAATTACGATTTTGAGTGATAAAACGTATTGTGTTCCTCATTATATTTGAATATACAATGCTAGCTATTCAGCTATTATGAACAGATATGTTGTTTTGAAATTGAATACATTATATTCCGCTGTATTAACCACTTCTGTATACTATTCATGTTTATTATGTATGTTGTTGCGATGTAACCATGGCAATTAAAATGTTGTGTTGTTGTTGATTGTGCTGATACTGTAGCTGTCGCTGGTGTTGTTACTGTTGTTGTTTCTGCTGCTTCTATTTATGCTGATATTACTGCTGCTGTTGTTGTTGTTGCTGTTGTTGTAGTTGTTGTTGTTATTGTCGCTGTCACTGCAGTCGTCGTCGCTGTCGTTGTTGTTGACAGCAGCAGACATTTATATTTCGTTGTTGACAGCAGCAGACATTTATCTGTCGTTGTTGACAGCAGCAGACATTTATCTTTCGTTGTTGACAGCAGCAGACATTTATTTTTCATGGAAGGTAACGCTAGACTATTTGAAAAGAAAAAAAGACTTATTTCCCCAATAGGAAGATAAAGAAATTATCAATTTAAGTACAAGAATGGCGCAACATTTAAGTACAAGAATGCCGCAACATTTAAGTACAAGAATGCCGCAACATTTAAGTACAAGATTGCCGCAACATTTAAGTACAAGATTGCCGCAACATTTAAGTACAAGATTGCCGCAACATTTAAGTACAAGATTGCCGCAACATTTAAGTACAAGAATGCCGCAACATTTAAGTACAAGAATGCGGCAACATTTTTGTACATGACTAATCTCTTCAGGAGGCGTCGCTCATATGGGTAACCGGTAGCGACGATAAATAAACGTAAAACACACAAACACAAATACAAATATACACAGATGACAATTTGTCATATCAATGAATGACTACGTTGATCTTGACGGAGAAATTAACCATTTTTATGTTATCTTTATTAGGAATTTCATATTAATGACAACAATGACAGTCGAGGCAAGATAATGCATGCTTTGTGTGTGTTTTACGTTTATTTATCGGCGCTACCGGTTGCCCATATGAGCGACGTCACCTGAATATATTTGGCATTTTAGACTTTTCGAGGATAGTGCAAATGATACAGACAGAGACCCATTCCAGAGTCTCCTCTGGTTCTTTTACGTGCACGGTGTAAAGCACCGACACGACCTCGGTTTAACGTCCCATCTGAAATACTGTTAATTTTATTAGGGTCAGACGGGGGATCGAACCTGCGATCCCTGGATTACCAGTCCAGCGTGTTACCTGCGATCCATGCAAATTCATACCAACATCTTAGATTGTAGGACGCTTCTCCAGCTAGTATTTGTGAACGATGACACCGGATGCCCCATCTAATCCCTGGATTACCAGTCCAGCGTGTTACCTGCGATATTTGTATTTATTATTATTAATGTATCTATTTATACTTGTTCACTTCCTACGTGGGTATTTACGGCTCTCCGGCACATATTTACGGCTCTCCGGCACATATTTACGGCTCTCAGGCACATATGTACGGCTCTCCGGCACCTATTTACGGCTCTCTGGCACATATTTACGGCTTGGATCATAGTATTACGACCTCCTTCATGTTGCGCCGGTTCTCGGCTCAATGTCTTCATCGTATCTGGTTTTCCGTCGGTGAATCTGGATTCACGTCGGAATTTCTGGTTTCACGTCGTCGTGTCTTGTTTCACGGCTTCTTCAGCGGCATAACCTAACATATAAGCAACAGTTGCCGATATATGCCTAACATGTCAGTTGTATTGTAGACTTCATATTCTTGGCGTTGGGTTTATGTAGTTAATATTACGCAATGCTTTAGTATTCTGTTAAGCGTAACCAGTCATTTTCTGATTTCAATCTAAACACAAATGTTCTTGAACAACTTACTTATCTATAATTAGTACTACATATACATACATCGGACCAAATTGATAGCAAATCCGACGCTCTACCACTGGACCACGGACGCCACACATATATATGGAGATTATCAACATTTATGTATGTTAGAAATGTGACAGTAATGGTATTGTGATATGTAATTGTAAATTGTTATCCTCATTGTAAATAAGTTGCAATAAAATATTATTACCTTGTAGTTTATATTACGTACCGATTACGTCGTTGTAGAATAAATAAAGGTTATAATAATTATTATTACTTATTTTTATGATAGCAACTTTTTCTCAGAAATGGTAACACTCAGCTTGAACAGGAATATATCTTTACGTGATTTTATATTTTGTTTCGGGGGAATTTAAAATTGCAGCAACATGTGGCAACTCTCCAGCTATTACTAGCTTAGTTTATTACAAATTTATGTTAGCTCAATTGCGAAACAAGTTATTACAACTTATATTAATCACACTCTCGAGAGACCTCATTCCTGATGGAATCCATCGCCACGAGGGAGAGAGAAGAGGCAACGTGGCATTTAAATGCCTTGCCTAAGGGCACAATCAGAACGGCTCCTATTGCTAGTGGAGGGGGCCCCGGGTGTCTATCCGGGCAGTATTTCGTGCACGCACAGGGGCCAGGTTAGAACAACCGACCTTCCGAAAGTCATCTGGATAAAATTCGACACACCTAGTGGGATTGAAACCTACAGCTGTGCGATGCAAATGATTTGAAGTCGATGACCTTACCCACTCAACCCCAGCCATATATCTTGAATAAAATGTTTCGCACATATAATTAAGTCATTAATAAATTAAGAAAATAAAACATGGTTGGAAAGGAAATGTATTGTATTCTCTGTCCTACAATATAATCAAGCATTTACCGTTATAATTATGTGCCTAAATAAGTGTTCACAGTGGACGTAATTAAATACAAATAAATGTAATGGTGCAATAAATATCGGCTATACACGTAGTTTTCTTGAGAAATTCTCTAGAAAATATACTAAAAGTGACAATTTGCTGAAAATATACAACTATGAAATTGTTGTATACTACGTACGGACCTATTATGGCTGACATAAATCCTCGTGAAATTGTTCACATTTGCCCTGAATACAGCATTAGTCTACGGTGTATTATTATGTACGAGTTACGCAATTCAAAATGTTCATGTAGCAACATGGCTAGTCGGATAATAACGGCACTAAATCAATCCGCCATTCTTTGTCCAAGATAGCCAGCTGCTCAGTTTGTGTGTTAGTCCAACTGTATGTAACTATATTGAACATTGTTACGGTGCATTCATTTACACCTTCTCTTGTGGATTTCCTGTCCAACTTTATGTATGCTGAACATTGTTACGGTGCATTCATTTACACCTTTTCTTGTGGATTTCCTGTCCAACTTTATGTATGCTGAACATTGTTACGGTGCATTCATTTACACCTTCTCTTGTGGATTTCCTGTCCAACTTTATGTATGCTGAACATTGTTACGGTGCATTCATTTACACCTTCTCTTGTGGATTTCCTGTCCAACTTTATGTATGCTGAACATTGTTACGGTGCATTCATTTACACCTTCTCTTGTGGATTTCCTGTCCAACTTTATGTATGCTGAACATTGTTACGGTGCATTCATTTACACCTTCTCTTGTGGATTTCCTGTCCAACTTTATGTATGCTGAACATTGTTACGGTACATTCATTTACATCTTTTCTTGTGGATTCCCTGTCCAACTATATGTATATTGAACATTGTTACGATGCATTCATTTACACCTTCTCTTGTGGATTTCCTGTCCAACTTTATGTATGCTGAACATTGTTACGGTGCATTCATTTACACCTTCTCTTGTGGATTTCCTGTCCAACTTTATGTATGCTGAACATTGTTACGGTGCATTCATTTACACCTTCTCTTGTGGATTTCCTGTCCAACTTTATGTATGCTGAACATTGTTACGGTGCATTCATTTACACCTTCTCTTGTGGATTTCCTGTCCAACTTTATGTATGCTGAACATTGTTACGGTACATTCATTTACATCTTTTCTTGTGGATTCCCTGTCCAACTATATGTATATTGAACATTGTTACGATGCATTCATTTACACCTTCTCTTGTGGATTTCCTGTCCAACTTTATGTATGCTGAACATTTACACCTTTTATGGTGGATTCCATGTCCACATTTATGTATATTAGCTTAAACATTGTTTATTTCAGTATTTGTACATGTAATCAAGACATGAACATTTTACATATAATTTAACAGCAGTAGACTGAAAGGGATTAGAATGAAAGAAAACTTATATTATATAATAGTTCTTCTCCCTATCAATTGATTGATATGCAATATGCAGGAGAATAATATATATAGCAATGAAAATACGTGAAATATATTCTAAAGAAAATATGTATATATATTGAACATTGTTATGGGGCATTCATTTACACGTTTATCTTTATTAGTTTTATTATTAAAATAAACCGTACGTCTCCACTATGGAGTCAGGCATATTCACTCGTATTCAGTTGTTTGTGTTCTCCTACTATAGTTGTGGATGTTTAGAATGACAAGTCATTCTGGAAGCATTTAGTTGGAAGTTATATGTTATATTTCGGGTTTTACGCCTGCATCAGCACCATTTTAGGCTATATCGCCGGCGGGCAGTTTACTTAACAACACTTTTCCTGGGCAGGCTCCAGCGGTTAACCAGTACTTGGGTACACCAACCTTCGTAAGAAACTGCCAACTTTTTCATATAAATGAGACACGGCCTGAGCGAGGCTCGAACCCGTGACCATCAGTGATGATAGGTTACAGTGGTATACAAGTCAGCGACCTTAACCACTCGACCACGGAGGCGGACATTAGTTGGAAGTAGACCCTACAGCTGGATATCACATCAATGAACTTGGAGACATATGTGATGTTGGAGGAAGTATACATCTGAGTGTGGGTTCTATGAGTGTCCACTCGGTAGCATTTTCAGACGAAAAATTGGATATAGTTTATATAAATTTAGTTTACCTCGATTGCGAAACAAGATCTTACAACATGCCTCAATGTGGAAGTCGTGCTAGCTCAGTGGTAGCGCGTTCGCTTCACGTGCGAAAGGCCCGGAGTTCCGGCCCCACTGGAGCCGTTACGATTGTGTCCTTAGGCAAGGCATTTCAATTCCACATGCCTCTTCTCTCTCTCTCGTGGCGATGGATTCCATCAGGAATGAGGTCTCAAGAGTGATTAGTATAAGTTATAAGAACTTGTTTAGCGATAAATTTGTATAAACTAACATGTCTCAAAAATATCTCAACTCAAATGAAAGTGCGTTATATAAGTTGTATACAGAAGCTTAGAGTGAAACGAAATGGTTTTAACTCGATTTCGAAACAATATACAACTTATATTACTCACTCTCGAGACCTCATTCCTGATGGACTCCATCGCAATGCGAGAGAGAAGAGGCAATATGGAATTTAAAGCGCCTTGCATAAGGACACAATCGTAACGGTTACAACTGAACTCGAACTCCGGGCCTCTCATACCAGAAGCGAACACGCTACCACAGCGCTATTACGACTTCCAAACAGTGCCAGCATGCACAAGGAACACATATTTCCTAGACTATATATACATGACCCATAATTATTACTTTAATTAAAAATAGGACTGCTGTATGACAACTCTGTCAAGCTTCTTGATTTCATCTAGTACACAGATGTGTTCATATGTATACCCTCTTCTCCTTTAATGTCACAGCTATACAAAGTTTTGGCATTTGTAAGTTTAAAATGTTATGTTATAAAAATTATGTTATATTTCGGGTTTTACGCCTGCATCAGCACCATTTTGGGCTATATCGCCGGCGGGCAGTTTACTTAACAACACCTTTCCTGGGCAGGCTCCAGCGGTTAACCAGTACTTGGGTGCACCAACCTCCGTAAGAAACTGCCAACCTTTTCATATAAATGAGACACGGCCTGAGCGGGGATCGAACCCGTGACCATCAGTGATGTTAGGTTACAGTGGTATACAAATCAGCGACCTTAACCACTCGACCACCGGGGCGGACGAAGTTTATAAAATGTTGTACTACCTTCCCATCTATACTCATAAAACATTATTAACACATAACTAAATTGTGCTTGGTTTCTTATTAACTTCAAATCACTTGCCCCTCACCGTTATAGGTTCGAATTCGTGCATGGCTTGCGGAAGGTCGGTGGTTCAACCCTAGTGCCCGTCCGTGCCTGACATACTAGATGGGGCATCGTTCACAAATACTAGCTGGAGAAGCTTCCTATAATCTAAGATGTTGGTACGAGTTTGCATGGATCGCAGGTAACACGCTGGACTGGAGACTCTGGATTGGGTATCTGTCTGTATCATTGCACTATCCTCCAAATATCTATAATGACTAATCTCTTCAGGAGGCGTCGCTCATATGGGCAACCGGTAGCGACGATAAATAAACGTAAAACAAACAAACATACCCGTCTATTTTCATAGCAACGTGTGCACATGCAAACACTACATCTATACTAAGTCTGCTGACAACACATTCCAAATTGATATCGATGAGTTTATCTCCTGTAGTTAAATATTAAAGCTCCTAGCCTAATGTGTCATTCAAGTTGCAGTACTAAATTGTAACTAACAACCACTAAATATTTGATGTGTACTTGTCGCTTAAGTCATAAATACAGAGTATAAATCATTTCGAAATCGAGTATTGTTTTTTAGGGGAACTATGCACGATTTGATGCGAATATCCCAGTCAGCTGCACATACACCAACAATAGTATATACTGACACCAAAAGAAAACGGTGCAGTTGCCTTAGAGGTAACATTTATATCCATTTAGAAAACAAATATAGGCATATGTGTGTGTGTGTGTTTTACGTTTATTTATCGTCGATACCGGTTGTCCATGATATGAGCGACGTCTCCTGAAGAGATTAGTCATTTTAGATTATTGGAGGATAGTGCAGTGATACAGACAGAGACCCATTCCAGAGTCTCCTCTGGTTCTTTTACGTTCACGGTGTAAAGAACCGATGCGAGACCTCGGTTTAAAGTCCCATCTGAAAGACTGTTAATTTTATTAAGGTCAGACGGGGAATCGAACCTGTGATCCCTGAATTACCATATCCATGTTCATAAGAATTTCCGCAGTGGATACGCGTTCGCTTCAGGTGCGAAAGGTCCGGAGTTCGAGCCCCGCTGGAGCCGTTACGAGTGTGCCGTGCCCTTAGGCAAGGCATTTAAATTCCACGTTGCCTCTTCTCTCTCCCTCGTGCCGATGAATTCCATCAGGAATGAGGTCTCGAGAGTGATTAATATAAGTTGACATAACTTGTTTCGCAATCGAGCTAAAATAAATTTGTATAAACTATGAATTTCCCAATGTAATGATATGCAGCTGACTCTTTAAGTTCCGGTCATGCGCAATCGCAGTGTTGGACAGCGGCCCTTTGATATTAAAGACGTATATTACAGTGCAACTATGCTGTTTAAATGCCAAGTGTGCTATTTCTTCGTTGTGTCATTAAAAAGAATAAATAATGAAAATATAAAGGTTAATCGAAGGTTAATGCCTACACATATTTGTTAGGCAAATTGGGACTGTCTACGCGCTTAAATATTGGGTCAATTAGTGCAACGTGTGAAGGATTAATTAAGTGCATCGTTTTTATAGTGTCAGTATAGAACTACGTTTCTGGTAAACAATGATTGATAATTAGTTGATAACATATCCGTCTGCAGCAGCAATACGGTTTATTAACATCTGCAGACGACACCGGAAGCGAAACTCAATTATACCTGCATTACACAGGCTGCACTACAATGACGTAATGACATCCAAACGCCTGACGAGTCTGTCACACACATTATAGACTTTAGACGGAATTATGTAAGCAGCTAGAATACATAGACACAACTGCGTCGTACTGATGACAATTGTGTGTTTCACGTTTATTTATCGTCGCTACCGGTTGCCCATATGAGCGACGCCGCCTGAAGAAATTAGTCATTTTAGATTTTGGAGGATAGTGCAATGATACAGACAGAGACCCATTCTAGAATCTCCTCTGGTTCTTTTACATGCACGGTGTAAAGCACCGACACGAGACCTCAGTTTAACGTCCCATCTGAAAGACTGTTAATTTTATTAGGGTCAGACGGGGGATCGAACCTGCCCTGGATTACCAGTCCAGCGTGTTACCACTGTACTACACATCCATCTGTACTACTGATGACACCTCTTTAAATTATATTTGTCCTTTTTGGTTTTTCCTAGAAAGCATGGAATGGGCGGTACTAACCACGGGGCTTGGGGTGCATGTACTATATATCTCTTTGTTTTTCCTAGAAAGCATGGAGTGGGCGGGACTAACCACGGGGGTTGGGGTGCATGTACTATATATCTCTTTGTTTTTCCTAGAAAGCATGGAATGGGCGGAACTAAACACAGGGCTTGGGGTGCATGTACTATATATATCTTTGTTTCTCCTAGAAAGCATGGAATGGGCGGAACTAACCACGAGGTTTGGGGTGCATGTACTATATATCTCTTTGTTTTCCCTAGAAAGTATGGAATGGGCGGAACTAACCACGGGGCTTGGGGTGCATGTACCATATATCTCTTTGTTTTTCCTAGAAAGCATGGAATGGGCGGAACTAACCACGCGGTTTGGGGTGCATGTACTATATATCTCTTTGTTTTTCCTAGAAAGCATGGAGTGGGGGCGGCACTAACCACGGGGTTTGGGGTGCATGTACTATATATATCTTTGTTAACCACGGGGCTTGGGGTGCATGTACTATATATATCTTTGTTAACCACGGGGCTTGGGGTGCATGTACTATATATATCTTTGTTAACCACGGGGCTTGGGGTGCATGTACTATATATCTCCTTCTTTCTCCCGGTAAGCATGGAGTGTGGTGGAACTAACCACGGGGGTTGGGGTACATGTACTATATATATCGCTTTGTTTGTCCCGGTAAGCATGGAGTGGGCCGGAACTAACCACGGGGCTTGGGGTACATGTACTATATATCTCTTTGTTTTGCCCGGTAAACATGGAGTGGGGCGGAACTAACCACGGGGCTTGGGGTGCATGTACTATATATCTCTTTGTTTTGCCCGGTAATCATGGAGTGGGGCGGAACTAACCACGGGGTGTGGGGTGCATGTACTATATATCTCTTTGTTTTGCCCGGTAAGCATATAGTGGGGCGGAACTAACCACGGGGCTTGGGGTGCATGTACTACATATCTCCTTGTTTCTCCCGATAAGCATGGAGTGGGGCGGAACTAACCTCGGGGCTTGGAGTGCATGTACTATATATATGTGTTTCTCCCGGTAAGCATGGAGTGGGCGGAACTAACCACGGGGTTCGGGGCGCATGTACTATATATATCTCTTCGTTTTTTATTCTTGTTACAGTATCGAACTGTTTTCTTTTATTATTATTTTCAATTATTTTTCGTTAATACTCCTTATATGTCATAATAGTTAACAACTATTTATCACGAAGCAGCATTACATCGTAATAAAGGATGTTTTGGTTAAAATATAAATACTAATGTGTGTGTGTGTGTGTTTACAAAAATCGAAATAGTCGCTCAGAAACAATAAAATTCCAATAAATTTAAACCGTCGTATACGCGAATTTGTTTATCAACACACGAAATGTAAACACGCACAGTGTGCATGCGTAAAACAACAGAGAATGTAGAAAGCAACGCATATATTTTGAACATGACAGACTATCTATCTTCCTCTAATGTCGAACCCCTCGCGGGGATGTAGAAATGTCCCTAAAAGACTTAACTAACAGATGTATGAATCAACATATCAAGTAATTTAATTAAAAAAGACAACATGGGACAAATGGGGACGATGCATTCCGAATGTAAACAAGTGCGGACGATGCGTTCTGGTTGTAAACAAGTGCGTGACCGATCGAATCGGAAAGTCCTACTTTCGGTTTCGAGTTTGTTTTATCGCAAAAAAACACTGTTTACCAAATGAACCTAAGCATACAAAGTATAATGTTAGAATGTGTAGCAGCATTACTACCCATACGTAAAATTTTTCAAATATATTTTATTTCATACGATGTAATGCTGCTTTAATTGTATATATTTGGTATTTTTTTTACATCAGATCATACATAACATAAATTGTTTCATCCAACATTGTTAATTTAGTTTGAAGTGATGTGGAGGACCATTTGCTTTTTCCCCAGATTAAATAGTATACGACAATTATAATAAATTCTAAGATCATTTCATATTGTTTTCTACGTATTTCAGTGCGTGCGTGCGTGCGTGCGTTCGCCCGTGCGTGCGTGCGTGCGTGCGTGCGTGCGTGCGTGCGTGCGTCTGCGTGCGTGCGTGCGTGCGTGCGTGCGTGCGTGCGTGCGTGCGTGCGTGCGTGCGTGCGTGCGTGCGTGCGTGCGTGCGTGCGTGCGTGCGTGCGTGCGTGCGTGCGTGCGTGCGTGCGTGTATAATTGCAATGTAATGTATGAAAAATAATGATACGCACATGTATTCTGTATAGGCAATTCCAGACCACTAAGTACCTCCGATGTTCGTCCGTTCGTCCGTTTGCTGGATAACGCAAGGCAATATTAACGGACTGTCATGTGATTTGGTGGAAAGGTGGGTCTCGGGTCAAGGACGAACCCATTAGATTTTAGGTAGAGCCGTAATTAATGTTGCTAGAACTTAGAAATAAATTTGTATAAACTAAAACATGTTGCCCGACCCGTTTGACTTTCTGTGTTGTATTCACATGTATATGTAAAACGAATCGAGCAATAAAATATGATTAAATTTAGATTAAATTTAATTTAATTTAAAATTAGATTTTGGAGGTGATCCGGATTTGGTTTTAAACAGATATATAAATCAACTGGGTATAGTGTAAATATGTGTGTGTTTTAACGTTTATTTATCGTCGCTACCCGTTGCCCATGATATGAGCGACGCGTCCTGAAGAGATTTAGTAATTTTACATTTTTGGATGATAGTGCAATGATACAGACAGAGACCCATTCCAGAGTCTCCTCTGGTTCTTTTACGTGCACAATGTACAGCACCGACACGAGACCTCGGTTTAACGTCCCTATCTGAAAGACTGTTAGTGGAAATATAAATAGGAGATACGAAATGTATATAATATAAGGGAGATAAATCAAGTAAACATACACATATGTGGAAAAATGAAATTTAGTGATGTGATGTTAATTCCTTATTCGTGCCACTTTCTTCCACCATCACTATTATTCTGCCACGACGCTATACGATTTCTGGACGAGAAATCTATAAATCATATTGCAATACGTCCGCCACGGCTGAAAATCAACCCATCGTCTTATGAATAAGTCATCGTCACATCCTGATAACCGTCACTGCCCGATAACGAGACTAGAAACAACGTCAGAGCTCTAAATGTGTATATTTTGCATACTTTCCGGACATTTGTTGCGAATATGTGCTGGGCAAAGTATAAATTAGACAAGTCATTTGCATTCCACGTTGCCTCTTCTCTCTCCATCGCGGTGTTGGATTTCATCAGGAATGATGTATCGAGAGTGAGTAATATAAGTTGTATGAACCTGTTTCGAAATCGAGCTAAAACAATTTCGTTTCACTCTAAGTATACATTAAACTTCTGTATACAACTTATATAACGCAATTTCTGTTGAGCTGATGGCAGCGTATATATAAACTGACATCAAAAAGAACGGGTCCACTTTTATATTGAGCGTTACTTTTTCGCTACACATTTTAGAATTATGGATTTTATTATCATGAGTTAAGAAAATAATCCTTCACACATTGCACTAATTTACCCAATATTTAAGCGCGTAGACGATCCTTCACACATTGCACTAATTTACTCAATATTTATGCGCGTAGACGATCCTTCCCTTCACACATTGCACTAATTTACCCAATATTTAAGCGCTTAGACGATCCTTCACACATTACACTAATTTACCCAATATTTAAGTGCTTAGACGATCCTTCACACATTGCACTAATTTACCCAATATTTAAGCGCGTAGACGATCCTTCACACATTGCACTAATTTACCAAATATTTAAGCGCGTAGATGTCCAAATTTGGCTATATTTTATTTCTATAAATGTTACCTCTAAGGCAAGTGCATCGTTGATCGCAGGAATCGCAGGTTCGATCCCCCGTCTGACCCTAATACAATTAACAGTCTTTCAGATGGGACGTTAAACCGAGGTCTCGTGTCGGTGCTTTACACCGTGCACGTAAAAGAACCAGAGGAGATTCTGGAATGGGTCTCTCTTTGTAGCATAACACTATCCTCCAAAATCTAAAATGACTAATCTCTTCAGGAGGCGTCGCTCATATGGGCAACCGGTAGCGACGATAAATAAACGTAAAACACACACACACAGTGCATCGTTTCTTTTTGATATCAGTATACACAGTGATAGTCATTACAGTGGGGGGAAACTGAACTTTCTGAGTAATGGTCTGTCATCTATAGCTACTTTATACCAACCGTATTTAAGGAATTAATGCGGGTTAATAGTTCCCAACGGGGGGTTAATAGTTCCCATCGGGGAATGATCTAGATTGAGTGTGCTTAAAGTATGTGTAGGCATTAACTCGCGATTAAAAACTTTTATATTTTCATTATTTATTCTGTTTAATGCCACAATGAAGCAATATCACATTTTGCATTTAAACTGCATTAGGATAATTTTATATGTGTCACTTACTGTGAGACAGAGATGGTAATTAGAGCATCCTTTGAACAGCATAGTTGCACTGTAATATACGCCTTTAATATCAAAGGGCCGCTGTCCAACACTGCGATTGCGCATGACCGTAACTTAAAGAGTCAACTGCATATCATTACATTGGGAAATTCATGCGAACATGGATATGGTATTCCAGGGATCACAGGTTCGATCCCTCGTCTGATCCTAATAAAATTAACAGTCTTTCAGATGGGACTTTAAACTGAAGTCTCGTGTCGGTGCTTTACACCGTGCACGTTAAAGAACCAGAGGAGACTCTGGAATGGGTATCTGTCTGTATCATTGCACTATCCTCCAAATCCAAAAGTCTAAACTGACTAATCTGTTCAGGAGACGTCGCTCACATGGGCAACCGGTAGCGACGATAAATAAACGTAAAACACACAAGAACATGGATAAAAACAGGACATAGCGTTCATCGAAGGAAATGCACAAGCGATGTAAATACAATAAATTATATAAAATAGAATTGTTGCCCCCGCCAATGCGGTTATGTGTCTGTCTCGGTGGCTTTGTTTATCTATAATTTAGTTTACACAAATTTATTTTAGCTCGATTGCGAAACAAGTTCTTTCAACTTATATTAATCACTCTCGAGACCTCATTCCTGATGGAATCCATCGCCGCCATGAAGGAGAGGAAGATGCAATGTGGAATTTAAATGCCTTGCATAAGGGCACAACCGTAACGGCTCCAGCGGGGCTCGAACTCCGGACCTGTTTATATATATACGCAGGATTACACAAAACCGTTCGGGAATATTTCATGAAACTTGGTGGAAGGGTGGGCTACGGGTCAAGGTTATCTGCAAGACATTGCGAGATAGTACAAACATTGACGTTTAGAAAGGTTGTGGATGCTTGCTATATCGGATTGCTCGTTTATAAAAAGTAAAGTGTTTGTTTATTATAGTGTCACCCTTATTTAAAGGGACAGCCATTTCTGACTTATGAGACACCTCCTTTTTATGAACATAAGTACTTCTCGAACCCTATGCGTGTATGCCAGGCGCCAGGCTTGTAGACAATCGGTAACCATTATTTAACTAGCTGGCAGCTCACCAACCGGCCATATCAGAACGAATCCGGGACGAGAATCGGACCTTCGACCCCCCGCTCCGTAGGCGGACGCCTTAACCACTAGGCCACGGAGACGGTATATGCTGTCGTTTCTGTTTGGTTTAAACATATTTTATTTATCAAGATAAACATGACATATAACATATGTACATATAACATCCATACAATACAACTATCAAGACAAGTGGATTGAATTGAAAGCTACAAGAGCTTATGGTACTTCTCTCGTTTCTGTTTGAAATGCGTGACAAGGAATCACAGGGTCAATAGTTCGTTTACACTCCAGAAATGGTCACTAGTTGTGCCTTGTTTTATTGGGTGTACGGTCGCACAAACAACACATGTCATATGGCGAATCTGTGGCTATTACGTACTACTTCATATAATACTGACTGACACCCAGGTAGAACCATCGACCATCCTGGACAGTCGCTGGACAGTTTCCTCACATGAAATAATTCGACACATTCACTTGGATTCGAACATACAGCTGTGAGGGATAGGTGATTTGAAGGCAACGATCTAAACCACTCGGCTACGGAATCCCCTCGCCCTCGCCCTCGCCCAACACATAACAGTCAGTATTGTTTTCTATAGTCAATATTTAAATAGACACTGCGTTATATAAAGCCAACACTCATGAATAAATATTATACAGTGCAAATAATTAATTAATAATTAATTAATACTTAGTGGAAAAGAAAATATAAAAAATTACTATAATTAAAGGCATTTAAAGTATCCATTTTTCAGAAAGATTTAACCCTTAAAATGCTGAATATATTGAACATGATTTATGTTATTTGTGTGTGTGTGTGTGTGTGTGTTTTACGTTTATTTATCGTCGCTACCGGTTGCCCATATGAGCGACGTCTCCTGAAGAGATTAGTCATTTTAAATTTTTGGAGGATAGTGCAATGCTACAGATAGAGACCCATTCCAGTGTCTCCTCTGGTTCTTTTACTTACGTACACGGTGTAAAGCACCGACGTGAGATCTCGGTTTAACGTCCCATCTGAAAGACTGTTAATTTTATTAGGGTCAGACGATGGATCGAACATGCGATCCCTGGATTACAAGTCCAGCGTATTAACCACTGAACTACAGATCCGTCTGTCTATGGTATTTGCTATTCAGCCAGGTGTATTAGCTATCTATCTGAATAGCAAACAGAATATTGGATTCACAAGACGTCGTTTCCACAACGGCATCGTCTTATATACCGGCTCCGTGGCCTAGTGGTTAAGGCGTCCGCCTAAGGAGCCAGGTGTTTTAGCTATCTATCTGAATAGCAAACAGATTAGAGCCCAGAACATACGGCACAGGCACAGAACGTGCCGTCTGATCAGGCTATATGGCTTTGTTTGCAAAAGAAACTTTAGTCATGATTATCTTTCCAAGGGTTAATATTGGATTCACAAGACGTCGTTTCCACAACGGCATCGTCTTATATACCGGCTCCGTGGCCTAGTGGTTAAAGCGTCCACCTACGGAGCGGGAGCTCGACGGTTCGAATCTCGTCAGGGGTCCGTTCTGATATGAGCCGCCAGCTAGTTAAATAATGGTTACCGATTGCCTACCAGCCTGGCGCCTAGCATACAAACGTAGGATTCGGGAAGTACTGATGTTCATAAAAAAGAGGTGTCTCATAAGTCAGAAATGGCTGGCCCTTTAAATAAAGGTGACACTATAATAAACAAACACTTTACTTTACTCTACTCTACTTATATATGGCTGCTATCAAGACTAATATAATTTCTGGAAATAATGTATAGAGATATATTTTACAAATGTTTTTATGCAGCTACAGTCAAACCTGTGTTAGTGGTCACCTTTATTAAGCAGCCAACCTGTATTAGGCAGCCAGTTTTCAGATTCCCAATATGTTCATTTATTATACATTTGACCTCTATTAAGCAGCCACCTGTGCTAAGCAGCCACTTCGGGGATTCACTTGGCTGGCTGCCTAATACAGGTTTCACTGTGCATTGTGATTACTGCTCTGTAATATGTGACAATACAATATCTTGTAACATTCAGACAATTACACGGCTGTATTAATGAACCTGTCGCACAACCAGCCCTACGTCAAGACTATTGTGATTTTAAGTAGGCACTCTGTTCTCCTCAAATTCATCGCTTCGATCAATACCTGTTCTATCAATAAGTATGTTTTAAGTTCAAAAATTGCAAATGGTTGCAGCTAATTACAGTTCTTGGAAAATAAGATTTGATGAACTCCGTGGCCGAGTGGTTAATGTTGTTGACACATCGCTTTTTATTCACCGCTGTAGGCTCGAGTCCAACTGGGGGGGCCGAATTATTGCAAGTGAGGAAGCTATCCAACGGCTTGCGGAAGGTAAATGGTTCTACCCAGGTGATCTGGATCTATGTTGTTTGCACATGCTCTGAAGTTATTCGTCGCAACGATAGCTTAGGTCATATGATGACTCTCCAGTTCTTATTGGTAAGTTCTTAGAATGTTTATTTGCCATAGAGAAAACTACAATCAAACCTGTCTTAAGCAGCCAGCCAAGGGAGTCAGAGAAAGTGGCTGCTTAGCACAGGTGGCTGCTTAATAGAGGTCAAATGTATAATAAAACAACCAATTGGGAATATAGAAACTGGCTGCTTAATACAGGTTGGCTGCTTAATGGAGGTGACCACTAACACAGGTTTGACTGTATATCATTCACTGAAGAGCATAAAAGATACCAAATTAGTTGTACGTATAAACGTTCTTACAACAATAGTGTAATCACATTCTTTTTTTTCTCTCCCGAATATTCGAAATATATTTGCAAAATTTAAATAAACTGTCATAACATCTGATACGTCGGTGTTGTTTTCTTTTCAGTCATAACATCTGATACGTCGTTGTTGTTTTCTTTTCAATATATCTTTTTTTCTTCTTTTTTCTTTCTTTGCTCCGTCCAGTGACTAGTATGGGTCGGAGCACATCCCCTAGTAGCCGTACAGGCTTTATATATCTTATCAACAATGAATAGAATCATTCTAATTTATAATGGTGCATAGTTACATTTATATTTTAACCCCATTCTTGATAGAATCCATCGCCACGAGGGAGCAGAGAAGGGGAAATGTTGAGTTGAAGTGTCTTACCCGAGGGTACATTCATTACGGCCTCTCACACTTGAAGCGAACGCACTACCACTGCGCTATCGAGACTTCCGCACGTGCTGCTGTTATATGCACTTCTAAGTGGTCAGGGATCCGTATAATATAAACCGAGGGTTCGTGCATCGGTGCTATGCAACGGGCATGCAAAAGAACCAGGGGTGTTTCTGTACTACCTTCCAAAAATAAAACTATCCTCCAAAAATAACATTATCCTCCAAAATATAAAATGGCTAATATACCTGAGGTGTCGCCCCGAATTGTCATGGGGACAGCACTAAATAAACGTACCCAAACAACGTTTCTTCAATGTTGGCTTTGTGCAAAGAAACTGCAAATAGAACATAGGATGTTGTTAGTTTAGGGTGGGGTTAGGTGGTTAATGCTATGCCAACAACTTGTATTATATGTCGTCCTTTCAGCAGTCGGTGGTGGGAGAAAACATGGGTGCCCCTTCGAGCAGTATGTCAGGCACGGACGGGAACCCGGGTTGTACCATCGATGATCAGCTAGATAGCTGCCACACACGAAAGAATCCGACACCCTCGCTGGATTCTCACCTACAGCGGTGACTGGTAGGTGCTTTTAAGTCAATGGCTTTAACCACTCGATCAAGGGGGATACCGAACAAATGATGCTAAGATGCTGATATCAAATATACACCACTGTGTTCATTATTAAATAATTTATAATTACCTCACATACATGTATATACTTAGTATATGTAGGTCAAAGCACATGACCTACATAATCATACACACACGCATCAGTATGTTCATCTTTGCTCCTGTGACAACACCAAATCACGCATGCATATACCATAGAACACTATGTATTCGCGAGCATAACATTTTATATTTCGCTAATATTAGCGATTTTTGTTGATCGTGAATTCATAATTCTCATGAACAATACTGTGTCCGAATGTAGAGTTATATCCGAAAATATGTACATCTTATAAAAAATTTGAAATTAAATACAATTAATGCATAAACAGTCACCTTCATATTTTCGCAATAATCAAGTATGTGTTAATTTAAAACTCCGCGAATTAATTGAAAATTTTCAAAATCGTGAAAATCGCGAAATAAAGACTACGCGGAGTTATAGTATTTTACAGTACACACGTTCCGATTTACGCACATCTTTGAAATAACGTACAAACTGTATCCTTGTACCAGTCAGTTACCATTGTCTAGTAAATGTAGCGCGTTGTGTTAATACACGTTACAAGTAGGTGGTGTTCCTCAACTCGTGTAATATGTCATAATCATATGTTTCCAAATCCAGCCGGAAGTAATAATCTTGACCGGAAGATATATTCTTAACCGGAACTAAGCTGATGCGCACGCTTACTATTCATACGTTCTCCGCTACCCATACATTTGAAAGGTGTTTGTTGAGTACACTACTCCCGGAAACGCACGTTCAATGTGTTGCATTTCTAACATTGAACGAAGGTTTCCAAGAATAAAGCGTCAATTCTTCTTATGGGTTTATCCGAAGCATCCTCCATTTGAAGATAGGTAATATATCTCATATGTGTATCATTCCAAATGTATTTGTCCCATCTAATGACCATATCATTATCATGCTGCATTCAGCGTATAAACCATTCAACACACTGATAATCGTTCTGCGACGTTTATTGTATGAATGATGGTCTATGGAAATAAACATTCTTATATAAACATTTACATGTATATCGGGGCCCAAAGTAGTGCAATACTGTTGTATCATAGTCTTTGTCTATGGACAGTTAGTATAGTATTATATTGAGTACCCGATACATACAGTGAGTATATAATGAACAATTAACTGATGTAGGCGTACATGATTAGAAACGTCTGTTACAGACGTGTGTCAAGATTACACTGTGTCACATGACACATTCACCTGTGTTGCTAGGAAATAACGTAGCAGCATGTGTAGAAATAAGCAACATCAATAGCAATAGCAGAACATATACTAGACGACATAGAAAATGCACACTTCGGATATGTGTGTGTTTACATGAAAAACAATAATTACTAGTATATGTTTGTGTTTTGTAGTAAATATGTGATATATCTTTGATGGAATCCTTCGTATTTCGTTTTCATGTAATAATAATCATATAATATAGGTGTGCGTTTTCTATGTCCTCTAGTATAGTATTACTTACTAAAATGCAGATTGGTCTGACCGTGGTGAGCCCCACGAGTATTCGTATGGCATAGACAACTGGTGAAAAATGTAATTATTGAACAACGGTACATTTCGTTGACTACGGCAATTGCCCATCACCGCTGTATGTTAGAATCACACGTGAGGTATCGAATTTCGTGTGAGGCAGCTATCCAGCTTCCATGCGGAAGGTCGGTGGTTCTATGCGGCGGGTGCCGTCCGTGCTTGAAATACTACCCGTGTTCTTCCTCCACCAATAATAGATGCAGAGTCGCCATCTAACCTAAGGTATTGGTGCGGCTTTAAAGCCATTACGAATAACCAACAAATATTCGCCTATGTTACGAGTACATTCACTAATGTTACGACTTCGTTTTGGTCTTGGTTTGGTGTTACAATTGCAACGACAACTTAGCTCATACCATAGGCGACTATCCAACTGATGAAGAAAACCCTAGTGTACCCACTTCGAACAGTATTTCACGTGCGGGCGGCCATCTGTGTAGAACCACTGACTGTTCGCAAGTCAGCTGGATAATTATTGCCAGCATTATTACCACGAGCGGAGGTGATGATGATGTAAGTTTATTTATAGTCGCCACTGCATAAATGCATTTGGGCGACTGGTTTCTCTACGGTGTTTATGTCGATTTCTCTAAGTTGTTTATGTTGACAGCTGTGAAGGCATCTTCGTTCTTCATAGGGTGACAAGTCCTGTTTCCTCTTTCGAATGGGTCCTTTGTAGGGCCACCATCCTCACTGTTGGTCACCCCGCAGCAGCATTTATACGGATCTGGCAGTTAAACATCTGGTCGTCGGTTGTCACTCAGGGGAGCGTGGATGCCACGACCGTTGCCGCTCCCTCAGGTTCGCCGTCTCGTCTATCCGCCGGAGAAGTAGAAGAAGGAGCGAAAGATCGAAAAAAGCCAGCGAAGACAGTGACACACCGAACACTATCAGAAGAGGTGGTGGATCTGTCCTGATATGCGATTTCCCCTTCGCAAGATCGACGACCAGAATATTCCAGAATCCTACGCTGCTGCTGCGGGATGTGCCCCGGTCACGACGTGCACGTCGTGAGGAGATCGACCGGGATCATTATTGACAGCATTATTACCACGAGCGGTGGCTAGTCATGAGTGACACTGATAACGTTCGTGGGAAAACTATAATTCCATCAGTCATCGAAACAAACCTATTGTCTGTCTATTATAAGCTTACAAATGCTTTCAAAAAAGGGAAAACGATTGGTAGCATCGTTTTCTGTCACAAGAAAGATGTAAACCATAAACAAAATGTACTTAAAGAATGAAGGTGAAGTTAGCAGTGGACAGTGCACTGCTGTACTGTTTGCAGTGAGCAGTGTATTGCTGTACTGCTGGCAGTGAGCAGTGTATTGCTGTAATGCTAGCAGTGAGCTGTGTATTGCTGTAATGTTTGCAGTGAGCTGTGTATTGCTGTAATGCTAGCAGTGGGCAGTGTATTGTTGTAATGCTAGCAGTGAGCAGTGTATTGCTGTAATGCTAGCAGTGAGCAGTGTATTGTTGTAATGCTAGCAGTGAGCAGTGTATTGCTGTAATGCTAGCAGTGAGCAGTGTATTGCGGTGATGCTAGCAGTGAGCAGTGTATTGCTGTAATGCTAGCAGTGAGCAGTGTATTGCTGTAATGCTTGCAGTGAGCAGCGTATTGCTGTAATGCTTGCAGTGAGCAGTGTATTGCTGTAATGCTTGCAGTGAGCAGTGTATTGCTGTAATGCTAGCAGTGAGCAGTGTATTGCTGTAATGCTAGCAGTGAGCAGCGTATTGCTGTAATGCTAGCAGTGAGCAGTGTATTGTTGTAATGCTAGCAGTGAGCAGTGTATTGCTGTAATGCTAGCAGTGAGCAGTGTATTGCTGTAATGCTTGCAGTGAGCTGTGTATTGCTGTAATGCTAGCAGTGAGCAGTGTATTGCTGTAATGCTAGCAGTGAGCAGTGTATTGCTGTAATGCTTGCAGTGAGCAGTGTATTGTTGTAATGCTTGCAGTGAGCAGTGTATTGTTGTAATGCTAGCAGTGAACAGTGTATTGCTGTAATGCTTGCAGTGAGCAGTATATTGCTGTAATGCTAGCAGTGAGCTGTGTATTGCTGTAATGCTAGCAGTGAGCAGTGTATTGTTGTAATGCTAGCAGTGAGCAGTGTATTGCTGTAATGCTAGCAGTGAGCAGTGTATTGCTGTAATGCTAGCAGTGAGCAGTATATTGCTGTAATGCTAGCAGTGAGCTGTGTATTGCTGTAATGCTAGCAGTGAGCAGTATATTGCTGTAATGCTAGCAGTGAGATGTGTATTGCTGTAATGCTAGCAGTGAGCAGTGTATTGTTGTAATGCTAGCAGTGAGCAGTGTATTGCTGTACTGCTTGCAGTGAGCAGTGGGTAGTGTCGTCCAGCAGTGAGTGGTGTATTGTAGTAGTGAATGATGTGTAAATGCAAATTCTGCTAATAAAAAAAAACATTTCAATAAAAAACAATTTCGAAAATTGTTTTACGGCAGGTTGGGTAACAGGAAACAAGCCAATTAGCATTTACTTCAGCAATTAGCGGTGTGAGTTAGCTGTGAGCTACTCATTCCAATTATGTACTGCTGGCAGTGAGCAGTGGGGATATGTACGTGTGGTGGATTGCAGCTGTGTTTAGTGTCATCCAGCAGTAAGTGGAGTATTCTAGCAGTGGGTAGTGTCATCCAGCAGTGAATGGTGTATTCTAGCATTGGATAGTGTCATCCAGCAGTGAGTGGTGTATTCTAGCAGTGGGTAATGTAATCCAGCAGTGGGTAATGTAATCCAGCAGTGAGTGGTGTAATCCAGCAGTGGGTGGTGTCATCCAGCAGTAAGTGGTGTAATCCAGCAGTGGGTAGTGTTATCCAACAGTGAGTTGTGTAATCCAGCAGTGGGAAGTGTCATCCAACAGTGAGTGGTGTATTCTAGCAGTGGGTAATGGAATCCAGCAGTGGGTAGTGTAATCCAGCAGTGAGTGGTGTAATCCAGCAGTGGGTGGTGTCATCCAGCAGTAAGTGGTGTAATCCAGCAGTGGGTGGTGTCATCCAGCTGTAAGTGGTGTAATCCAGCAGTGGGTAGTGTCATCCAACAGTGAGTGGTGTAATCCATCAGTGGGAAGTGTCATCCAACAGTAAGTGGTGTATTCTAGCAGTGGGTGGTGTAATCCAGCAGTGGGTGGTGTATTCTAGCAGTGGGTAGTGTCATCCAACAGTGAGTGGTGTATTCTAGCAGTGAGTAGTGTCATCCAACAGTGGGTGGTGTAATCCAGCAGTGAATTGTATATTCTAGCAGTGAGTAATGTAATTCAGCAGTGGGTAGTATAATCCGACAGTGGGTAGTGTATTCCAGCAGTGGGTAGTGTATTCCAGCAGTGGGTAGTGTAATCAAGCAGTGGGTAGTGTAATCCAGCAGTGGGTAGTTTAATCCAGCAGTGGGTAATGTAATCCAGCAGTGAGTGATGTAATCCAGCAGTGAGTAGTGTAATCCAGCAGTGGGTAGTGTAATCCGGCAGTGGGCAGTGTAATCCAGCAGCAGTGGGTAGTGTAATCCAGCAGTGGGTAGTGTACTCCAGCAGTAGGTAGTGTAATCCAGCAGTGAGTGATGTATTCTAGCAGTGGGTAGTGTAATCCGGCAGTGGGTAGTGTATTCCAGCAGTGGGTAGTGTATTCCAGCAGTGGGGCGTGTAATCAAGCAGTGGGTAGTGTAATCCAGCAGCAGTGTGTAGTGTAATGCGGCAGTGTGCAGTGCAATCCAACAGTGGGTAGTGTAATCCAGCAGTGGGTAGTGTAATCCAGCAGCAGTGGGTAGTGTAATCCAGCAGTGGGTAGTGTAATCCAGCAGTTGGTAGTGAAATCCAGCAGTGGGTAGTGTACTCCAGCAGTGGGTAGTGTAATCCAGCAGTGGGTAGTGTAATCCAGCAGTGGGTAGTGTAATCCAGCAGTGGGTAGTGTACTCCAGCAGTGGGTAGTGTGTTCCAGCAGTGGGTAGTGTACTCCAGAAGTGGGTAGTGTAATCCAACAGTTGGTAGTGAAATCCAGCAGTGGGTAGTGTACTCCAGAAGTGGGTAGTGTAATCCAGCAGTTGGTAGTGAAATCCAGCAGTGGGTAGTGTACTCCAGAAGTGGGTAGTGTAATCCAGCAGTTGGTAGTGAAATCCAGCAGTGGGTAGTGTACTCCAGAAGTGGGTAGTGAAATCCAGCAGTTGGTAGTGACATCTAGCAGTGGGTAGTGTATTCCAGCAGTGAGTAGTGTAATCCAGCAGTGGGTAGTGTAATCCAGCAGTGGGTAGTGTACTCCAGAAGTGGGTAGTGTAATCCAGCAGTGGGTAGTGTACTCCAGAAGTGGGTAGTGGTAATCCAGCAGTGGGTAGTGTACTCCAGAAGTGGGTAGTGTAATCCAGCAGTGGGTAGTGTACTCCAGAAGTGGGTAGTGTATTCCAGCAGTGGGTAGTGTAATCCAGCAGTGGGTAGTGTACTCCAGCAGTGGGTAGTGTAATCAAGCAGTGAGTAGTGTACTCCAGCAATGGGTAGTGTAATCCAACAGTGGGTAGTGTAATCCAGCAGTGGGTAGTGTAATCCATAAGTGGGTAGTGTAATCCAGCAGTGGGTAGTGTAATCCATAAGTGGGTATTGTAATCCAGCAGTGGATAGTGTAATCCATAAGTGGGTAGTGTAATCCAGCAGTGAGTGGTGTAATCCAGCAGTGAATATGTTTCACCTACAGGAGTTACGAACACACGTTTTGATCAGGAATCCAAAATAATATATACATTTAAGTTACATTTAGGACAATTCCAAACAATTGTAGCATAAATAGTGTTAATGAAAACATTAATTTTAGTTATAAGATACTATGCTGGATGGCTGTCTGTGCAGGTCAACAGAGAAACTTACTTTGTGTTTGTGGGTCGTGTGTGGCATCCATCACCGTGTTGAAATAGAGCACAGCACACCTGTAGCCACAAATACTCAATAGTATTGATATATATTAGAAACACTTTCAGACTCACAATAAATATTTTCCTTGTTTCTTGTTTATTCGAAAACGAGGCTGGTTGATAAAACCCAGTTACCGTTTACTGCCGAAATTGTGCCAGCTTACTAATGATAAATACTATGCACCAGGCCGAGTATGTATGTATGTTCCATTAATGTCAAACCCCTTACGGGGACGTATACATGTTTTCCTGGGCAAGCTTAGCCGACCTAAGTGGTTAACCAGTACTAAGCAATGTGAGTGAGGTGCCTTACTCAATGACACTACATACGTGGCCTGATCGAGTATCGAACCGGGACCGATGTATTCCAAATCCGACGCTCTACCACTGGACCACGGATGCCACAGTATGTTCTTTATCATAAACTTATTTATATGTATTAATAAAATTAATTTATATTATATACCAATATTTTAAACTACTGGCTAATTAAACCCAACCAGTATACCTCAGGCGGTCAGTGGGACAGACACACTGTCATACTGGACGGCGGGGCTACATTTTATAATATGAATACATTTCGAGCGACACAAGAGACCGTATAATCAACAAAAACAAGATATATCAATTATATTTAACTTGTAATCTTCTTTCTAAAACTTTCTAAACATCCTAGAAATATTTACTCGCCCAGATGCATTTATGCGGTGGCGAGTATAGGTAAAACTTAAAGGATTGGATAAAAACATGTTTGAAAGGAGCGTATATTGTGACTGATTAACGAATCGAGCCCGATGATCTTATATGTATGTCTGGAATACTCAGGGATGTAAACAAATTTTTTTATTTCACCCTTCTCGTTCATATAACTCCCTAGATACCAATACTGTTCCATTCGGCAGACCACACAAGGGAAATCGTTTTCTGAATACTCCTAAATCATGATTTATTTGTGCGGATGATAGAAGCGATATGTTTCCAGTTTTTGTCACCTGGGATATCAGAAATAAATTGTATTTACAATGATAATAGACAGAGCCATTTCAATATATTCGCCCATAAGCTTATATACGCAGCATGAGGGACAAGCATTCTTAATTTGGTCCAATGTTGTTTCGGTCAATTCTGATCCGTGTTGGTTTACATTATTATGCTCTATAGAACGAGGAGAGTGAATATCAATATGGGTGCTATCGTGGAAGTCATGATAGCGCAGTGATGACGCGTTCGCTTTATGTACGAAAGGTTCGAGCCACACTGGGGCCGCTACAGTGTACCCTTAGGCAAGGTAGTTAAATTCCACATGCATCTCTCCCTCGTGGCGACGGATTCCATCAGGAATGAGGTATCGAGAGTGATCAATATGAGTTATTACTACATCATAGGATGTCTATCAGGAAAGCTATTTTCCGTCGTGCGACGATAGCATCTGTATACGACAGAATTCCCATGGACAAAATCAGCCATTACTTTTGATATACGTAGACACATAATTGTTCATCCTTTAATATTTGCACAGTGCCCTCTCCGGTGCATTATTGCACAACGTCTGGTGTGTTGGAGACGACGAGTAGAAACCACCATCCATTCACAACACCCGCTAGTGTGGGATGCCAGATAGCGCAGTTGTAGTGCGTTCGCTTCAGGTGCAAAAAGCCAGGATTTCGAACCCAGCTGGAGCAGTTACGATTGGGCCCTTAGGTAAGGCATTTAAATTCCACGTT
>CM026394.1:18741871-18814371 GCA_014843695.1 Archivesica marissinica | reverse complement strand
CAGTCTTTCAGATGGAAAATTAAACTGTGCTGTACACCGTGCACGTAACAGAACAAGATGAGACTATGGAATGGGTCTCTGTCTGTATTATTGCTATCCTCCAAATATCTAAAATGACTAATCTCTTCAGGAGGCGCCGTCATATGGGCAACCGCGAACGACCATAACTAAACGTAAAACACACACACAGAATCAACCCGTATTTCGTTTGTTGTGGTATACAATACGTGTATGCCTTGTCTCCATTTACACATTAATGCATTGCATACCGCAATAAATATGTTGATTGTATTCCTTAATGGAAAACATCAACCGAGCTATATAGTGACTCGAACTAGGTAAAGAGATCGCATTAATTCAATAGTTAATGTAACCCTCTGGGTAAAATTCACAAATAATGATAAATGTGTTAATATGTATCTATAAGCGAGCTGATGAAGATATATCCGGGAGTCGACAACGGCGTTTACCAGAACATACTAAAATTACATTATTAAATGACTTAATTGACAATTGAAATAATAAACTATTTTTATATATAACCAGTTGACTTATGTTGCTCTATTGTAGGGTGTGCCCGTCACAAACATTCCAAGGTTTACGTCGTTAATGAGAAAGAGGGGTCAATGAAACAGGGACCAGTGAATCAGGTGCCAATGAACCCAGGGCCATTATCAAATATTGCACATGATGATATATGATCAGTGTTCAGTTATTCGAGATACTGTGATAAATTGAAATAAAGAGTTTACTACAAAGGTCATCCAGAGTAGGATCAGTGGTAATACACACGGAATGGTTTATCAAATTATTAAAAGTGTAAAGTGTAGTGTGTAGATATAGAAGGAATGTTGGTAATACATTTGGAAAGGTTTAACAAATTGTGAACATCATCCAGTACATGTTGAACCATACAAACATGGAATGACATTGCTAACACACATGAAAAGGTCTAACAAATGGTGACAAGTGTTCAGTACATGCCAATGTTAAACCATACACATATGGAAGGAACATTGCTAACAAACATGGACATGTTTAACAAATGGTGACAAGTGTCCAGTACATGCCAATGTTAAACCATATACACATGGAAAGAACATTGCTAACAAACATGGACAGGTTTAACAAATGGTGACACGTGTCCAGTACATGCCAATGTTAAACCATATACACATGGAAGGAACATTGCTAACAAACATGGACAGGTTTAACAAATGGTGACACGTGTCCAGTACATGCCAATGTTAAACCATCCACACACATGGAAGGAACATTGCTAACAAACATGGACAGGTTTAACAAATGGTGACACGTGTCCAGTACATGCCAATGTTAAGCCATGCACACATGGAAGGAACATGCTAACAAACATGGAGCGGCTTAACAAATGATGACAAGTGTCCAGTACATGCCAATGTTGAACCATGCACAAATATGGAAGGAACATTGCTAACAAACATTGAACGGTTTCACAAATGATGATAAGTGTCCAGTACATATCAATGTTGAACCATGCACACACATGGAAGGAACATTGCTCACAAACATGGATACGTTTACATGGTGACAAATGTACGATGTATGCCATGGGTTTACAAGTAACACAAAGATTGAAAGGTAAAACACACGGAAAGGTTTACCAAAATATTACAGGTGTCAAGTACATACATAAAGATAGAAGAAGTATTAGTAAAATAGTAAACAATATGGAAAGTTTACTAAATGATGACACATGTACAGTGCATGACGATGATAGAATGAACATTGGTAAACACTATTGAAAGGTTTACACTATGGTGACAAGTGTAGAGTGCATGTCAATTGTGTACGATACACAAAGATGGAAGGGACATTGGCAACATACATGGAACTGTTTACTAAAGGGCATCATGTGCTCAGTTCATGTCAATATTTTTCAATTAAACATATAACATCAATATTACAACCTGTGTCCATAACGATACACGTCAATGTATTTTAAAGACATGATCGAAATGGGGGTGGTGTTGAGCATTTCTTTATCACGTGAAAAGTGAGAATGTCTGAACATTTCATCGATTGTCCAAGCATTTCATCGATTGTCCAAGCATGTCATTGAGTGTCCAAAGCATTTCATCGATTGTCCAAGCATTTCATTGGTTGTCCAAGCATTTCATCGAATACCCAAGCATTTCATCGATTGTCCAAGCATGTCATCGATTGTCCAAGCATTTCATCGATTGTCCAAGCATTTCATCGATTGTCCAAGCATTTCATCGATTGTCCGTAAATATTATAGTTAATAATATGCATAGACACAACAGTAAACTACCTGTATATGAAGTGTGACATTGCGTGCTGTTTGTGATATTTGAAAGTAGGTCGGTGTGTCTTTAAATTATGTATATTCACTAATGCATTGAAAGTGCTTGCCTCTCTTTATAATATTATGTACGGTGCGAATGTATGAATTATACATGCAATATACTATTGTAAACTATTATGCCATGACATGTTTGTGTATATTATTTAGAAAGGAGAGGACAATCATAAGCTATACAGCTTTCTGTCCAATTCCTTATATCAGTTGTTGTAAATAATCATGTATTGACAGAAAATAAATATGTTTAAACTAATTATAAATGCAAAAAGTCCATTAGTAATGTAGTTATGTAGTGTAGCCGTCCTTAAGTCCATTAGTAATGTAGTTATGTAGTGTAGCCGTCCTTAAGTCCATTAGTAATGTAGTTATGTAGTGTAGCACTCCTTAAGACACTTTCGTTACGTCATACCTTTGTACTTGCATTCCATTATTATTAATATTGGACTGGTGTCAAAATGCCAGAGTATTATATTAAATCCTATACGTAAATGGACGAAATTAACAATTTTAAATAGTAGGATCTTGTTATATATAAGTGTGTGTTTTAAGTAAGATATAAGCCTTAAACGGATCCAATATGTAAAATATAGGTACTGTCCTCGGAGCTATGCGCCTCACGTAGTCCACTATTTTACATATTGGATCGTTTGTGGCGTATATCCTATGCATACACGCAATACTTAAAGGTTTAAAAGAAATGTAAAGGTGCAGAGTCCCTAAACCACTGACTGAACTACTGAACTACAACACAAAGGTCAGAGTCCCTAAACCACTGACTGAACTACTGAACTACAACACAAAGGTCAGAGTCCCTAATCCACTGACTGAACTACAACACAAAGGTTCAGAGTCCCTAAACCACTGACTGAACTACTGAACTACAACACAAAGGTCAGAGTCCCTAAACCACTGACTGAACGACTGAACTACAACACAAAGGTCAGAGTCCCTAAACCACTGACTGAACGACTGAACTACAACACAAAGGTCAGAGTCCCTAAACCACTGACTGAACTACTGAACTACAACACAAATGTCAGAGTCCCTAAACCACTGACTGAACTACTGAACTACAACACAAAGGTCAGAGTCCCTAAACCACTGACTGAACTACACTGAACTACAACACAAAGGTCAGAGTCCCTAAACCACTGACTGAACTACTGAACTAAAACACAAAGGTCAGAGTCCCTAAACCACTGACTGAACTACTGAACTAAACACAAAGGTCAGAGTCCCTAAACCACTGACTGAACGACTAAACTACAACACAAAGGTCAGAGTCCCTAAACCACTGACTGAACGACTGAACTACAACACAAAGGTCAGAGTCCCTAAACCACTGACTGAACGACTGAACTACAACACAAAGGTCAGAGTCCCTAAGAAAATGGATAGCGTTCAGAAACACAAATAATAAACAACCGCAAACATATTATGAGATACGCAAATAACTAATATGGGGTAATGAATCCATTAAACATAATGGTAAAGGGTTATTTTTCCTACATTGGATTAACTCTGGTATATTGTTTGTGAACGACATAATTGGTAATAATGGCAATATAAGTGAAGAATGTGTGCTCAGAAAACTTCAAAATAAATCTAATTGGATTGCAGAAATAAATATCATACGAAATGCAATACCGAAATCCTGGAAATTGACATTAATATCTGAAAAATCCACTAAAACATTAGTCAAAACAAGTTTAACTCCCCTTCCTTTTGATAATATATCGCTTGAATGCATTACTAACAAATATATATACAAAATACTCATAAAGGAAAATCTAAGCCATATATACACTTTTATTGGGAAAATAAACTTGAATTAGAAATTCCGTGGTCTAAAATGTATTCACAAGTTTATACATGTATTGATAATCGATACAAGCAATTTCGATATAAGGTAATACACAATATTATCCCAACTGGCGAAAATTTGCACAAATGGAAACTTTACGAAAATCCGAATTGCAAATTGTGTCAAGTTATAGACAATATGGAACATTTTTTCATCCATTGTCACTCTGTTATATCGTTTTGAAATGCAATTACTGAAACATTTAGACAGCTAGGAATATGCAAGCAAACCGCAAATCTAAGATCAATTGTGTTGGGATACAACATCAACAACAACAACTATTGGGAAATGAATCTAATTTTAACAATAGTCGGTTTCAGTATTTACAAAACGTATTTCATAAGCGAACAACGATCTAAGGCATTTAATGTTTCAAACACATTTCTGCAAGAAATCAACATGATTAAAGAATACTTTAAATTCAAAGGTAAAGAGGTTCCTTTTTTAAAAAAGTTTATTGACTACTACTAAATTGTGGCAAGAATTATGAGTTAATTAGGTGAATTTTACTACTCTATGTTTCATGTTTGACATTGTCAATTTACATAGTCAATGTATTATAAAACATACGGAATAATAGTTTTCTGTGAATCTATTGTACATAGTACATATCACAATGTTTATAATTGATATTGTTATTATGTAATTGTTAACATGTATGTGATCTTAAATAAAAGAGAAAAAAAAAAAAGAAAAAAAAAAAGGTCAGAGTCCCTAAACCACTGACTGAACGACTGAACTACAACACAAAGGTCAGAGTCCCTAAACCACTGACTGAACTACTGAACTACAACACAAAGGTCAGAGTCCCTAAACCACTGACTGAACTACTGAACTACTAGGATTTTAACCCAGTTAACCGATGGCAACACATCGGTAGTGGTATTACAGATATAAATGTGGCGTCGCTCTCCTATACTGGAGGATAATAATGAATATATATATCTATTCTTTGAGGTAATATATATTCAGTGACCTAACTGTTTCACCCCAAATTGAAGAAACGTGTTAGAAGTCGTTTCTGAAGATGCTACTGACAAATATTTCGCCCAGTGGTTTATGAGAAGTTGCTTAAAGGATTTTGACTACATGGATCATATTTAAGTTGACCCAAGTGGAAGTCGTGATAGCGCAGTGGCTGCGCGTTCGATTCAGGTGCGGAAGGTCCGGAGTTCGAGCTCCACTGGAGCCGTTACGATTGTGCCCTTAAGCAAGGTATTTAAATTCCACGTTGCCCCTTTTCTCTCCCTCGTGGCGATGAATTCCATCAGGAATGGGGTCTCGAGGGTGATTAATATAAGTTGAAAGAACTTGTTTTGAGTCAAAATAAATTTGTATAAACTAAATTGATCCAAGTTTGTGAACGATTTGAAGAAGCGTGGTAGATGTTGTTTCTGAAGATGTTACTAACCAATATTTCTTCCAGTCGTTTATGAGAAGTTGCTTAAAGGGTTTGACTACATGGATCCTATTTAAGTTGATCCTAGTCTGTGATCGATTTGAAGAATCGTGGTAGATGTTGTTAAAAGGATGCTACATACCAACTATGGCAACATTTCCAATTACTGGTTCATGACAAGAAATCATTTATAGGTCGCGCATTAAATGCAGGTTTTGATTACATGTATCACATTAAATGCAAG
Source organism: Archivesica marissinica (assembly GCA_014843695.1). Lineage (NCBI taxonomy): Eukaryota > Metazoa > Mollusca > Bivalvia > Venerida > Vesicomyidae > Archivesica > Archivesica marissinica. The sequence continues at coordinate 18,808,499 of CM026394.1, read as the reverse complement.
GTATAACTACATGTAGCGCATTACATGCAAGGTATAACTACATGTAGCGCATTACATGCAAGGTATAACTACATGTAGCGCATTACATGCAAGGTATAACTACATGTAGCGCATTACATGCAAGGTATAACTACATGTAGCGCATTACATGCAAGGTATAACTACATGTAGCGCATTACATGCAAGGTATAACTACAGGTAGCGCATTGAATGCAAGTTTTGACTACATATAGCGCATTAAATGCAGATTTTGACTACAGGTAGAGCATTAGATGCAGGTTAGTTTAAACATATTTTATTCAGTTCATTCAATATATATACGGTATATAAATACAACAGGATATCTGAAATGGATTGGAAAACAAGCTGAGAGCTTATGTAAATTCCTTTCCATGAGGATGTTACAATATACAGTTGTTAGCATTGAGCGCGGTTAGTGAGACATGACGGGCATTGTCTTGGGTTCTTTAGCCCCGATTGGTCTTGGGTGCTTGTATGCGTACTTGTGATTTGTGGGGCAATTTGAAACAAGTGTTGTCATCATGCGTGCATTAATTGGTGGTGAACTGAATTGGAAGGTATGGAAAATTAGTAAATGGGATGAAATGAAATGGGTTGCTGTGACACACAGGAAAGGAAGGATGGACCTGGAATACCCACCAGGTAGTCGGATCATGCATCAAACCTCTTTGTAGCTGCAATGTAAGCCTGGACAGTTAGAAAGATGGATTTGTTGTTTTTGAATGGTAAACGATCGTCGCCATACAGAAGATTAGTTGTTGTCGGTGCGCAAGGGATATTGGACAAAAGTAGGTGACGAGCATTGTTGTATCGTAGGCACTGCGTAAGGTAATGCATCGCTGTTTCCATTGCTCCACAGGCACAGTTTGGCGATTCAACAATGTTTTTGCGATGGAGGTCGAAATTCAAAGAACTACATCCTAGTCGTAGATGAGCATGGAGAATCTGAAGCCTCCTGGTTCCCACGTCGTATAGAGGAGAATATTTCTTAGGCTTGCTGAGTTTGGATTTAAATTCGGATACATTTATGGAGTTACGGGTGTCATAAGGGAGTTCCAATCGCGGATGGTTGCTGGAAGAAATGAATTAGCATATGCTTGCGTTTTAGTGTGTATTAAAGGGACATCAGGAACGGAACGTATGGAGTAGGTTTGAATGGGTTGTTGTGGTATGATGTCAGAAAGATACGTGGGAGTTAGATTGTTCCTCATTTTAAAGAAGAGAATACATCTATGGTCTTTACGTCTCGATGCAAGGGTTTCCCAGTTGAGATCGTTCCGGAGACGGTTGAGGTTACAAAGCTTAGTAGCACCACTGACTATGCGGGCTGCTTCGTTTTGCACTGCCTCGATGTCGTTGCTTAATGTGTTGGAACAGTTGTCCCAGACAACATCTGCATATTCTAGGAGAGGTCTAATGAAAGGGACGTACATACGCTGGAGACTCGGGCGGGAGAGAATGTATTTGAGGGATCGTAAGATTCAAATTCGTTGCCATGCCTTGTTTAACGATGAGGTTATGTGGGATGACCACGATCCGTCGTCAGAGAAGGTAAGGCCGATGTGCTTGTGATTTTTCACTTGTTTTATATGATTTTGATCCATAGATATTATTGGGTGAGGAAGTTTGCGACGTTTTCTAGTGAAAATAACTGACTCTGTTTTGTTTGGGTTGAATGTAACTAACCATGATTCGGACCAGGAGTGTATACGTGCCAGATCTCTATTTAGGAGTGTTGCCGAGGATACTGGATCGTCGACTATGACATATAGGCTTATGTCGTCAGCAAACAAACGTATGTTGGCTTCAACATCTGTGACTATGTCATTTATATAGATTAGAAACAGTAGAGGGCCTAGAATCGATCCTTGTGGGACGCCGGCGTTTACTGGTGCCCAAGAAGAGGTGGTATTTGCGAATACGACTCTCTGTTTCCTATTAGAGAGATAGGACTCGAACCAAGAAAGAAGAGAACCAGCTATGCCAGTGGAACCAAGTTTATGGAGGAGACCTTTGTGCCACACTCTGTCAAAGGCTTTCGAAATGTCGCAGAAGACAGCTCGAACTTCTTTGCCTTCGTCAAGAGCTTTGCAGACATCGTTGTACATATATGTCAGCTGATTGACGGTCGAATCGCCTTTTATGAATCCAGATTGGAATGAAGTGGTTGTTAGATGTAACATAATTGAAGAGTTGTTTGTGTATACATCGCTCCATTAGTTTCCCTAGACAATTAAGTAGGGATATAGGCCTATAGTTGGACGGTGTGGAGGCATCAGACTTTTTAAAGATGGGAGTCACATTTACCTGTTTCCAAGAAAGAGTGAATGTAGAGTTAGAGAGAAGTAAGTTAAAAAGGTGCGATAAGGGACCAGCGACTTCCTCTGAGCCCTCCTTGATTAGACATGGGCTGACTTTGTCTGGACCACTAGCCTTGGCTGGGTCTACTAATGATATAGCGCCTTTCACGTCTGTAGTAGAGATGAATATTTCTGATAGGGAACTCATTGGGTGATTGTACATGGTTGGGATAGGACGGTTGACATCATCAAGAGTTTACTGGGAGCAGAAGAAGGAATTGAGTAATTCTGCTTTGTCTGCGTCGTTCGATGCCTCGGTGCCATTATGAAAGAGGGTAGGAATTACAGAGGATTTTGATTTTTTGTTGTTGAGCTTGTTTGCGAGTTTAAACCACGTTTTGTGGGGATATTTTCAGTATTGATTTGCTTGATGATTGCTGATTGATGTTCTGCTTTGGAATTGCGGATTATGGATGTTGCGAATGTGTCTGAATTCTTCCCATGATGAAACTGTGTTGGTTGACTTGGCTCTTTGGTGAATTTTATTTCGCTTTTTGATCATTTGTCTTATATTGTTATTCATCCATGGAACGTCATTTGGTCTGATTGTTACAGTTTTGTTTGGAATGCTGCTAGACGCTGCAGCTGTTATAGAATCTGCGATATTTATTGCGATAATGTTCATATCATTGCTGTCGAGAATAGATTCCCAGTCTGATTACTGAAGAAGGTTTCTGTATGTTGGATAGTCGGCTTTGTCATACAGCCATATATGCCGTTTAAATGGGGACTGCGTAGGTTTAGAAAACTTGAATACGGACACGATAGGACCATGGAAGCGGACAAAGTCAGGGATGAAAAGGTCAGCGACAAAGCTGTGCAGGACATGTTGGCGATTCTTGACAAATATCAAGTTGATGGTTGTTCTAGAATGCTCGGTGAAATGTGTTGGAGAGGTAATGAGCTGGTGGGCATTGTACGAATCTATAAGTCTGTTAATTTTGTTGTTTAGGGATACGCTGACATTTATATTGAAGTCGCCAGTAATGATAATGTTGTCGAAGTGTTGGTTAAAGGCAGGTTTTGACTACAGGTAGCGCATTAAATGCAGGTTTTGACTACAGGTAGCGCATTAGATGCAGGTTTTGACTACAGGTAGCGCATTAGATGTAGGTTTTGACTACAGGTAGCGCATTAAATGCAGGTTTTGACTACAGGTAGCGCATTAGATGCAGGTTTTGACTACAGGTAGCGCATTAAATGCAGGTTTTGACTACATGTAGCGCATTAGATGCAGATTTTGACTACAGGTAGCGCATTAAATGCAGGTTTTGACTACATGTAGCGCATTATATGCAGGTTTTGACTACAGGTAGTGCATTAAATGCAGGTTTTGACTACAGGTAGCGCATTAGATGCAGGTTTTGACTACAGGTAGTGCATTAAATGCCGGTTTTGAATACAGGTAGCGCATTAAATGTAGGTTTTGACTACAGGTAGCGCATTATATGCAGGTTTTGACTACATGTAGCGCATTAGATGCAGGTTTTGACTACAAGTAGCGCATTAGATGCAGGTTTTGACTACAAGTAGCGCATTAGATGCAGGTTTTGACTACAGTAGCGCATTAAATGCAGGTTATGACTACAAGTAGCGTATTAGATGCATGTTTTGACTACAAGTAGCGCATTAGATGCAGGTTTTGACTACAAGTAGCGCATTAGATGCAGGTTTTGACTACAAGTAGCGCATTAGATGCAGGTTTTGACTACAAGTAGCGAATTAGATGCAGGTTTTGACTACAAGTAGCGCATTAGATGCATGTTTTGACTACAAATATCGCATTAGATGCAGGTTTTGACTACAAGTAGCGCATTATATGCAGGTTTTGACTACAAGTAGCGCATTAGATGCAGGTTTTGACTACAGGTAGCTCATTAAAGGCAGGTTTTGACCACAGGTAGCGCATTAAATTCAAGATTTGACTACACGTAGCGCATTAAATGCCGGTTTTGACTACAGGTAGCGCATTAAATGCAGGTTTTGACTACAGGTAGCGCATTAGATGCAGGTTTTGACTACAGGTAGCTCATTAAAGGCAGGTTTTGACCACAGGTAGCGCATTAAATTCAAGATTTGACTACAGGTAGCGCATTAAATGCAGGTTTTGACTACACGTAGCGCATTAAATGCCGGTTTTGACTACCATAGCACATTAAATGCAAGTTTTGACCAATCTCATCAGGAGGCGTCGCTCATATGGCCAACCGGTAGCGACGATAAATAAACGCAAAACACATACACTGTATTGAGCTTACAGCTGGGAATACCGGAAGTCAATACAATTTTATGTCTATTTCTAGTCTACGTTATACTGCCAATCAATTAATTCTGATAATGACTGGCAGGTCGCTTATTTATTATTGTGGGACACACTCAATCCCAATAACACCCACCCAGAAAGAGAGAGGCAGCATGTAATTAGGAGCATTGCCTAACAACTCAGGCGTGGCTACAGCTGGGTGCGAACTCAGGGTTGGCTGTCGAACATGCTACAACATGTAACATGTACATTCGCAGCATCGAGTACTTTTGCTTAGAGTATTTTGAAAATTCGAAATAATAGTTTAAATATCCAACCATTGCATCCAGATACAACAACCTGTCCTTACTGTGAATAGTTGATACAACAAGACATGAATATCGAATGAACAACTGCAACTGTACGCATCAAGCAATTTTTGGAGTTGTATCAACATACATTTGTTGCGTCCGTTGTCCAGTGATTGAGCCTCGGATTTGGAATAGAACGGTCCCGGGCTCATACTCGGCAAGGCCACGTACGTATGTAATGTCATTGAGCAAGACACCTCACATACACTGCTTAGTACTGGTTGACCGCTTAGGACGGCTAAGCCTGATCAGGAAAACATGTATTTGTCTCCGCAAAGGGTTTGACATTAATGGAACATACATGCATACTTTGCACAGACAATGTGTTGTACAGTGTGGGGTTATATAGTCTGCAGTATGATACTGATCTACAAGTAATACAGGGGCATGTTTCTGTATTTACTGGGAATGAATGACAAAAGAAGTAGTGCAACTTAAAGTGTAATAATATTAATATTAAACATATGAACTAGTAAATTAACTGGTTAGTCGCTGACAAATATAGCACTGCAGCATATCCACTCTGTTTATCAGATTCTGTAAAAGAAAGAAAAATCAGATTATATTTCTCATTAAACAGTATCGTCAGTGTTGGTTTAAAATATCACATTAGCTGTTCGATAAGCGCAGTGGTTGGTTAGTACGCTTGCTTCTCACCACTGCAACCCGAGTTCGATCCTCGGACCGGGAAGTTAAAGTAAAGTATTTGTTTATTATAGTGTCACCCCTATTGAAAGGACAAGCCACTACTGACTTATGGGACATGATCTGCATGATATGATCATCAGTACTTCTCGAATCCTATCCTTATATGCCAGGCGCCAGGCCGTAACAGTTATTTAACTAGCTGGCGGCTCACAAACAGGTCATATCAGAATGTGATATATTACGGTGGTCGCCATCTCGGACAGGTGTGTTTCCTCCGGGAACTGTGGGTTGATCCCGCACGAATGTCCACATATACGCTTTCATCCACGCCAACGAGAGTGATTAATACAAGTTGTTAAAGCTTACTACGTAACAATTAATAATGTTAAAAATCGCTCACATATAGTCAGAAAATATTACTCTTTGAACATTATTTTTAATGTCGGTTCAAAAAATAAACCTATACTTGTACGATTCGTCCAGAACTCAAATAATCTAGTTTATCCAAATAACTTGATCCAAATACAGGTATCCCAAGGTATATATTTAGAGGACAACGCTCTCCAAGTACAGAGATCCCATAAGAAACAATAATAACGGTAGTTATTTAGAGGAACACGATCCACGTACAGAGATCCCATAAGAAACAATTATAACGGGTAGTTATTTAGAGGAACACGATCCACGTACAGAGATCCCATAAGAAACAATTATAACGGTAGTTATTTAGAGGTACACGATCCACGTACAGAGATCCCATAAGAAACAATTATAACGGTAGTTATTTAGAGGTACACGATCCACGTACAGAGATCCAATAACACACAAGTATAACGGTAGTTATTTAGAGGAACACGATCCACGTACAGAGATCCCATAAGAAACAATTATAACGGTAGTTATTTAGAGGTACACGATCCACGTACAGAGATCCAATAACACACAAGTATAACGGTAGTTATTTAGAGGTACACGATCCAAGTACAGAGATCCCATAAGAAACAATTATAACGGTAGTTATTTAGAGGAACAGGCTCACAGACGATACAATTTCTATTTAATTAGCAATATACTTTATTTTTTGCAATCAGTAAAATTATACAAAATTATGCATAAAAAGAATTTAATCTTATTATTGATCGCTATTAACATTATTTACGATTTTATAAACGAATGTCTTACCGAGCGCCTCGAATCATGTCTTACCGAGCGCCTCGAATCATGTCTTACCGAGCGCCTCGAATCATGTCTTACCGAGCGCCTCGAATCATGTCTTACCGAGCGCCTCGAATCATGTCTTACCGAGCGCCTCGAATCATGTCTTACCGAGCGCCTCGAATCATGTCTTACCGAGCGCCTCGAATCATGGCGGCTACACTTGCCCCTTCTTTCTGCAGAGCTCTAACCCGTCGGTGCTTCAATTTATCTGCGCTGCTCACCATGCCTTCTCTTTTTATCATCATGGCAATAATCCGCCTGTCGTCGTCGGTGTAACGGATCTGTTTGAAAATATACAGATAAGCAATTTTAGCAAATGATTAATACAGTTCAATTAAGTAATACTTATGTTTTTAATGTTCTGCTGAAGAGTAAAGTAAATGTTTAAATTTAACTGTATGGCACCCGTCTACCTGCAAGAGTCAATCAAATTTATGTTCGAACTCAAAACTTGCGATCATCCTCCAATCTCCAACTTTACCCTTCTAATCCAAATAGTGAACTTTTTTAGACAATCTTTCTTATATCCAGGGTCACACTCGTGGAATGCCCTACCGTAGCACATCAAAACAGCGCATTCTGATCCACACTTCAAAGTTTTACATATCAGATGTTGCAAAGAACAGACCGTTAACCTAATAAACTGATAAATTATAATTATACATGTATAGAAGTATTAGTTATTGCAGCTTATATCGTGTTTCCCATGAAAGTCTTACTCGTCATTGCTTACAACTACTATTATTATTATTATACTGTCTTACCATTCTGTTCTTGTCCGCCCCGCCCCTGGGTGCCGTATCGTTACTCTTGATCTTACTTGTACGTGCTTTACCAATACAAGAACCCATTTCAGTATTATTTGTATGTTAATAAGTAAATCGTGCTTTCATTTAAATAGTATAGTGACGTTTGAAGCTAAGACGTCGTGATCATAGGAACAACGTCATAATAACGTCAGTTCCGGAGAGTTATCGTTCGTTGCAGTCACACACAACTTGATTCGTTGCGATTTTATATCAACGCTTTCAACACTACAGACCTCTAAATAGCCATACAAAAAGCGTAGACCCAGTTGAGACGGCTTGTGACGGTCTGCACTTTTTATTTTTTTTATTTTTTTTATTTTTAGACAAAATTACCCATTTTGATAAATGAACTTGTTCAAATTCAATTTTCTGATTCATTTATTGGTCTAAAAAGATCATGCACCAGTCCATGTCAGTTACTTGGTGTTGAATGGGTTAATTAGCTAGCGTGCACCAGTCCAGGTCAGTTACTTGCTGTTGAATGGGTTAATATCATGCACCAGTCCATGTCAGTTACTTGGTGTTGAATGGGTTAATTAGCTAGCGTGCACCAGTCCATGTCAGTTACTTGGTGTTGAATGGGTTAATTAGCTAGCGTGCACCAGTCCATGTCAGTTACTTGGTGTGGAATGGGTTAATATCATGCACCAGTCCATGTCAGTTACTTGGTGTTGAATGGGTTAATTAGCTAGCGTGCACCAGTCCATGTCAGTTATTTGGTGTTGAATGCACAAGTCCATGTCAGTTACTTGGTGTGGAATGGATTAATATCATGCACGAGTCCATGTCAGTTACTTGGTGTGGAATGGGTTAATATCATGCACGAGTCCATGTCAGTTACTTGGTGTGGAATGGGTTAATATCATGCACAAGTCCATGTCAGTTACTTGGTGTGGAATGGGTTAATATCATGCACGAGTCCATGTCAGTTACTTGGTGTTGAATGGGTTAATATCATGCACCAGTCCATGTCAGTTACTTGGTGTTGAATGGGTTAATATCATGCACCAGTCCATGTCAGTTACTTGGTGTTGAATGGGTTAATATCATGCACCAGTCCATGTCAGTTACTTGGTGTTGAATGGGTTAATATCATGCACCAGTCCATGTCAGTTACTTGGTGTTGAATGGGTTAATATCATGCACAAGTCCATGTCAGTTACTTGGTGTTGAATGGGTTAATATCATGCACAAGTCCATGTCAGTTACTTGATGTTGAATGGGTTAATTAGCTAGCGTGCACAATTTTGTTGTTTGCGACGGAAACTTGTTAAATCTACAAAACTCAAAACTAACTTGAAGTCAGCGTCCAGGAACTTTGTCACATATATCTCTACAACACACATGGATCGTCAAATGCACGGCCGTCGCCGGCATTTCGGAAATGGTCCGGCGGCCAAATAGGAGCATTACAGGTGTAACTTGCATACGCGTCCCGGGGGCCATGCTCCACCTTTGCACATTGAAATTGTGAACCCGAGTTCCTGACATCTGGAACTATTTCAGTGTGAATAATAGCTGCATCTTAATAGCTGGTTTGTGGTACGAAATGGTAAACATAACGTCTTAATAAAACTTTAACCAGACGCTGGAAATCGCCGTTCTGTGATAATAATAATAATAATAAAGACTTTATTTAACGAGATTCCCTACGACACTATTTGGCGTACATCTCTAGTAGATTTCGGAAGCGTTATGACCTTTTCCACGGCTTTACTGTGGCAGTTTGAAGATTCGTGGGGATCAAACATGCGAATGATTTTAGCATGATCTGTATTGTATGTAAAATAAAAATCCGAACTACTGACATAGATTGCAGACGACAGTAGTGCTAGTATAGTTGTATCGCTTTAAATAACTACACGTGTGCACGTGCCTTTTTTGTTCCAGCTATATGTTTTTAACCTGTCCCGCATGTTCATTAAGTCTTAATTAAAATTTAACATTAAGTTGGAAATGTACAACAGATAATACGTGGATATCACGCCTTATGCTCCATTGTTTCCATGGCAATACAGTTTAAGCAATATGTAGTTCTTTGAATATAAGTAGTGAGGTATAAATACTATGTACACATATGTAGGATTGAGGAGAAAGTAACCTGCTTGTATGGTTACCTCTTTCCCGGGTTACATCTTTCCTATATGGAAACATCATTACAAATACATAATCGGCCGAAAGGTGGTCCGGCCATGGTCTGTTCTACAATAAATACATGAAACGTTGCCATCCATCGATGCGTCCGTCCGTCCGTCCGTCCGTCCGTACGTCCGTTCGTCAGTCCGCATGAGCATGTCGTCTTGATTAAAACTGACCACACATTGCTTATTCGTCCATCAGTCTTTCTATACCATGTGTGCTAGCATTATTCCAGGTGTATTAAAATAGCGCACTATTCGTAAATGTCACCAATCGTACCTGATAGTGTCCACTCTAGGATTGCGTACAGTACTCTAATCTACTATGAACGAGGAGGACGACAGATATATGACACTGTATCCAACAGTATGCTGACTAAGGAAGCCGATACGTGTCACATAGAATTGTTTTATATGTCGAAATAACAATCTCAACAATAATAATAATAAATACTTTATTTTACGAGAGAACTCATTTAACAAAAGTTAATCTACCATGAGGCCCTCAACATATATACAAACCAAATGATAGGACTATAGAACGATAACGATAATGACTCAGGATTGCATTCAGAATTCAAGCAGGCAATTCGCCAAACTAAATTGTTCTACAATAACTTGACAGTTGCCTCAATGAAATAATAACATGGATGACAACTTTCAAACTGAAGATGAATAACTCTAAAACTGAAGTAATCATTTATGGAACTGGAGCTAGAGTAGTCATTGATGCCTTGTTTGAACAACCAAGTGCGGAACTTCTGAAAAAAACTCCACTGGCTTCCAGTTAAAGCCAGACTCATGTTCAACAGTTCTAGTGATGGTATTCCGTGTCAATAATGGAACAGCTCCAGTATATCTGGGAGAAATGTTTATACCCATTCGAGGAAGGTACAGACTAAGATCACAACGTGACACTAACTTTAACACCCCAAGACGACGAACAAAATTAGCCGATCAATTTATGGCCGTCATTGTACCCAAATTGTGGAACGATCTACCTAGTTATCTGAAAAACATTGAGTCGAAAGCCAGTTTCCGATCAAAACTGAAAACCCATCAGTATAAGCAATGTTATGAACGATAAGTTTTGTGTTCTTTGTACAAAATTAACATATGTGATGATATAAAACAGTTTAAATACAATAATTGTGTTCAATAAGATCAAAGATCGACTTTATAAGTATTGGATTGACGAGTGAAGTGTTGTATGGGCATTCTATTGGGTTCGAGCTCTGTCGTATGGTGTTGGGCGGATCACTGTACTGGCCACATCACGGTTGTCATTCTTACAGCGGTGTTTGGGTCTATGGTTCACATTGCCACTTTTATCGCTAATCCAATCTCTCACTTATATACTGTAATGGTGTAGATATTATGATAAAATATGTTCTTATCCAATTACTAGAATCCTAGATATATCTATATATGTATACATTTTTATTTATATATCCATATATTATTGTCATTGGTAAATGTTTACAATTGCATGTGTAATTGTGAAGCGCAATAGAATAATTATTAATTGTTGCGCTATATATATGTTATATGTACTTGTATGATAACGATGACGATGGTATTGATGCTGTTGCTGCTTCTGCTGATAATGATGAAGATGATACATGTAAGACAGGACCAAACCGGACATGACCAGATCGGACCGGTGTAACATAATGCGGTTATATGTTGATTATGTTAATTAATTACCTCCATAATTAGTTGTATAGCATGATACATATTCATTAGTATTGGTCTATTTCTAATAATGGTGTATACTGTCTTTATGCAAGACAATTATACATGGAGCTGTACTGACTGTTTATGTTGGCAGAGAAACAAGTACGTACATTTAGCAGAGAAACAAGTACGTACATTTAGCAGAGAAACAAGTACGTACATTTAGCAGAGAAACAAGTACGTACATTTAGCAGAGAAACAAGTACGTACATTTAGCAGAGAAATAAGTATATTTGGCATGGGGACTCAGGTGGGCTTGGAACATTTGCTAAACATCAGAAATACTATACGATTGCGGTACACAGGACCGGAACCGTTGTCCCTAACCTGTGTAGCCTCATGTCTACGAAGTCTTTTTTGGTTGGAAAACAAATATTTAGCATGAAACATAAACAGTCTGATCGGTTGCTATAGCATGCAAGGTCCGTGTAAGCTAGGAGTTGCCTCTAAGTCTTGCGACTTATGGCTATAACAATGTTGGGCTTCAAGTCGTATGACGGTCCATCTATTTTGGGCGGAGGAAGATCCAGGAAGGAAGATCCAGCGACCTTCCACACGCAAACTGGATGGCTCCCTCACATGACCTCATTCGACAACCTCAAATGAGATTTAGATATACAGTGGTAAGTGTCATGACTAGTGATTTGAAGTAAACGACCAAAGTCCGCTGGCAGTAATTGTATCCACAGACAATGAATGAATGGTCCATTAGGATCTTTACCATTAAGCTTTTTAGGAATGCCTAAAGTTTGCAAAATGCTCATCAGACATCCAATTATATGCAAACATTAACAAACTTCCCCGGCACTATCCAGATATGGTTGGGGCTGAGGGTGGGGTAAGTATGCACATAAAGAGCATATAAAGTGTTGTATTGCGTCACAGACGGATACGTAGTCCAGTGGTTAACAGCATAGACTGGGAATCCAGGGATCACAGGTTCGATCCCCCGTCTGACCATAATAAACCAAACATTCTTTCAGATGGGATGTTAAACCGAGATCTCGTGTCGGTGCTTTACACCGTGCACGTACAATAACCAGAGGAGATTCTGGAATGGGTCTCTGTCTGTACCATTGCACTATCCTCCAAACATCTAAACTGACTAATCTCTTCAGGATGCGTCGCTCATATGGGCAAACTGTAGCGACGATAAATAAACGTAAAACACACTGTATTGAGCTTACAGCGGGGAATACTGGAAATCAATAAAATTTGATGTATATTTCTATTCTACGTTATACTGCCAATCAATCAATTCTGATAATGACTGACAGGTCGCTTATTTATTATTGTGGGACACACTCAATCCCAATGACACCCACCAAAAAAGAGAGAGGCAACTTGGAATAATGAGCCTTGCCTAACAACTCAGACGTGGCTACAGCTGGGTGCGAACTCCGGGCTTGTATGTTGAACATGCTACAAAAAGTAGCATGTACATTCGCAGCATCGAGTACTTTTGTTTAGAGTATTTTGAAAATTCTAAATGATAGTTTAAATATCCAACCATTGCATCCAGATACAACAACCTGTCCTTACTGTGAATAGTTGATACAACAATACATGAATATCGAATGAACAACTGCAACTGTACGCATCACGCAATTTCTTGAGTTTCATTGTATCAACATACATTTGTTGCGTCCATGGTCCAGTGATTGAGCCTCGGATTTGGAATAGAACGGTCCCAGGTTCATACTCGTAAAGGCCACGTAACTATGTAGTGTCATTGAGCAACACATCACATACATTGCTTAGTACTGGTTGACCGCTTAGGTCGGCTAAGCCTGATCAGGAAAACATGTATTGTTCCCCGCAAAGGGTTTGACATTAATGGAACATACATACATACATACATACATGCATACTTTGCATAGACAAGTTGTTGTACAGTATGGGGTTGTATAGTCTGCAGTATGATACTGATCTACAAGTAATACAGGGGCATGTTTCTGTATTTACTGGGAATGAATGACAACAGAGGTAGTGCAACTTAAAGAGTAATCATTTTAATATTAAACATATGAACTAGTAAATTAACTGGTTAGTCGCTGACAAATATAGCACTGCAGCATATCCACTCTGTTTATCAGATTCTGAAAAAGAAAGAAAAATCAGATTATATTTCTCATTAAACAGTATCGTTCGTGTCAGCTTAAAAGCTCACATTAGCCGTTCGATAATCACAGTGGTTGGTTAGTACGCTGGCTTCTCACCAATGCAACCAGGGTTCGATAATCGGACCGGGAAGTTAAAGTAAAGAGTTTGTTTATTATAATGTCACCCGTATTGAAAGGACTAGCCATTACTGACTTATGAGGCATCTTTTTTATGATCATCAGTATTTCTCGATTCCTATCCCTGTAGGCCAGGCACCAGGCGGTAACCATTATTTAACTAGCTGGCGGCTCACAAGCAGGCCATATCAGAATGTGATATAGTAAGGTGGTCGCCATCTCGGACAAGTGTGTTTAATCTGGGAACTGCGGGTTGATCCCGCATGAATGTCCACATATACCCTTTCATCCACGCCAACGAGAGTGAATAATACAAGTTGTTAAAGCTTGTTTCGTAAAAATTAATAATGTTTGAAAAAAGCTAACATAATTATAGAGTCAGACATTATTACACTTTGAACATTATTTTTAAAGTCGGTTCAAAAAATAAACCTATACTTGTATGAATCGTCCAGAACTCAAATAATCTAGTTTATCTAAAGAACTTGATCCAAATACAAATATCCCAAGGTATATATTTAGAGGACAACGCTCTCCAAGTACAGAGATCCCATAAGAAACAATTATAACGGGTAGTTATTTAGAGGAACACGATCCACGTACAGAGATCCCATAAGAAACAATTATAACGGGTAGTTATTTAGAGGAACACGATCCACGTACAGAGATCCCATAAGAAACAATAATAACGGTAGTTATTTATAGGAACACGATCCACGTACAGAGATCCCATAAGAAACATTTATAACGGTAGTTATTTAGAGGTACAGAGCTCACAGACGATACAATTTCTATTTGTTTAGCCAGAAACTTTTCTTTATGCGAAATTGCAATCAGTATATACATAATTATGCATAAAACGAATTTAAGCTTGATTATTGAACGCTATTAACATTATTTACGAGTATAAAATAATGTCTTACCGAGCGCCTCGAATCATGCGCACATGTCGACGTAGCCCAGTCGGCATACATTTATTGAGGGTCCGCTGTGGGTATGCTGGGTAGATAACTGAAACAACACAGTTATTCATATATATATCATAGATATTTATTGTGATCGTAACTCGACCCAACAACGTCGAGATAACAAGTGCAACCAAGCATTGCACAAGGTATTACAAAATGTATAAGATACACCAGGCTATGTACATATATGGTGAAGAAATGCACAGTTAATAAACACATAGTTCTTACATGTCCCAGTCACAGTATGTATGTTATAAAGATACCTATAACGAGATAATAAACGTAACTAACCTGAAACAACACAGTTATTCATATATATCATAGATATTTATTGTGATCGTAACTCGACCCAACAACGTCGAGATAACAAGTGCAACAAAGCATTGCACAAGGTATCCGGACATGGTAGATCGAGTTACATGTGCCGGGTTAGTAACGGTTAGAGTATAGGCTATCGGAGTTGAGGATAAGTGGGAAGAACAAAAATAACGGGACATATGGTAATGATCTAAAGAGAATCACAGGGACAAGTGGTAGTTGATGGTATTTATTTATATTACAAGTTATGGTCCGCGTGAATATAAAACATTAACATTTCATCCTGTGACACACACTTGCCCCTTCTTTCTGCAGAGCTTTAACCCGTCGGTGTTTTACTTTATCTACGCTGGTGACTATGCCTTCTCTTTTTATCATCATGGCAATAATCCGCCTGTCGTCGTCGGTGTAACGGATCTGTTTGAAAATATACAGATAAGCAATTTTAGCAAATGATTAATACAGTTCAATTAAGTAATACTTATGTTTTTAATTTTCTGCTGAAGAGTAAAGTAAATGTTTAAATTTAACTGTATGGCACCCGTCTACCTGCAAGAGTCAATCAGATTTATGTTCGAACTCAAAACTTGCGATCATTCTCCGATCTCCAACTTTACCCTTCTAAGCCTAATAGTGAACTTTTTTTAGACAATATTTCTTATGTTCAGGGTCACACTCGTGGAATTCCCTACCGTAGCACATCAAAACAGCGCATTCTGTTCCACACTTCAAAACTTTATATATCAGGTGGTGCAAAGAACAGACCGTTAACCTAATAAACTGATAACTTATAATTATATATGTATATATAAGTATTACTTATTGCAGCTTATATCGTGTTTCCCATGAAAGTCTTACTCGTCATTGCTTACAATTATTATTAATTTTATTATTATTATTATACTGTCTTACCATTCTGTTCTTGTCCGCCCC
Source organism: Archivesica marissinica (assembly GCA_014843695.1). Lineage (NCBI taxonomy): Eukaryota > Metazoa > Mollusca > Bivalvia > Venerida > Vesicomyidae > Archivesica > Archivesica marissinica. Next base: position 18,792,496 of record CM026394.1, on the reverse strand, counting down.
GCCCCTGGGTGCAGCGCCGTTACTCTTGATCTTACTTGTATGTACTTTACCAATACAAGAACCCATTTCAGTATTATTTGTATGTTAATAAGTAATCGCTGCTTTGAATTTAATAGTATAGTGACGTTTGAAGCTAAGACGTCGTGGTCCTAGGAACAACGTCATAATAACGTCAGTTCCGGAGAGTTATCGTTCGTTGCAGTCACACACAACTTGATTCGCTACGATTTTGCATTAACCCTTTCAACACTACATACCTCTAAATATGCTTACAAAAAGTGTAGATTCAGATGAGCCGGCTCGTGACGATCCGTCTCATCAGGATCTACACTTTTTATGTTTAGACAAAATTACCCATTTTGATAAATGAACTGGTCCAAAGGTAATTTTCTGATTAATTTATTGGTCTAAAAATAGCATGCATCAGTCCATGTCAGTTACTTGGTGTGAATGGGTTAATTAGCTAGCGTGCACACTTTTGTTGTTTGGAATGGAAACTTGTTAATTCTACATAACTTATTACCAGTAGTCCGAATAAACATAATTATGTCCATCAAAATACAGCGCCGTCGCGGACCTTTTGAGAGTTGTCCGGCTAAATAGGAGCACTGCAATTGCGACTTAGCTAGAGGGGTGGGGGTTGTACGCGATTTCCTTGCATCTGGGGACATTTTAGTGTGTATATGGACAGTTTGTTAATACCTACTTTTGTTCATAATTGACCATATTTTTGTCTTCAATATAGGTGTTTTGTGCGTCCTGGATGTACACTCGACACGTTGAGCTTCGTCTGTGTGGCGACATTTGTGCTAACGCCCACTCCATTATCGGCTATGGCTGTTCACTGTTGATATTTTAATGTTGCCTCGCATCAGTCGGGGAGGCGTAAGTTCGAATCACACCAAGGCCATAATTGTTTCAGTAAACAAGAAACTTTTCAGGAACGACTCGAGAGTGATTGAATAAGCTATCAGCTTTCGCCACAATCAAGCTAACATAACACCAACTCCATTATCGTATAGCTGTTGGTATCTTAATCTTGAATATCTGCCTTACATCGGTCGGGGGGAGGCATACGTTCGAATCCCACTAACGGCGAAGTTGTTTCCTTGAGCAAGAAACTTTACTCCCTTTGCTTTGTACTGGTTTGTCTCAGGACCGGACTCGAGAGTGGTTGAATATAAGCGACCAGCTTTCGTCACGTGCTAAAATTAATGTGTTTATAATAAAAGAGTTTATGAAGTTGTTTGATGGGTCGAAACTATCATACAATTGACTATTGGTAACAAATAAATAAGGTTTAACAATAACACAAAACAGAACTACACAATATTCTTACTGTTTATTCATCGTGTGTTTATATTTAATGCTTATTTTTACGTGTATGCATGTTACTTTATCAAGACTCAAAACTATTAGTCGCATTTTTCCAGTTGCAGAATCCATTAACAATGCAGACGACAATTTGCAGTCTTTGATGGCTGTCAGGCACACAGGGCAGAATGCAAGATCGCGTGCTTAGTCATAATATAGCCATGTTCGGGACTCGAATCATTTCTCCTGGAAAGCTCTTTGAATCGGTTGTATCTGGCGAAAGCTCTGAATCCTAGTTGAATTTATTTGATATTATGAAATTAATTGTGTTTTACGTTTATTTATCGTCGCTACCGGTTGCCCATATGAGCGACGCCTCCATAAGAGATTGGTCATTTTAGTTGTTTGGAGGATAGTGCAATGATACAGACAGATACCCATTCCAGAGTCTCCTCTGGTTCTTTTACGTGCACGGTGTACAACACCGAAACGAGACCCGAGACCTCGGTTTAAAATCCCATCTGAAATATTTTAATTTTATTAGGGTCAGACGAGGGATCGAACCTGCGATCCCTGGATTACCAGTCCAACGTGTTAACCACTGGACTACCGATTTGACTGTGTGGAATGGGGTGTCTTCTCAATACCTATATCTTTGAGCAGGTTATGTATGACCCACAGCAGTCAATGTGTTAAGATAAAACAAAAGTACAAAACATGAGAAATATTTATTTTTACTTTTCTAATATTAATCGACTAAAATCGGCCAAAAAGGTAGTCCGGCCAGACTGGCGACGATGGCACCGATATGTGGTTTATTGCCGCCTGTATGATCCATGATCACATACTGTATGATCACCACGACGCAGCGAGAGCCATTGGTGGTTTTTCTATTACCTCCCTTGACAGATATATCCCGAAATTGATATTGCCTTTAGTTGGAATCCTTTCTTTTTACTGTTGTTTTCTAACTAGATGTTGCGGTAGGATAACTGTATTTTTATCAAAACCATGTTCATTAATTGATAACCAATTTGTACAATAAAGTATACATTGAACATGCTGTAGGATATATGTCGAGATTTAATAATGAACTAATTATAACATGAGAAAACGGATATCTTGTTGTGACACTGAACCAACATGGCCAACAAGTACCCATTTGTGTGTGCGGACGGATGGACGTACGAACACTGAGTCTTCCAGTTGGGACTTTAATCCGAGGTCTAGTGTCGTTTCTTTAATACACCGTGCACATAAAAGAACCAGAGGAGACTCTGGACTGGAATGGATCTGTCTGTATCATTCAAAAATCTAAAATGACTAATCTCTTCAGGTGTCGCGCATATGGGCAACTGATAGCGACAATAAAGTATAAATAAACGTAAAACACACACTCAGATTAATGCAGTCGTTAGCGAGTTCGCTCCTCATCAATGCAACCTGGGTTCGATAATCAGCCTGGGAAGTCAAGTGAAATATGCGAGATGGTACGGTGGTCGCTAGATTACACGCACGACTTTACTACGGGTATTTCGGTTTCATTCCCCACAAAGGAATATATCGGTACATCTGCACCAATGAGAATGATTAATTTAAGTTTGTGAAAACACTTGTTTCGTAATTGTGGCAAAATAAATAAAATCAGGTCACTATACAACGATGTTCATTGAGATTTTGTGGCCTACTTATACTATTGATTGTATCAATGATAACCAGACAATGGGTACAGGAAGTCTGAACATGCATGTCCTTCATCAATCACTGATAACCAGACAGTGGGTACAGGAAGTCCGAACATGCATGTCCTTCATCAATCACTGATAACCAGACAGTGGGTACAGGAAGTCCGAACATGCATGTCCTTCATCAATCACTGATAACCAGACAGTGGGTACAGGAAGTCTGAACATGCATGTCCTTCATCAATCACTGATAACCAGACAGTGGGTACAGGAAGTCTGAACATGCATGTCCTTCATCAATCACTGATAACCAGACAGTGGGTACAGGAAGTCTGAACATGCATGTCCTTCATCAATCACTGATAACCAGACAGTGGGTACAGGAAGTCTGAACATGCATGTCCTTCATCAATCACTGATAACCAGACAGTGGGTACAGGAAGTCTGAACATGCATGTCCTTCATCAATCACTGATAACCAGACAGTGGGTACAGGAAGTCTGAACATGCATGTCCTTCATCAATCACTGATAACCAGACAGTGGGTACAGGAAGTCTGAACATGCATGTCCTTCATCAATCACTGATAACCAGACAGTGGGTACAGGAAGTCTGAACATGCATGTCCTTCATCAATCACTGATAACCAGACAGTGGGTACAGGAAGTCCGAACATGCATGTCCTCTGCAAGGACTCAAACCTGTCCTCACCACCTTTCGGATCCCAATAACATTTGGACTGCAGGCAAATATATAAAGTAACTGTCCAATGAACAGTCATGCCACAAAATAAAAGTAAAAATATACTTTTATCGTTATTTTAGGTGTAAAAGTCAGAGTCGTACATTTAGATGTTTTATTTAACTAATTATCTGCAGAAGGTCTATACTGGTATGTTCCTGGGGTATAATATGTTGTGGTGTATCCTGGGTATACCCAGGAACTGCTTGCTGTTGTCACGGTAACAGAAGCTGCAACATCAGAGTCAACCATTGTCATGGGAACAGCAGATGACACTGAACTTGTCATTTGACCATGACCTTCTGTAACTGAAATATGAGTTACTTCCATAGAACCTTTAGAAGCAGCGATCGGAGAATTTAGAAACTGCTCAGCGTATGCGTCATCACATACTGTCGGGGCAAGTTTTACCGCAGGATTGACTGTTATATTATTCAGGTATGATTTAATGGCCATGTTCTCCTGTGGAGGTACAGCGCTGCTAAACATGTCTGCTCCAACGTTGTGAATGAGGTTGTAGTTAATTGGCATATTAACAATTGGAGTAAAACTGTCCGGTTTGGATTTAAGCGCTTCCACAACATTCAGGTCCAGCGTTGGTAAATAGGAAGGGATTTGGTAAATGTTTTGCAATGTATTTAAATCAGTCTGCATGGACGGTGTTATTTCAGTAAATGACAGTCTTTGACTCGAACAGTCTATAGACTCCCCCATGATCTGTGATGACAAGTTACTGACTGGGTGTGCACCAGGGCCAAGAGGTGCTATAATAATTTGACCCCCAGGCACGGCGGGAGGTATCACAGTAGCTTGGTTCCTCTGATGAATTTTGGCGTATGAATCCCGAGGCACGTAGCCGGGTCCTCCGTCTATATAGTGATTTGATCGCTTTTTCTCCTCAGTGAAGATTTCCTCTTTCCACGAGTCTTTGTTCTTCTTATGTGCCATCATGACGTGTTTTCTTATAACCGCGTAGTCCCCAAACGATTTGTAACAAATCTTACAGGAGTACGGTTTATCACCTAAAAACAACAATCAAAAGCACTGAATGACATTCATTCATCATATTTAACAATTTGAGGACAAAATACCATCACTGACAAAATACCATCACTGACGACAAAATACCATCACTGACGACAAAATACCATCACTGACGACAAAATACCATCACTGACAAAATACCCCATCACTGACAAAATACCATCACTGACAAAATACCATCACTGACAAAATACCCCCATCATATTTGCCATGTGTGGACACTTGCAGGAGAGATGGCCAGGCGGCAGACAAAAACACCGTTCTGCTATAGCTACCTTATCAAAGACCCTCCAAAATCCCCACCCTGTAACGTTATCTATGCATGGACAACACACTTGCAGGAGAGATGGCCAGACGGCAGACAAAAACACTGTTCTGCAATAGCTACCTGGTCAAAGACCCTCCAACCTCCCCACCCTATACATGGACAAAACAAACCCCATGCTACAAGTACAATGTATGACAAATCATGCTCTATGTTTGACAATATCATTTAAAGACAGCATCATTCTAAATTTGTTATTACATGTAGCTAATACAATTATTACATTATACAGACAGACAGGCGGACAGACAGACAGGCGGACAGACAGGCGGGCGGGAAGGCAGTTTATTTATGTCTCACTTTTATACAAAGTTAAATACATTGTATATAAAACATAAAAATGCATAAAACCAGTTAAAGCGACACTACATCGGTGAAAACACAATTGTCTGTAGAATGTAATTTGCTATTGTATGGTATAATTTCCCCCCAAATATTTCCCTCAAAAACTGAGTATTTGAACAAATAAACAAACGTCGTATACGCGGTTTGTTGACATAACAAAATAATGTAAATAGGGTCGACATTCATGCGTAATACAAAGCATTTATCCTGAATAACACAAGGTATGGTACATATTTACCGTGATATCTCACATGTGTGCCTATGCATATTTATTTGTAGACTAATCTTTAAATTAACTCTAAACGAAAGTATCGCGTGTTTAGTATTGACTTCAATGACAACAAACATTCAGGAGCGCGGATGACCGTTATATGAAATCCTACTTTCACTCTTGAAAGATTGTAGACCACAAAAACACTGTTTATTGATTCAATGTTAGTGTTCGAATGTATTCAGTAGAATTTGTAGTAGCAATGCATTTATACATGAAAAAATGCATTATATTTCAGGGTTCATTCTAGGTCAGAATTTTTGGGAGAAGTGAGAAAGTGCGTGATCGCTTCCTTAAATGGTGTTCTTTAATATACTTCTGCAAAATAGGGTTAAAATGCACAGTACAACCATTAAATACAACATTTGGATAGAAGGAGTGGTTTATAATGGGCCAGTGTATCTTACTAGACAACATTTTGTTTGAAAATCGTAAAAACCAAAAAAAATTTTTTTTTTGTTTGTTTTGTTGTTGTTTTTTTTAGGGAGAAGTGGGGCCCCAAGGGGGCGTAGTCAGGGTCGCGAGGGCGACAATTTCGCCCACATCGCCCTCTAGAATGATCCCTGATATTTGATTTTTGCGATGTAATGTCGCTTTAAAATGACTTAAAACATGTAGCAAACCAGCATTAAGGTTATGACCACATGTACATGTAACACATCAGCTGATATATCAGGATCAGTCAGAAATGATGAGTAGTGGGTGGGGGATGTGTAAACCTCAGATGAATACTAGTTTTATACTATACAGATGAAGCAGCGTTTTATATATTTATGGGGCTACCTGTAATAAATATACTGCAGGATGTTTTTATGAGGATGTGTGGGATACATGACATAGTGTTTTGACACAGGTGACTCTATCTCAATAAACTGCTTCAAATCAAATGTGTGTAAAAAAAAGGTGGACGTCGTGATAGTGCAATGGATGCGCGTTCACTTCAGGTGCGAATGGTCTGGAGTTTGAGCCCGCTGGAGCTGTTATGATTGTGCCCTTAGGCAAGGCATTTAAATTCCACATTGCCTCATCTCTCTCCCTCGTGGCGATGGATTCCATCAGGAATGAGGTCTCGAGAGTGATTAATATAAGTTGTAAGAACTTGTTTCGCAATCGAGCTGAAATAAATTTGAATAAACTAATTCAAATTTACAATAATTTGAATACATGTTCTAGATGGTTCCCTGCTCCCCTTTGCTTTAGGAGAGCTACTACTACTAGTAATAACTGGACCGAAAACAGTAAAATTAAAACAGTAAAATTAAACCAGTAAAATGAAAACAGTAAAATTAAACCAGTAAAATTAACAGTAAAATTAAAAATCAGTAAAATTAAAACAGTAAAATTAAAAAACAGTAAAATTAAAACAGTAAAATTAAAACAGTAAAATCTTTGAAGCTTATAGTTTTGTTACCTGTGTGAATGCGCTCATGCCGAAGCAATGATTGTTTCTGCGTGAATTCACGGCCACAGACGCTACAAATGTGATCTTTCTTCTCCTTGTGGGTTTTCATGTGTATGAGTAGACAAGTCTGCTGTCGAAACGCCTTCCCACATACCGTGCACGGGAACCGACGTACCGTGTCATGCATGTAGCGGTGTTCCTTCAACGACTTATCATAAGTGAAAGATTTCCCACAAATCTCGCATGTATACGGACGTATTCCTGCATGAACATTTGCATGCTGTCTGTAGGAGCGAATCTGGCTGAATGTCTTCCCGCACATTGGACAGCTGTATGTCTTCTTCACACCAAGATGTTCCGACTTGATATGACAACCGAGCGAGAATTTCGTAGTAAACTCTCGTTCACAAATCTGACATTTGAACTTTGGTTGAATATATCCCTCCTCATGCGTAGCAACGTGTCGATCATAGACATACTTTGATTTATAGTTCTTTTGACACACCAGACACACAAATATCTGCCCGTGGTGGACAATCTTCTTGTGGCGATTCAAGTCTTTCTCAAACACAAAGGTTTTGTCACATATCTCACACGAAAACATGGGGTTTTGCGGCACATTTCCGTTAGCTAACAGGCCGTGAACACGTCCCATGTGCTCGCACAATCTTTTCTTCCGAAATCCCTGATAGTCGCATTCCGTACATTTGTAAACCTGATTCTCCTTCGATTCTTTGTTAGCACTGCCAGCTGTTTGTCTCAACTTCTTTCTTGGTTTCTCCTGTCCAATCGATTTGGAATCGACAGTCGTATCCACCACAGCTATTTCTGTGTTATCTGCGACCCGAACATCTGGTTCGTGTACCGGGATCTGTTTATTAGAAGCTTTACCTTTTTGTGACTTCCTCCTCGTCTTGTCTTTCACAAGATCTGTAAGACGTATTTAACGACGTGTTACGGTGTACGAATATTATGGATTTACATGAAAGAAAACAAGAAAAACATGTGTTTTGTGTGTATGAGCTTACCAACAATACAGAGGTAGACCAAATACTTAGACTTGAAATAAAAGATCAAAAAATAATTATGTAGAGGTCTTATACATAGGACTAACAATGCTCAGACAGCTGACGTGTGTTTGACAATGAAATGGTCATGGTGAATGTGGAGAATTATTGATAAACGGAATATTCTTATATTATTGCAGCTAAATAAATCTGTCCAAGAAATTATGGTGAAAATGTTGCTTGACACGTTTTTACATCCAAACACGTCAGTCAAAAACTGATATGTAACTGCACTCCGATTAGCACAGTGGTTAGCTCGCTCGCTTCTCACCAATACAACCCGGGTTCGATCCCCGGACAAGGAAGTATGTGGGATGGTACGATGGTCGCCATATTGGACAGGTGGGTTTTCTCCGGGTACTCCGGTTTCCTCCCTCATGAATGACCACATTTACGCTTTCATCCGCGCCAACGAGAGTGATTAATATAAGTTGTTACAACTTGCTTCGCAATCATTGTAAAATAAATAAAAGTTTATAAACTAACTGCGGAACACAAGTGATTGGAAGAATGCATTGTGAATATCACATAGACCCATCAAAACAATGTATCCATACGATCATGAAGGACCCAACTCTAATTCAGGTAGGCAAAATGTTCAGCTTTAAATACCCCTATCTGTCATACCTTTGGGTTCAGTGGTAGCCATGCTGTCAGTCTTTGCCCTGTTTGTTTTTCTGTTCTTCCTTTCTATGTCTTTATCCATTTTCTTTCTTTGTTTTATCTTTATAGAAGACCCAGAAATCCGTGACTTCTTTATTTTCAGTGGCGAGACAACCTGTGGAAATTTTACAGAAAAGTTAATTGCTGCTTTTAGTCTATCGTATTTTATTGTTTTTAGGGTTCAAAGTCGCCCCAACAACTTGTGACGACTCTCCAGCATATATTGATGGAGACAGATCACAGGTGCCCCATCTGACACTAATAAAATTAACAGTCTTTCAGATGGGACGTTAAACCGAGGTCTCATGTTGGTGCTTTACAATATTCTGGATTTGGTCTATGTCTGTATAATCCAGGGATCGCAGGTTTGATCCTCCGTTTGACCCTAATAAAATTAACAGTCTTTCAGATGGGATGTTAAACCGAGGTCTCGTGTCGGTGCTTTACACCGTGCACGTAAAAGAACCAGAGGAGACTCTGGAATGGGTCTCTGTCTGTATCATTGCACTATCCTACAAAAATCTAAAATGACTAATATCTTCAGGAGGCGTCGCTCATACGGGCAACCGGTAGCGACGATAAATAATCGTAAAATATGCACAGGTGCCTCTACGATCAGAATTGCAGGCAGGCACAGATGGTCAATCACGTAGAAACACCGATCTTCCATAAGCCAGCTGGATAGCTTGATCACTTTAATGCATTTGACACACTCGGAATACAAACCTATGTGTACAGCGCGAGGGCCAAGTGATTCAAAGCATAAATTTTACTATGAAACAAGCTTTAACAACCATCATATTATTCAGTCCTGCATTTCACCTTGGTGTTGAGAACTTGAGAGCATAGTAATGTAGCCTGTAATTTGAAAAATTTGTTGTACAGTAAAGCCTGTCTTAAGCAGCCAGCCAAGGGAATCACAGAAAGTGGCTGCTTAGCACAGGTGGCTGCTTAATAGAGGTCAAATGTATAATAAAAACAACATATTGGGAATCTGGAAACTGGCTGCTTAATAGAGGTGACCGCTGAACACAGGTTTGACTGTAATTCTAAAAAATAGAAAATATTTACTAAGAATAGTAGTACTGTACTGGTCCGCGTATGGAACGCTTGTATGATTTAGTTTGGTGATGCTGGGTATGAATGATGTACGAGAAGCTTGCAGTCAGTTAGCTTGCATATAAATTTTCACAAACGTGAACACTAATGTGGGCCAGTCGAAAATCTTTCCCTACTTTTTCAAATACTTCACTCTGGAGACCTCATCACTGATGCAATCCTTGGCCAGAGAGATGGGGAGGGGGGAACGAGAGGTGGAGAGGTAATGTGGATTTACGTTAACTTAAGTGTCTTGCCTAAAGACCCACCATGACTACGAAACTTCAACCGCTGTTCTGGAAAAAGTATCAATATCAAACCTGGCTGTTCAATTCTTGATTTCCAACGTCTGCGCATCCACCATCGTTTTTGAGTATACTTTCGGCTTCTTTGAGGGCAGCAAGGGCTTCCTCTGTGGAGACCGGATATGTATTTGATTCGTATTGTGCATCTGTTGCTATGGCAATATCCTTCACTTGTAGTATTACTGCGTCAGTCAGTTTTTGCTCAGAATCTATTTCAGTATTTCTAGTACAGACACTGTCCTCCACAGATATTGTTGACATATCAACTGGGATATCAGACCTGTCAGTTACGACTTCTGATGAAACAAGACTATTTTTCAAATTTGTTGCCATGGAAACTGACCTATATTCTGGATTAAATTTGTTGTGAGAAGGCATTGATGCTACAGAGTCAGTCTGTCCGTGGTAACTAGTCGCTGGCATGGAGACACCCATGACATTAGTTGCCATGGTAGCTGGTGCTCTATTTGAGTTTATAGACATTGAAGATGGCTTGGACAGATGCATACTATCAGCTGTATTGGAAATATTCATGGTGTGTGAAGTTAGGGGAATTGATGCACTGTTTTTAAAACTTTGCAATACTGTAACAGGCATTGTTTTGACATCAGGTGTCACAGCATGACTGGGTGTCACGTTATGCCGAGGTGTCACAGTCTGATTACGTGGTTCGTCCGTGGTGTAGTCTTCGAATGTTGAGGTGACAGTCAAATCTTCAACATCATCCTATAAAATGTGTAACAGAATAAAACAGAAGGAGGCAGTAGACTACATTACCAAGATCTGTCTCATCTATCAGTGTACATACAGAAGCAGTAGACTACATTACCAAGATCTGTCTCATATATCAGTGTACATACAGAAACAGTAGACTACATTACCAAGATCTGTCATATATCAGTGTACATACAGAAACAGTAGACTACATTACCAAGTCTGTATCATCTATCAGTGAACATACAGAAACAGTAGACTACATTACCAAGATCTGTCTCATCTATCAGTGAACAAACAGAAGCAGTAGACTACATTACCAACATCTGTCTCATCTATCAGTGTACATACAGAAACAGTAGACTACATTACCAAGATCTGTCTCATCTATCAGTGTACATACAGAAACAGTAGACTACATTACCAAGATCTGTCACATCTATCAGTGAAAATACAGAAACAGTAGACTACATTACCAAGGTCTGTCTCATCTATCAGTGACCATACAGAAACAGTAGACTACATTACCAAGATCTGTCTCATCTATCAGTGACCATACAGAAACAGTGGACTACATTACCAAGATCAGTCTCATCTATCAGTGTACATACAGAAACAGTAGACTACATTACCAAGATCTGTCTCATCTATCAGTGTACATACAGAAGCAGTAGACTACATTACCAAGATCTGCTCATATATCAGTGTACATACAGAAACAGTAGACTACATTACCAAGATCTGTCTCATCTATCAGTGAACATACAGAAGCAGTAGACTACATTACCAAGATCTGTCTCATCTATCAGTGAACATACAGAAGCAGTAGACTACATTACCAAGATCTGTCTCATCTATCAGTGAACATACAGAAGCAGTGGACTACAATACCAAGATCTGTCTCATCTATCAGTGAACATACAGAAACAGTAGACTACATTACCAAGATCTGTCTCATATATCAGTGAACATACAGAAACAGTAGACTACATTACCAAGATCTGTCTCATATATCAGTGAACATACAGAAGCAGTAGACTACATTACCAAGATCTGTCTCATATATCAGTGAACATACAGAAGCAGTAGACTACATTACCAAGATATGTCTTATCTATCAGTGAACATACAGAAGCAGTAGACTACATTACCAAGGTCTGTCATATATCAGTGTACATACATAAGCAGTAGACTACATTACCAAGGTCTGTCATATATCAGTGTACATACATAAGCAGTAGACTACATTACCAAGATCTGTCATCATCAGTGAACATACATAAGCAGTAGACTACATTACCAAGATCTGTCTCATCTATCAGTGAACATACAGAAGCAGTAGACTACATTACCAAGATCTGTCTCATCTATCAGTGAACATACAGAAACAGTAGACTAAAATAAATGTGTATAAACTAAAAAATATATCTGAACATTGTATGTATTGTGTACATGTAAATTATGTAGATGTATATATAGTTGTCAAGTTTCATAAACAGTTACACATATGGTGTGTGAATGTCAATCTACAAAGCTAAACAATCGGTCACGGGAGGGAAGTCTGAGCAAGGTACATTTCTGACAACCCAATATCCCATCTTAAACAACACTGACGTACCTTTGTCCTGTTAATGCCAACTGGAATAAAGTCACTTCTCGGCTGGGATGATGCAGGATCTGATGTCATCACTACACGTGCCATAGAAACACTGTAAATTGAAACAAGAGTGACAGCAGATGGAACAAGACGGATCTGTAGTCCAGTGGTAACACGCTAGACTGGTAATCCAGGGATCGCAGGTTCGATCCCCCGCCTGACCATAATAAAATTAACACTCTTTCAGATGGGACGTTAAACCGAGGTATCGTGTCGGTGCTTTACACCGTGCACGTAAAAGAACCAGAGGAGACTCTGGAATGGGTCTGTCTGTATCATTGCACTATCCTCCAAAAATCTAAAATTACTAATCTCTTCAGGAGGCATCGCTCATATGGGCAACCGGTAGCGACGATAAATAAACGTAAAACACGCAGATGGAACCAATCTTCAATGCCTCATGCATAGGGTAGAGGTGCAAGAAATAATCTGCCAGACCTTCTCCATATAACTAGGTGTTGGATAAGTCTTCAATGGTTACGGGCAGGTGCCAAATATCTCCCCAATGTACCAATATCTGCGCCAAGTCTTTATTTACCCTATGCAATTATTTTACATCATACAAGCATATATTTTGTATCTACGCTGAACTTTATGGTAAGTTATCGAATTATTGTCATGTAATGTATTTGGTAAATATTTGGGAATTTGGACGATTTTGTTTCCAAATTATGAGAACCGGTATTCAAGTTTGTGAATTTTACATAAATTTTACGTTCTTGAATGCATTTTGTTTATACAAATTTATTTTAGCTCGATTGCGAAACAAGCTCTTACAATTTATATTAATCACTCTCGAGACCTCATTCCTGATGGAATCCATCGCCATGAAGGAGAAGAGGCAACATGGAATTTAAATACCTTGCCTAAGGGCACAATCGTAATGGCTCCAGCTGGGTTCGAACTCTGGACTTTTCGCACCTGAAGCGAACGCGCATCCACTGCGTTATCACGACTTCTATTTAATGCATTTAATATACAATAATTGTAGACAGATGTGTAACATCTTGCAAGACGATTTTGTTTCCAAATTATGAGGACCAGTATTCAAGTTTGTGAATTTTACATAAATTTTACATTCCTGAAAATGCATTTATATAATAACTGTAGACATAATATCTGGCCTGTTTGCAAGATAGTTTAGTTTATACAAATTTATTTTAGCTCGATTGCGAAACAAGTTCTTTTCAAACTTATATTAATCAGTCTCGAGACCTCATTCCTGATGGAATCCATCGCCACGAGCGAGAGAGAAGAGGCAATGTGGAATTTAAATGCCTTGCTTAAGGGCACAATCGTAACGGCTCCAGCGGGGCTCGAACTCCGGACCTTTCGCACCTGAAGCGAACGCACATCCACTGCACTATCACGACTTCCACAAGTTTGCAAGATGTTGTCAGTGTTATCAATCATACATGTACTGTACCATACCAGTCAACTCCTCAAATATATCTGCTTACCTGTGTTCCATATTTGTTGTCAGTGTTATCAATCATGCATGTACTGTACCATACCAGTCAACTCCTCAAACATAACTGCTTACCTGTGTTCCATATTTGTTGTCAGTGTTATCAATCATGCATGTACTGTACCATACCAGTCAACTCCTCAAACATAACTGCTTACCTGTGTTCCATATTTGTTGTCAGTGTTATCAATCATGCATGTACTGTACCATACCAGTCAACTCCTCAAACATAACTGCTTACCTGTGTTCCATATTTGTTGTCAGTGTTATCAATCATGCATGTACTGTACCATACCAGTCAACTCCTCAAACATAACTGCTTACCTGTGTTCCATATTTGTTGTCAGTGTTATCAATCATGCATGTACTGTACCATACCAGTCAACTCCTCAAATATAACTGCTTACCTGCGTTCCATATTTGTTGTCAGTGTTATCAATCATACATGTAGTGTACCATACCAGTCAACTCCTCAAATAAGAGGAGTGGAAGTCGTGATAGCGCAGTGGATGCGCATTCACTTCAGATGCGAAAGGTCCGGAGTTCGAGCCCCCTGGAGCCGTTACGAATGTGCCCTTAGGCAAGGCATTTAATTTCCACGTTGCCTCTTCTCTCTCCCTCGTGGCGATGGATTCCATCAGGAATGAGGTCTCGAGAGTGATTAATATAAGTTATAAGAACTTGTTTCGCAATCGAGCTAAAATAAATTTGTATAAACTAAACTAACTCCTCAAACATAACTGCTTACCTGCGTTCACTTATGATATCCTTCGACTGGATCAGATCTAATATTGCAGCATCAATGTACGCTGGTTTGTCAAGCACTTGATGTGAACTAGTATCAACACATTCAGTACTGTTCAAGCTTGTTACTGATGGTCCGGCTATGGACGATGTCACTTGGTTAAGCATGGCTTGGGGATCATAGTTTTCAAACATGCTACCAAACGTTTCAGTATCATGCATAGAGATATCTACCCCTACATTGGGCTGTTTTCCTGCATTAATTCCATGTGTGGAATGATTGTAAAAATGCATGTGATTTTGTTCGGGGACGACTTTCAACCCGCTCTGGCTACCACTGACTACCATATTTGTGTCTTGTGTAGACATCCTAGCATTTACAGAGTATGTCATTATCATTGCACAGTCCGAAACATTTGAATTTTCTATCATACTCAATGAGCTTTGTGTTACATGACCAGATTCCAGATAATTATACGAGGCTTGGACATTCCGATTCTGAACGTGACCCATGTCTGAAATTTCTGTAGCATTTCCAGAAAATTGTGCTACCGAGTTCAGAACATCATTAACAAGATAATTGCTACATGTTTCTATTTTTGGAGTTGGTATTATAGCTCCTTTTGGAATACCCCGTTCCAATGGCTTTCCCATTTGATCTTTATTTTTCTCCAAAATTTTCTTCAGATCTTCTTTGGTCACTTTTTTATCTACATGTACTTGAGATTTTTCAAAATCTTCCAAGACTGAATCGATGTCAAGACTGTCGGCATCTGTGTATGTTCGATCTTGATATTGGAAAAAGAAGACGGGCTCTGGAACACCTGAGTACATGCTTTGTTTTGTAGCATATCTTCCTCTCTTCGGGTTACCTGTAAACATAATTTTAACAGAGATAGTCAAGTCTAGAATCATACTACATGTTATTTATTTATATTTCGGGTTTTACGCCTGCATCAGCACCATTTTGGGCTATATCGCCGGTGGGCAGTTTACCTAACAACACCTTTCCTGGGCTGGCTCCAGCGGTTAACCAGTACTTGGGTGCACCAACCTCCGTAAGAAACTGCCAACTTTTTCATATAAATGAGCGGGGCTCGATATACTACATGTACATGTTACTTTGTATCTACAAGAATCAATATTTAAGAATTACCATAAGCTCCTGTAGCTTTCAATTCAATACACTTGTCTTGATAGTTGTATTGTATGGATGTTATATGTACAGATGTTATATGTCATGTTTATCTTGATAAATAAAATATGTTTAAACCAATATTTAACGTTGTGTTAGATAAAATTACATTTCATAAAGATTTAATAGAAACCTTCACTCCACATATTAAAGCAGAATTACATCGTAATAAAGGATGTTTTGGGTAAAATATAAATACTAATGTGTGTGTTTACCAAAATCAAAATAGTCGCTCAGAAACGATAAAATTCCAATAAATTTAAACCGTCGTATACGCGCACAGCACTCATGCGTGAAACAACAGAGGATGTAGAAACAACGTATATATTTTGAACATGAAATACTATCTATCTATCTTCCTCTAATGTCAAACCCCTCGCGAGGATGTAGAAATGTCCCTAAAAGATGCTAACAGAGGTATGAATCAACATATCAAGTAATTTAATTAATCAAGACAATGTGGGACAAATGGGGTCGATACATTCTGAATGTAAACAAGTGCGGACGATGCGTTCCAGTTGTAAATAAGTGCGTGACCGATCGACACGGAAAGTCCTACTTTCGGTTTCGAGTTTGTTTATCGCAAAAAAACACTGTTTACCAAATGAACATAAGCATACAAAGTATGATGTTAGAATGTGTAGCAGCATTGCTACCCATACGTAAAAATTGAATTTTTCAAATATATTTTATTTCATACGATGTAATGCTGCTTTAAATGCCATCATTTATCACTTCTCACATAAAGATGCCATTCCAAGCCATTATCTATGCCAATAGATCTGATTACAAGATATTGATTATTGAGCACTGTATGCACAGTAGTATATTGTGCCTATTGCTTATCAGCAGTATGGAGGTAAATGAGAAATTGGCCTATTGTGATATGAGTAAAGGGATTATTTTAGGGTTAAGCATATATTTATTGCATCTATATACACATGTATTGATACACTGTATGAAATGGTACATGACACATTTACCGTATAAACCAAAACAAAAACAACAAAAACAAACCCCCACAACACAAAAAACCAAACCACAAACCACACCACCAACAAAAAAAACAAACCTTCGCAATCGTTGTAAAATAAATAAATTATAAAAATTAAAAAAAAAAATAAGACATCTCGCCACGATGGCGAGTGCGTAGTAAACGTTTCTCGCCAGTCTAAAAACGTTATCGCCATGGGGAGTTGGCGAGTGCGAATATCCAACGCTGCCGTATATGTTTATACAAATCTATTTTAGCTCAATTGCGAAACAAGTTCTTATAATTTATATTAATCACTCTCAAGACCTCATTCCTGATGGAATCCATCGCCATGTGGGAGAGAGGAGGCTCCAGCGGGGCTCGAACTCCGGACCTTTCGCACCTGAAGCGAACACGCATCCACTGCGCTATCACGACTTCCACAAAGTATATACATGAACACTACGAACAAATAATTATCAAAAAGCAAATGGGTTGTTTTTACAACAATAGACAAAGCATAAATGTAGATGACATACAGCCCTCCACAAATAGAATTATATATAAATTTACAAGAAATATTGCTTTAGCTAATGATATCAATTATTACAACAATGCCTTTAAAGTTTATGCTAAACAGATTTTGGTAAAATGTCCACAGATTTTTATTTTTGGACACATGATAAATTAATTGCTACAAGTTATTGCCGATTTTAACAAAACGTCGCAATGTGATTTAATTGGCGAGCAGATTGAACCGTTGATTGACAGCTTTAGTACTGCAATGAAGTGTTTACATTCTTACTATGCATGCGTATGTATACAATGTACATGTAGTTGAGAAATGAACATAACTGAAGAATGGTACCAAGCGGCAAACTTTTATGTACATTTCTAAATTCAAGTCTGGTTATATTTTGTGACGTCCATGGTCCACATCAGATTTGGAATCAAGGGGACGATGTATGCTAGTTAGTCAGGGCATGTATGTAGTGTTCTTGAGACAGGCACCTCACACACATCAAGTT
Organism: Archivesica marissinica; assembly: GCA_014843695.1. Lineage (NCBI taxonomy): Eukaryota > Metazoa > Mollusca > Bivalvia > Venerida > Vesicomyidae > Archivesica > Archivesica marissinica. The sequence continues at coordinate 18,774,457 of CM026394.1, read as the reverse complement.
TCTTAGTACTGGCTAACCACTTAGATAGGCTAAGCCTGCCCAGGAAAATATGTCTAGATCCCTGTAACAGTGTGAGGACATAAACAGAACATACATGATTTACCTTTTCCTCTGAAAAGTTTTTTATCATCGACACATACATTATTCGCTTCAGCATGATCAGGAACAGCCTCAGTTACTATGTTTTCACAATGCTCAAATTTGGCTTCTTTGCATTGTTCTGTTGCACATTTCTCAACAAGTTCTTCATTTAGTTTTAACTTTAACAAACTTTTGTGAGCATTTCGTACAGACTCCCAGTGACCTACAATGTTAAACGTGCTTTTTGTTTTGGTAAATTTTACCCCAAACTCTCTCTCTACCCTGACAAATTTTGTAGCAAGTTTTTCTGGGTCAAAACTTTCCACAAACTCCGGTGTAAGACGAGCAGTGGCTGCAGCGAATACACCAATCATATTTGCAGCGAAAAGAAAGTCAGTTACGCGTATCTACATTTCTTTATTTTGTACTGAATTAATTTTTTTTACTAATTTAAGATAATATCTTTTACACCGGAAATGTAAATTAGAGGTGTTTGTTTGTTTTTATTTGACACAATTTTGACCGGCTTGCTAATTGATCGAACTCAGCAGTACAGCCCTTATTTTAGCTTGCACGTGATACTTTAGATTAGATCTAACTCACTGTTCTAATGATGACTGATTGTTCTTCAGTAAGTCTAAGTTGAATAGATTGTTCTATATTAAATTTCAGTTATAAATCAAATCAGATTCAAGGCAGGTCACTCTTATCAACACCAAACTATAAACACAGTTTTGTAGGAATAAAATTGAGGAAAAGGGAACTTGTGTGAAAACCAATAACATGTCAGCTCAAGAATTAATACCGGAAACATCTATCGATCTGCTGTTCACGGGTCAGATGTTGTCATCACCCCAGTCAATTCCTGTCGAGGAAAAATTGAAAGTTTTGTCAAGATTACATATTTTCTTTGACAGTTCTTCCTCTAAGAAGATGTTGGAAGGACGTTTCAGATATAAGGATTCTGAAGTATATTTAGTTACGTTTCTGGTATGATTCTCTATCATCTTTTCTGTTTGTTCATGCACCTTTCATAGAATGACAAATAATTTCTCGCTTCCAGGTACCAACTCTCGCTTCCAGGTACCAACTCCCGCTTCCAGGTACCAACTCTCGCTTCCAGGTACCAACTCCCGCTTCCAGGTACCAACTCTCGCTTCCAGGTACCAACTCTCGCTTCCAGGTACCAACTCTCGCTTCCAGGTACCAACTCTCGCTTCCAGGTACCAACTCCCACTTCCAGGTACCAACTATCACTTCCAAGTACCAACTATCACTTCCAGGTACCAACTATCACTTCCAGGTACCAACTCTCGCTTCCAGGTACCAACTCTCGCTTCCAGTACCAACTCTCGCTTCCAGGTACCAACTCTCGCTTCCAGGTACCAACTCTCGCTTCCAGGTACCAACTCTCGCTTCCAGGTACCAACTCTCGCTTCCAGGTACCAACTCTCGCTTCCAGGTACCAACTCTCGCTTCCAGGTACCAACTCTCGCTTCCAGGTACCAACTCTCGCTTCCAGGTACCAACTTCGCTTCCAGGTACCAACTCTCGCTTCCAGGTACCAACTCTCGCTTCCAGGTACCAACTCTCGCTTCCAGGTACCAACTCCCGCTTCCAGGTACCACTCTCACTTCCAGGTACCAACTCTCGCTTCCAGGTACCAACTCTCGTCCAGGTACCACTCTCGCTTCCAGGTACAACTCTCGCTTCCAGGTACCAACTCTCGCTCCAACTCTCGCTTCCAGGTACCAACTCTCGCTTCCAATACCAGGTACCAACTCTCGCTTCCAAGTACCAACTCTCGCTTCCAGGTACCAACTCCCGCTTCCAGGTACCAACTCTCACTTCCAGGTACCAACTCTCGCTTCCAGGTACCAACTCTCGCTTCCAGGTACCAACTCTCGCTTCTAGGTACCAACTCCCGCTTCCAGGTACCGACTCTGCTTCCAGGTACCAACTCTCGCTTCCAGGTACCAACTCTCGCTTCAGGTACCAACTCTCGCTTCTAGGTACCAACTCTCCACTTCCAGGTACCAACTCTCGCTTCCAGGTACAACTCTCACTTCCAGGTACCAACTCTCGCTTCCAGGTACCAACTCTCGCTTCCAGGTACCAACTCTCGCTTCCAGGTACCAACTCTCACTTCTAGGTACCAACTCTCGCTTCCAGGTACCAACTCTCGCTTCAGGTACCAACTCTCGTTCTAGGTACCAACTCTCGTTCTAGGACCAACTCCCCTCAGGTACCAACTCTCGCTTCCAGGTACCAACTCTCACTTCCAAGTACCAACTCTCGCTTCCAGGTACCAACTCTCGCTTCTAGGTACCAACTCTCGCTTCCAGGTACCAACTCTCACTTCTAGGTACCAACTCTCGCTTCCAGGTACCAACTCTCGCTTCCAAGTACAAACTCTCTCAGGTACCAACTCTCCTCCAGTACCACCCCCAGGTACCAACTCTCGCCAGTACCAACTCTCGTTCCAAGTACCAACTCTCGCTTCCAGTACCAACTCTCGCTCCAAGTACCATCTCTCGCTTCCAAGTACCAACTCTCGCTTCCAGGTACCAACTCTTGCTTCCAGGTACCAACTCTCGCGGTACCAAATCTCGTTTCCAGGTACAGGTACCAACTCTCGCTTCCAGGTACCAACTCTCGTTTCCAGTACCAGTACCAACTCTCGCTTCCACGTACCAACTCTCGCTTCCAAGTACCAACTCTTGCTTCTAGGTACCAACTCTCGCTTCCAAGTACCAACTCTCGCTTCCAGGTACCAACTCTCGCTTCCAGGTACCAACTCTCGCGGTACCAACTCTCGTTTCCAGGTACCAGCTCTCGTTTCCAGGTACCAACTCTCGTTTCCAGGTACCAGGTACCAACTCTCGTTTCCAGGTACCAACCAACTCTCGACAATGTTTCATATTATTTGTCCAGATTTACAATAAGCCTATCCCTGGTATACCGGTAACCGGTGACATAAGCAATAACCTGTGTATTTGTGTTTCAAATAGAGGCTGTGCAAATAATGTTCCCTCTCAATTAAGCATAATCTTATTTATTTTATTGTAATTTGTATGCAATATCAGTTAGTAAGAAATAAATCGTAACTGAATCAATAACAAAGTGAAAGCAACAGCACTGGCCTCAATCTTTTATTTATGCGGTGATACCAATGACCAGTGATGATGTAAATTGTGCCTGATAAATTTATACCAGTAGCAATACATGCCATATAAGGCAATCCTGTGGCTTCATCTATTAAAATCAAACTTCCCTAACATTTTTCTGTTTTGCAGAACGTTTGCCTTACAACAGAACCTGTGGACAGATACATCCTCTATTCAGCCAGGAGGGTAGTGGCAGCACTACTGAAGATGCATCCACTACAGGTTTATAATGCTGTTTGTATCTAATGTGTGTTTTACGTTTATTTATCGTCGCTACCAGTTGCCCATATATATGAGCGATGTCATTTTAGATTTTTGGAGGATAGTGCAATGATACAGACAGAGACCCATTGCAGAGTCTCCTCTGGTTATTTTACGTGCACAGTGTAAAGCAACGACACATGACCTCGGCTTAAAGTTCTGTTAGACTATCTGAAAGACTGTTAATTTCATTAGGGTCAGACGGTGGATCGAACCTGCGATCCCTGGATTACCAGTCCAGCGTGTTACCACTGGACTACAGGTTGTATCTAATGCTTCATCCTATGATATATATATAATTTGTGACCAGTTTTCATTTGGTATTACTATTACAGTCAAACCTGTCTTAAGCAAAATATTTGTCTAATTAATGAATCTGTAACTCATAGCAACGTTCTGTTATTACTCGTCGACTGCATACTGACTTATATCTCACTCAATTCCCAATGCATGTACCATATACAGTCAAACCTGTCATTAGCAGCCAGCCAAGGGAATCACAGAAAGTGGCTGTTGGCACTGGTGACTGCTTAATAGAGGGGGGCAAATGTATAATAAAACAACATATTGGGAATCTTAAAACTGGCTGCTTAATACAGGTTGGCTGTTTAATAGAAGTGACCACTAACACAGGTTTTACTGTATATGTAATACAGGTTGACTGTTTAATAGAGGTGACCACTAACACAGGTTTTACTGTATATATAATACAGGTTGACTGTTTAATAGAGGTGACCACTAACACAGGTTTTACTGTATATATAATACAGGTTGGCTGTTTAATAGAGGTGACCACTAACACAGGTTTTATTGTATATAATACAGGTTGACAAAAACCACAACACAGTTTTACTGTATATAATACAGGTTGGCTTTAATAGAGGTGACCACTAACACAGGTTTTACTGTATATAATACAGGTTGGCTGTTTAATACAGGTGACCACTAACACAGGTTTTACTGTATATATAATACAGGTTGGCTGTTTAATACAGGTGACCACTAACACAGGTTTTACTGTATATATAATACAGGTTGGCTGTTTAATAGAGATGACCACTACTACAGGTTTTACTGTATATCCACAAAATCCATAAACTACTTTTTGACTTATCCAGTCCACAGACACACGGACGAAACCCAAAACAAAACAATAACTCTCATTCCTACAGTGGAGGTTAACACTGCATTATACCTGCTATTAGTAGATGCATTTTGGGTAATATCTAATGATTACAGTCAAACCTGTCTTAAGCAGCCAGCCAAGGGAGTGAGATTGTACGGTGGTGCCAGATCGGACAGGTGGGTTTTCTCCGGGTACTCCGGTTTCCTCCCACATGAATGATCACATTTACGCTTCCATCCGAGCCAACGAGAGTGATTAATATAAGTTGTTAAAACTTGCTTCGCAATCGTTGTAAAATAAATAGTTTTTTAAAAAAAGGGAATCTGCTTAGCACAGGTGGCTGTTTAATAGAGGTGACCACTAACACAGGTTTTACTGTATACAATACAGGTTGGCTGTTTAATAGAGGTAACATTTATAATAAAACAACATATTGTGAATCTAGAAAGTGGCTGCTTAATACAGGTTGGCTGCTTAAAGGAGGTGATCATTAACACAGGTTTGATTATATATGAATATTTTCAGGCTGGTATTGACATGCTGATGGACCTTCTGATCCCGGATCAGCCCCAACATCTGCTCTCCACTGCTCTTCAAATATGTAATGATTTGTTCTCCAGCAAAAATTCAAATCTTGAATTCTTTGATTCCAAATTTGCCTCTAGAGTTGTAAACTCTTGGAAGAAAATTATGGAAAGAACAGTGCGTGTAACAAATAATGAATGTTTATATGAGTATTTCTCATTGTTTCTCAAAGTTGCCAAGACATGTAACTCTGGTACAACACACAGAGATAAAACACTGTTTATACAACAGATACTGCACAGCATTGAAGAATTTACAAGAATTCTGTTTGACGAGGGAGCCATTCATGAATATGTGAAAAAGAAATTCATTCAGTTCTTGTGTTTTATCCTTAAACCGTGCAATTTGACACTTGATGAGTTAAATGGTGAAACAATCCGTGTTTCTATTTCCATTTTTGATCAACTTTGGTCGTGCAATGTTCACAGGATTCTGGGTAGGACTGGACAGACCACGTTTACAGGACCGTGTGGTATAGAAGAGAAGGCAGTGTTGCGTGGTATAGTGAGATACGATACAGTGCATATAAGAGAATGGACCTTTCTCTGTTTTTGTGTGTGTTCAAGTATAGTTGGACAGAATGGTAAGAAATCTTTAGCTTCACTCGGAGTTTTGCTCCAAAATATAAGTATAATTGTCATTGCATTTGCAATAAAAACAGTGTACAATTGCATTGTGTATACCACTGTAACCTATCATCACTGATGGTCACGGGTTCGAGCTCAGACCGTGTCTCATTTATATGAAAAAGTTGGCACGCTTCTTACGGAGGTTGGTGCACCCAAGTACTGGTTAACTGCTGGAGCCTGCCCAGGAAAGGTGTTGTTAGGTAAACTGCCCGTCGGTGATATAGCCCAAAATGGTGCTGATGCAGGCGTAAAAGCCCGAAATATAACATAATAACAATTGCATTGTCTAACTTTTAGCAAGTCATGCTTATCTGCTATTTACTTTGCCCTAAAGGATGATAATGTACTTAATATGACACAAAACTAACTTTTTGCATCATTAATAAATTGATACAAATAAAAGAGTAGAAACTTTATTTGTTTTACAGCGATTGTGAAACAACTTATATTAATCACTCTCGTTGGCGCGTAATCACTCTCGTTGGCGCGGATGAAAGTGTATTTGTGGTCATTCATGTGGGTGGAAACCGAAGTACCCGGAGAAAAACCCACCTGTCCGATCTGTCGACCACTGTACCATCTCGATACTTCCCAGTTCGAGATTCGAACCTGGGTTGCATTGGTGAGAAGCAAGTGTGCTAACCACTAATCGGACAGCCTGCGCTAAATTGGTACAGACTTGTCACTTACATAGTACTGTATATTCATGAACTGCACACTCCTCTTACATGGTCATGTTTTTAAGATCAGTGTCAGATTCTGTCTACTAACCAGCTGCCTTGCAGAATTGGTTGTACGTTTTTTATTAACTAACTATGCCAAAACCACACACAGCCTAAGTTAGGTTATAAAGCACTCCTTCTATTCAAATGTTGTATTTAATGTTTGTACTGTGCATTTTAACCCTATTTTGCAGATGTATATTAAAGAACACCATTTAAGGAAGCGATCACGTGCTTTCTCACTTCTCCCAAAAACTCTGACCTAGAATGAACCCTGCTAACTACAACAAAACTTCCTTTAAACTATTGAATATTAGCGGACAGCACTCTGGAGAGATGCAAACCCACGCGCTGGTATTTGACACAAGAACAAATGCTTGATTTTGCAATGATATACATTCAATGGGAGCGGACACTACTACGCTGACTGCACTGACCACAGGCATTGACCGATTTATTCCAAAAATCTAATTGCGTCTTCGACCGATGTATCCCAAAATTGAAATACCAAAATAGAATTGCATTCTATATAAATTATAGGAGGTAAAAATGGAATTTGGCACTAGAGTAGTCTGAATTGAGTTATGGCTGTTGAACCACCTTGCATATTTTGCTTACTTTGCCAATCATGGGTGTTTCCAACCTGATGTACAGCAGCATCAGCCCTGAACAAGGCATCTCGCGCAACTGTAACACAAGGGATCAATTTCTAAATCACCCACACCCCAGGTTACGGGGTCCCCCTGCTTGAGGGTTGTTGATTTCAGTCTCAGACCTTCCCAAGGGCTTATTAGAGGGCAACAATGCACCCAGTGTGTCGCCCCAATTTGCAAGCATTAGTGCCAAACCTATAGTGACCATAAATTCGGCTGGTTATATACCTCCTATAAATATTAATAACAACGTATTGGCCTCATATTTTGCATAAATTAAAAAATCTGCTTGGGTTTGTGTGTACGGTGTTTTACGTTTATTTATCGTCGCTACCGGTTTGCCCATATGAACGACGCTTTTGTGTGTACGTCTGTTTTGCCTATTATTTGACCAAACACGCTGCTGTTTTATCTTCGTAATTATGATAAATATCATGGAAAATATAATTGTAATGCAATTACCTCCCTTTATCAAATTGATAACGCAGAATTATGACAAAGTTGTCAACTTGTTTTCATTCAACCTGCATTGATTCTAGGCAAAACTAACCATTGTCGACTAAACATAATATCTGGATAATTTATTAAAATGGTAAATATCAAACTAAATATCATTTTTATCAAATTACCTCCCTTTATCAAATTGATAATGCAGAATTATGACAAATTTGTCAACTTGTCATTCAACGTGCATTGATTAGGCAAACCCATTATTGGCGGGTCAGTAGCAGTGCACGTAAACGAACCGGAAGAGACTCGGGAATGTGTCTGTGTAAAAATTGCACTATCCTCCAAAATCTAAAATATCGAATCTCTTCAGGAGGCGTCGCTCATATGGGGCAACCGGTAGCGACGATAAATAAATGTTAAAACAGAAATATCCATTATTTTAAACTAAATTATAAACTTTATTTATTTTACAATGATTGCGAAACAAGCTGCAACAACTTATATTAATCACTCTCGTTGGAGCGGATGACAGCGTATTTGTTGTTATTCGTGTGAGAGGAAACCGTAGTACCCGGAGAAAACCCACCTGTCCGATTGGACGGGCCACCACCATACCATCTCACATACTTCCCATTTTAGACTAAGCATAGTATCTGAATAAATTGTTATCAAAATTGTAAATATCAAGGCAAATATCAATTTTATCAAATTACCTCCCTTTATCAGAATGGTAACGCAGAATTATGACCAATTTGTCAGCTTGTTGTCCAATTAACGTGCAAAAAACAGTATTTGAGACTAAGCATAGTATCTGAATAAATTAATATGAAAATTGTTAAAATGAAGGAAAATAGCATTTTTCTCAAATTACCTCCCTTTATCAAAATGTTGATGCAGAATTATGACAAGTTATCAACTTGTTGTCATGTCATTTAACCTGCATTGTTTCCAGACAAACACCCATTGTAGACTAAACATAGCATCTACGTAACATATTATTGATAAATGGAAATAGATAGAGGGTATTTGTTTGATTCAGTGTATGATCGAATTATATTTCACCGAATGAACATTGAAAGCATTATTATCGCAAGTGGCGCTATCCACAAATGATAATAATAACTCTATGTTCATGATAGCCTGGGTTCCAGTCTGTCGATTTTTCACTTTTTAACTTCTGGCAAAATGATATGAATAGAAACTCAATACAGTGTTAAAATATATTTATTTGACTGACCAGGCAAAATATATGGATGCCTGTTCCAAAACTCAATATGGCCCAATTAATGGTCTCGGTGTTAAAATATATTTATTTGACTGACCAGGCAAAATATATGGACGCCTGTTCCAAAACTCAATATGGCCCAATTAATAGTCTCGGTGTTAAAAATATATTTATTTAACCGACCAGGCAAAATATATGGACGCCTTGATCCAAAACTCAATATGGCCCAATTAATAGTCTCAGTGTTAAAATATATTTATTTGACTGATGAGGCAAAATATATGGACGCCTGTTCCAAAACTCAATATGGCCCAATTAATAGTCTCGGTGTTAAATTATATTTATTTAACCGACCAGGCAAAATATATGGACGCCTGTTCCAAAACTCAATATGGCCCAATTAATAGTCTCGGTGTTAAAATATATTTATTTGACCGACCAGGCAAAATATATGGACGCCTGTTCCAAAACTCAATATGGCCCAATTAATAGTCTCGGTGTTAAAATATATTTATTTGACCGACCAGGCAAAATATATGGACGCCTGTTCCAAAGCTATGTTCATGAGTGAAATGAATCAAACAAATTTTATTTTTATTTTAGGCTGAAATATGTTTTTATGATAGAAAACGTTACACTAAAGGACGCTAGAACATCACGTTTAGCTGACGTCACTGATGGCTCGAGTTAAAAATGTTTTTGTGCTGCCAACATTTCAACAGACAGCGGCTATATAGCGTACCACCAGTACAAAAAGCAGTGAGAAATCAAATGTGTTATTCCACAGCTTTCAATGCGTGGAATAGCACATTATATTTCGCTGATAAATTTCTATATTTCATTGACAAACATTAAATATATTTGTTTATTTCAGTGTACGATCAAATTATATTTCAATAAAACATGTTACTTCAATCCTTCCAATGAGTGAAATAACATGACAGCATTGAAATAAAAGTGGTAACACGCTGGACTGGTAATCCAGGGATCGCAGGTTCGATCCCCCGTCTGACCATAATAAAATTAACAGTCTTTCAGATGGGACATGAAACCGAGGTCTCGTGTCGGTGCTGTACACCGCGCACGTAAAAGAACAAGAGGAGACTCTGGAATGGGTCTCTGTCTGTATCATTGCACTGTCCTCCAAAAATCGAAAATGACTAATCTCTTGAGGAGGCGTCGCTCATTTGGGCAACCGGTAGCGACGATAAATAAATGTAAAACACACACGTGTTTCTCACTGCCTGTGAAAACACAGATGAGATCTTAGCTTGGTGGCGAGGAAGCAGTATTAAATATGTTGCACATGTTTCATATACAGATAGCAAGGAGAGAGTGCATTTGTTCCTGTCTAGAGTAGACAACTGCGTAAAGGAATTGCTAGACCAGCCAACATCGGATGTGTTTCCATGGTTACGGGAGATATACGGAGACCAGGATGATAGATGGATAGATGTCATGTTACTCCTGCTCGACATATTTCCTGTATATGAAAGGTAAATTCTGTCCCATCCCACTTATAAAAGAATTAATAGTAAAATAAATAACTGTTTATCTGCAGACGGATCTGTAGTCTAGTGGTAACACGCTGGACTGGTAATCCAGGGATCGCAGGTTCGATCCCCCGTCTGACCCTAATAAAATTAACAGTCTTTCAGATGGGACATTAAACCGAGGTCTCGTGTCGGTGCTTTTCACCGCGCACGTAAAAGAACCAGAGGAGACTCTGCAATGGGTCTCTGTCTGTATCATTGCACTATCCTCCAAAAATCTAAAAAGACTGATCTCTTCAGGAGGCGTCGCTCATATGGGCAACCGGTAGCGATAAATAAACGTAAAACACGCAATGTTTATCTATAAAAGTCACCCTCCCAAATTTCAAGGAAAAAATGAAAAACAGCCCTGGAGATATAATGATCTTATGACCTTATTTCATTGTATATAGTAAGAATAAATGTTTATATCTGAGGTTTATAGAATAATTGAGGCATCAGTTACAAAGTCTTAGAACATATTTAGCCGAGCTAATCTCTGGGAGAGGTATTAATATGGGTGGTTCGTCAGGCATCCAACATTTATCATCTACCATCTGTTTACATCCGCCTCCGTGGTCGAGTGGTTACAGTTGCTGACTTGTATACCACTGTAACCTATCATCACTGATGGTCACGGGTTCGAGCCCCGCTCAGACGTGTCTCATTTATATGAAAAAGTTGGCAGTTTCTTACGGAGGTTGGTGCACCCAAGTACTGGTTAACCGCTGGAGCCTGCCCAGGAAAGGTGTTGTTAGGTAAACTACCTGCCGGCGATATAGCCCAAAATGGTGCTGATGCAGGCGTAAAACCCGAAATATGACATATAGCTTCTAACGACATTCCGCAAACCACATGGCCAATTTTGATGACACTTTGCATGTTGTATCGTAGCAATCTGTAAAAAACTATTTCCATTGTTCCTATCCGAAGACCGATGGCCGTCATGGTATCAATCTGAAAATTTTATTTTCAATTTCTACTTAACCCATTTGATTCTGGATACCGTTCAAACAGTATTTGCAAAGAACATAGAGCCAGATCAGCCGTCACGGAATGCCATCTGATCAGGCTCTATGCTGTTTGCTATTCAGATGATCTTGTTAAGACACTTGGCTATGTAGCAAACAACATAGATCCTGATCAGCATGCAGCGTCACGCTGTGGCTGATCTGGATCTATGTTGTTTGCAAAAGCCTTTAAATGTATCCAGAATGAAATGGGTTAACTGCCTGGACAACTTGGCAAGTAGGTAAAAAATAGCTAATATTTCCGGTCCAAAATGGCCGCAATGGTGTCCATCTTGAATGTCTTCTCCTCAATCGTGTCAGAAGTAGCTACATATAAATTCTTTTCCAATCACACATCCAAAATGTCATTGTGACGATCTTGAAAATCTGTATTTAACTTCTCCTGCCTAAGCACTTTTGTCATTTATGATGAAATATGGATATCTGGCTGTCCGATTAATGCAGCGGTTAGCACGCTCGATTCTCACTATGCAACCCGGGTTCGAACCTCGGACTGAGAAGTATGTGAGATGGTACGGTGGTCGCCAGATCTCACAGGTGGGTTTTCTCCGGTTTCCTCCCACACGAATGACCACAAATACGCTGTCATCCGCGCCAACTAGTATGTTTAATATAAGTTGTTACAGCTTATTTCGCAATCGTTGTAATATAAATAAAGTTTATACTAAATATGGATTGGGGTAAATAAAATAACCTAAACTCATTTTGATCCCAAAATAACCTAAACTCATTTTGATCCCAAAATAACCTAATCTCATTTTGATCCCAAAATAACCTAAACTCATTTTGATCCCAAAATAACCTAAACTCATTTTGATCCCAAAATAACCTAATCTCATTTTGATCCCAAAATAACCTAAACTCATTTTGATCCCAAAATAACCTAATCTCATTTTGATCCCAAAATAACCTAATCTCATTTTGATCCCAAAATAACCTAAACTCATTTTGATAAATAATCTCATTTTGATCCCAAAATAACCTAAACTCATTTTGATCCCAAAATAACCTAAACTCATTTTGATCCCAAAATAACCTAATCTCATTTTGATCCCAAAATAACCTAAACTCATTTTGATCCCAAAATAACCTAATCTCATTTTGATCCCAAAATAACCTAAACTCATTTTGATCCCAAAATAACCTAAACTCATTTTGATCCCAAAATAACCTAATCTCATTTTGATCCCAAAATAACCTAAACTCATTTTGATCCCAAAATAACCTAAACTCATTTTGATCCCAGATCCAGAAAATGCTAAAATGATTCCAATATGAAATTTAAGTTGTCCAGTAATATCAGAGTTATTGCCCTTGAATTGACTAAATATCCATAAATAATTCTGTCCAGAGCCACTTCTCTGTGGAATTTCATTAAAGTTCAAATATGATATACATCACCATAGTGTGGTGGTGCACGGGCACCTTTAGTCGATATTGACCCATTAACACCATAGTTATTGCCCCACCCCTTAATTGACTAAAAATTCATATATATGTCCGTCCAGCTGCAGTTTTACGAGTGGGGTATATAGATGAATAGAGAATTTGCTTGCTATTCTATGTATGAAAATAACAATATCATTTGCATGCAATTATTGTTTTATTTAAATTTATTTAACGTCGCTACCGGTTGCCCATTTGAGCGACGGGCAGTTTACCTAACACCTTTCCTGGTTAACCAGTACTTGGTGCACCAACCACCTTTATGATGATTGAGCTTATTTATCCTCGCCTCTGGCGAACCATGTGGGCCCAACCTCCATAAGAAACTGCTAACATTTTCATATAAAGAGACACGGTCTGAGTGGGGCTCGAACCTGTGACCATCAGTGATGATAGGTTACAGTGGTATACAAGTCAGCGACCTTAACCACTCGACCACGGAGGCAGACCATATGCAATGTTATGCCATTGTTAACATTAATATACCTCCATTTACAAAATTATTAGTATTTTGTAACTACATTGTATGTATAAATGTATTCATAAAGGGAGGTAATTTACAAATAGTAATTTCAAAATGTTAATTAACCCATTCAACCCCAAGTAACTGACATGGACTGGTGCATGCTATATTTAGACCAATAAATTAATAAGAAAATTACATTTGGACCAGTTCATTTATCAAAATGGGTAATTTTATCTAAAAATAGTAATAATTATTACTGGCAAAAAAGTGAAGATCCTGATGAGACGGCTCATCTGGATCTACACTTTTCATAAGCCTATTTAGAGGCCTGTGGGGTTGAAAGGGTTAAAGTGTAAATCAATATATGACAGTAATCATCTACTCCTTAGAATGTTTAAACTTTATTTATTTTACAACGATTGCGAAGCAAGTTCTAACAACTTATATTAATCACTTTCGTTGGCGCAGATGAAAGCTTATATGTGATAATTCGTGTGGGAGGACGGATCTGTAGTCCAGTGGTAACACGCTGGACTGGTAATCCAGGGATCGCACATTCGATCCCCCGTCTGACCCTAATAAAATTAACAGTCTTTCAGATGGGACATTAAACCGAGGTCTCATGTCGGTGCTTTACATCGTGCACGTAAAAGAACCAGAGGAGAATCTGGAATGGGTCTCTGTCTGTATTATTGCACTATCCTCCAAAAATCTAAAATGACTAATCTCTTCAGGAGGCGTCGCTCATATGGGCAACCGGTAGCGACAATAAATAAACGTAAAACACACACAGGAAACCGGAGTACCTTTGAGTACCTTTAGAGAACAGCACATTCTACATAAAGGCAGAATGGAGCTTTAATAAATCCTGTTGTTTATTTTAGAACATATATGGAGGCACATGACCAGCATCACATACACTTCTTACAGTTTGCAGGGACTCTAGGGTACGATCACCTTGTATTCATTGACCTCTTAACCTCACCGGAAACCAACTTTCTCACATACATGTTGAAATACCTGAAATATTTGCTAAAAACCTGGATGCAATTTCAAGCTGTGGCGCAAATATATTCACAAAAGACATCTGGTTTTGTCTGTGATGATACTAGTGTTGAGCCTGGAGTTGATATGGCAGATATAACAACAAACACGACAGACATTAATATAGCAGGCATGAGTAACTATAATGACATAGATAAAGCTGATGGAAACAACACTTCTGAAAATCATACAGATGCAGAGGAAGTTGAAAAATACAAACACGTACTGGTAGACACAGCTGGTATTGGCTGTGTTGTTAATCAGGACCAAAGGTCTCATGTTAATGTACTTTCTAGTTCAAGTTTAGCAATGATTGCTCAGGCCTATGAGGAGGAAAATGTGGAGGATGATGATGAACAGGTAGGTGATGATGAGCAAGATGATGATACTATGAAGGAGAAAGAGACCTGTAATAAAGTGACTTCAATGCCTGTGATTGATGATGATGATGATGATGATGATAATAATAGCAAACTATTGTGCAATGTACCCCGTCCATCCAGCCTCTGTAACAGTCATGCAAAGAGCAGCTTCAGTATAGAAACTGCAGAAGTATGGCAAACTGACAAATTTAAGTGTTGTGATGAAAATATTGTAAATTCTTGTGTGGCAAAAGAAATTAAACAGTCTGTTACTGTAAATCGAACAGGGAATGAATTAAATGAGATAGATAGAGCGAGAAATTCCAGTAGTGGAACAGACTGTCAAGAACTAGACGAAGATGAAATTGATGACACAGATGGAAATGATGTAAGTGATGTTGATGATGTATTGGACAGAGATGGAAATGAATTTAGTGATTTAAATACTGTTCTCGACAAAGTAATGGGGATGCTGATCAGGACTAGACTGAAATTGGAGAAATTGTCAGAGTCTGCTCTGATTCATTACAATCCAATGGTTTTGAATCGTTTGATTTGTAGTGTGGAAATGTTGTATGAAGGTGACTGAATCTTGATGTAGATTTGTCAAGTGAGTTAAAATCTGATGATAGATTAACAATATTTTCCAATGACAGTGGATGGACACAGTTGTATATGTACAAGTAAGTCTGTAAATACAGTTATAATGTTTTATTAGAGTTTCTTGTGTACAATGGAAGTCGTGATAGCCGAGTGGTAGCGCGTTCGCTTCAGGTGCAAAAGGCCCGGGGTTCGAGCCCCACTAGAGCCATTACGATTGTGCCCTTAGACAAGGCATATAAATTCCATCTCCAATTCCAAATTGCTCTTCTCTCTTCCACCAGGAAGTTTTTATCTTTATTTTAGTCTCATCCATGTATATTACAGCAAACATATAAACATATCAAGTTAACACCGTACATAGCCATTCAATAAGTAGAATTACAAGAGACTTTTATCACAGATACCGACATCATTACGTGCAGTCAAAGCATTCTATACATGGTAAACCTTAGGTGCGAAAGGCCCGGAGTTCGAGCCCAGTTGGAGCCGTTACTAGTGTGTCCTTAGGCAAGACACTTAAATTCCACGTTGCCTCTTCTCTCTCTCTCCCTCGTGGCGATGAATTCCATCAGGAATGAGGTCTCGAGAGTGATTAATATAAGTTGTAAGACCTTGTTTCACAGTATTTCCTTATGCACTGCCCAAGGTACAATCTTCTACGTCGGCAACACCTATCTAACCTTCCATGTGCCACCACACTCGACAATCTCTTGTTTGGTGATGAGCATCTCCCTCCAGACAGCAACACTACACTTTACCTGAATGTCCAGAGATATATGGCAGCAACAAAACGTTTCGATACCTAGGGGACTGTGGCGGTTCTCTCTGTGTTGGTCCCAGCCCGTCGTGTGATATTCCAGAATCATAGTTGATAGTTTACATAGTGTGCATAATTTGTAAAACGGAATAACAATTAATGTTATGTATATGCTTGCGTTTTAGCCATAGAATGTGGAGCAATTGAATCAACAAAGTTGGAATGGTCGAAAAACAAGAAACAGGCATATTCTATGTTGGCCTACCAACATTATGTCGGAATGCAATTTTATGTAGTCATAACGGATGTACCGTTAACTGACGTCAAGAACAGAATAAGACTCGAGTGTCTTCAGTGGCGGATTCTTTGTCCACTTACGTTACGTTATCTGTCAAACTGCTATTAATTTTCCACTTATAGAGGCATATGCCAACGATAGTTTGATAAGAACATTACATTATGATATTAATATATCATTGTGGACCAACTTCGTAGCATCTCACAACTATCGTGAATCATCATTTCAAAAAGGTTGCCTTGCGATTTTAATTTAATCATATTTAACATTTCCTTATCGCTACATTAAAATTACAATAACGCAACGGCGTAAATATATGCGAATGGTGTAGTTACATCAACTCAACTGTATATGTCATGTTTAAGTATTTGAATAGTTACTCTACATTCTATATCTACTGCACACATAAACACGCCATTACTATTCGCCTGGTAATCTGTACCCTATAAATGACAAGACGGATCTGTAGTCCAGTGGTTAACACAGAGATCGCAGGTTCGGTCCCCTGTCTGACCCTAATAAAATTAACAGTCTTTCAGATGGGACTTTAAACCGAGGTCTCATGTCGGTGCTTTACACCGTGCACGTAAAAGAACCAGAGGAGACTCTGGAATGGATCTCTCTGTATCATTGCACTATCCTCCAAAAATTTAAAATTACTAATCTCTTCAGGAAGCGTCGCTCATATGGGCAACCGGTAGCGACGATAAATAAACGTAAAACACACACACCCTTTACACATACTCCAACATGGAAAGGGATTCACATAAGCTTTGATCTTGTTTCTCAATCCATCATCAATTTCAATGTAAACATAAACTGTGTTTATATATCTATACATGTATTTGATCCGAATAAATATGTTTAAACTAAATAATGTTTCAATGCCATTTCTATGATCAATTACGTATAACATTATTCAATAAGCTGTCGACAATTTGTAATGTCAACTTAAACACACTACTTCTCGATGACACATAAGGATTTTGCAACCAACACATTAATTTTCCTTGCTGTACACGAATACATTATTGGCGTGAAAGGTTCTGAGATAGATGATTTCTATAGGGTTCACATGGCGGATTCCAATCTGAATGCTGTCGTTATTGACACAACAACCGATCCTATTCAACCACTTTTCTCTATACTAATCTCTTCTTCTCGTGCTCCGATTTGATAGTTCATGTTCTTGAACTTTCTTCAAATATTCCTTTTAATATTAACCATTTTCTTTTTAACATCCAAAACTATTCACTCACTAATACATTAAGTTCTGAAATTCTTTAGCATATACCTAGAATACCTAGAATAGATTGCATGTATTTCCATTGTTATATATATTATTCTCCTGCCTATTGTATATCAATCAATTGATAGCGAGAAGAACTATATAAGTTTTCTTTCGTTCTAATTCCTTTCAGTCTACTGCTGTTAAATTATATGTAAAATGTTCATTTCTTGATTACATGTACAAATACTGAAATAAATAATGTTTCAACTAAATATTTTTAAACTTTTATTTTACTTGTAATGTTTTATTTTAGTTCATATTATTAAAGTTGTTTGCTTTTATTTCCCCTGTTAGTAAAATATGTTTAAACTAAATTAGTACTATTGAATTTGAAGTGTTATTTTGGATTTAACATATCTTGGAAATCATACCCCCTTAACTTTTATGTGACATTTCACTGAAAATATGTTTAAACTAAATTAGTACTATTGAATTTGAAGTGTTATTTTGGATTTAACATATCTTGGAAATCATACCCCCCTTAACTTTTATGTGACATTTCACTGAAAATATGTTTAAACTAAATTAGTACTATTGAATTTGAACTGTTATTTTGGATTTAACATATCTTGGAAATCATACCCCCCTTAACTTTTATGTGACATTTCACTGAAAATATGTTTAAACTAAATTAGTACTATTGAATTTGAACTGTTATTTTGGATTTAACATATCTTGGAAATCATACCCCCTTAACTTTTATGTGACATTTCACTGAAAATATGTTTAAACTAAATTAGTACTATTGAATTTGAACTGTTATTTTGGATTTAGCATATCTTGGAAATCATACCCCCCTTAACTTAAGTTAATAATGTGATATTTCATTGAAAATATGTTTAAACTAAACTAAATAAACTCTATTGCGTTTTATATTTGTCCTTTTCATTATGGTGGTCCGAGTCCAGCGTGCCATCAATTGGTGTTAGCTGTACATATATGTTACCATCTCTAACTGTAACTACATGGGTTCTCTGCCTCACTTCACCGGCTGTCCACTGTGGCAGTTCCTTAAGGTTGTGCGGATCCACAGACTGTATTAAATAAAGACATGAATTATATGCATTGTTCCATTACTCTTCAAGCCATTAATGCACATACACAATAATTATAGCCAAAGTACACAGTTACACCATGCAATATACATGTCTAATGTTGTACAATGTAACTTAAACAAATCAGGTAATGTTATCGAAATACAAAACGACATAAGCAATATTGAATGACAATCATTATATATATAACTTTCTAGTGTCTACCGATTAAAAAGTTGTCTTAATTTCCAATGGCAGACAATTCCATATCTTTGGACCAGAATATTCGAAAGATTTCTTGTACATTTCACATCTAGGTCTTGGAAACAGTCGTGGTCGAGTGGTTATGGTCGCTAACTTGTATATGGGTTCGAGCCCATCTCCGAAAGTCTTTATATGAAAAAGTTGGCAGTTCCTTACAGAGGTTGGTGCACCAAGTACTAGCGCGGATGAAAGAGTATATGTGGTCATTCGTGTGGGAGGAAACCGGAATACCCGGGGGAAATCCACCTGTCCGATCTGGTGACCACCGCACCACCGCACATACTTCCCGGTCCGAGGATCGAACCCGGGTTGCATTGGTGAGAAGCGAGCCCGCTAACCACTGCGCTAATCGGACAGAATGTAAGCTAATCTAACCCGTCGCTCAAATGGGTAACCGATAGCGACGTTAAATAAACTTAAAAAAATATATAATAATGTTCACGTGTTGGACCAAGATATACACAGCTGTATTACACAGCTACACGTATATTCTAGTACAATTGTATGTTGAATGACTACATATAGTGTTCAGGTTTCATATCATAATTTTGCATGAACTAGAAAGATAATATTTGTATATGTGCTGGAAGTATCATTGAACAGAACGTATGCTAGCATGCGCTGGGGCTATCATAGAACAGAACATATGCTAGCATGTGCTGGAGGTATCATAGAACAGAACATATGCTAGCATGTGCTGGAGGTATCATTGAACAGAACATATGCTAGCATGTACTGGAGCTAGCATGTGCTGGGGCTATCATAGAACAGAACATATGCTAGCATGTGCTGGGGCTATCATAGAACAGAACATATGCTAGCATGTGCTGGGGCTATCATAGAACAGAACATGTGCTGGGGCTATCATAGAACAGAACATATGCTAGCATGTGCTGGAGCTATCATAGAACAGAACATATGCTAGCATGTGCTGGAGCTATCATAGAACAGAACATATGCTAGCATGTACTGGAGCTAGCATGTACTGGAGCTATCATAGAACAGAACATATGCTAGCATGTGCTGGGGCTATCATATAGTTTGTACATTATACTGTCAACTGGGAAATTTTTCACTACTAGTAATTAAATCTTTGCCTGCTGAGTAAATAAAATCACATTTGCAAACAACATAGATCCAGATCAGCCGCAGTGTAACACTGCGTCTGATCAGGATCTATGTTGTTTGCTATTCAGCCAAGTGTTTTAGCTCCATATCCAAACAGCATAAACGTTCTGTGCCATCTGATCTAGCTCTATGCTGAAGTGCAAAAGTGATGTTATCCGCCGCTAGCGTGCAAAGTGTTAAGAGGCCATATATAAAACATGCATGCAATTAGTTACAGCAGACGAAGCACTGAGTCAAATAAAAATGTGCTACTACCTGGTAATAATTTTGTCCGGTGTCCACACAGACATTGTACTTGTGCCAAGGGCATTGTATGCATGCTCTACCCCCTAAATCCTGCAATAAATGAATACCAAATAAAAATCTAAATTATTGTTTTAATAATGGGGTTAGGCTACCCCCTTCCGGTGCCATTAGATCTAAATGCCTACTTCCTGCGCCATTAGATATAGATGCCTACTTCCGGTGTCATTAGATCTAAATGCCTACTTCCTGTGCCATTAGATCTAAATGCCTACTTCCTGTGTCATTAGATCTAAATGCCTACTTCCGGTGCCATTAGATCTAAATGCCTACTTCATGTGTCATTAGATCTAAATGCCTACTTCCGGTGCCATTAGATCTAAATGCCTACTTCATGTGCCATTAGATCTAGATGCCTACTTCCTGCGTCATTAGATCTAGATGCCTACTTCCGGTGTCATTAGATCTAGATGCCTACTTCCTGTGTCATTAGATCTAAATGCCTACTTCATGTGTCATTAGATCTAAATGCCTACTTCCGGTGCCATTAGATCTAAATGCCTACTTCCTGTGCCATTAGATCTAGATGCCTACTTCCTACATCATTAGATCTAGATGCCTACTTCCGGTGTCATTAGATATAGATGCCTACTTCCTGTGTCATTAGATCTAGATGCCTACTTCCTGTGCCATTAGATCTAAATGCCTACTTCCTGTGTCATTAGATCTAAATGCCTACTTCCAGTGCCATTAGATCTAAATGCCTACTTCATGTGTCATTAGATCTAAATGCCTACTTCCGGTGCCATTAGATCTAAATGCCTACTTCCTGTGCCATTAGATCTAGATGCCTACTTCCTGCATCATTAGATGCCTACTTCCGGTGTCATTAGATATAGATGCCTACTTCCTGCATCATTAGATCTAGATGCCTACTTCCTGTGCCATTAGATCTAAATGCCTACTTCCTGTGTCATTAGATCTAAATGCCTACTTCCGGTGCCATTAGATCTAAATGCCTACTTCATGTGTCATTAGATCTAAATGCCTACTTCCGGTGCCATTAGATCTAAATGCCTACTTCCTGTGCCATTATATATAGATGCCTACTTCCTGCGTCATTAGATCTAGATGCCTACTTCCGGTGTCATTAGATATCAATGTCTACTTCATGTGTTATTAGATCTATATGCCTACTTCCTGCGTCATTAGATCCAGATGCCTACTTCCTGTGTCATTAGATCTAGATGCCTACTTCCTGCGTCATTAGATCTAGATGCGTACTTATTGTCTCATTAGATCTAGATGCCTACTTCATGTGTCATTAGATATAGATGCCTACTTCATGTGTCATTAGATCTAGATGCCTACTTCATGTGTCATATGATATAGATGCCTACTTCCTGTGTCATTAGATATAGATGCCTACTTCCTGCGTCATTAGATCTAGATGCCTACTTCCTGTGTCATTAGATCTAGATGCCTACTTCCTGCGTCATTAGATCTAGATGCGTACTTATTGTCTCATTAGATCTAGATGCCTACTTCATGTGTCATTAGATCAAGATGCCTACTTCATGTGTCATTAGATCTAGATGCCTACTTCATGTGTCATATGATATAGATGTCTACTTCCTGTGTCATTAGATATAGATGCCTACTTCCTGTGTCATTAGGTCGAGATGCCTACTTCCTGTTTCATATTACTTTAGGTTTACTTATTGTTCTCAAGGGTGTTTTTATGACAGTTCTTTAACATTATTTATGGTATAAACAGGTGTCAACAAATATACAGTAAACAGGATCTTCTATGGTGGGATGATTAACTCTGGGCTGGGGGAACACTCCATGGGGACAGGGAACCTCCATGAAGGGGGCACAGTAGAACTGTGGGTGTGTAAGATAAGAGCCGTGATAAAGTTTTGATCAAACGAAAATTCAACATACTCTTAACCCTTTGCCTGCTGAGTAAATAAAATCACATTTGCAAACAACATCTATCCAGGTCAGCCATCTGATCAGGATCTATGTTGTTTGCTATTCAGCCAAATGTTTTAGCTCCACTATCAGAATAGCAAACAACATAGAGCCTGATCAGACGGAACATTCTGTGTTTGCAAACGTGATTTTATCTGCCGCTAACATGCAACGGGTTAAACTTGAAAAAGCTAGTTAAATGGTTACTTAGCCTGGCCAGCGATGATAAGATCCAGTACGGCTTGTCTATTCAATCGGGGTGGTCGAGTCAAGTGGTACTATAAATAAACAAACCCTTTACTGGTAGAGCCGGGATCATTCTAGAGGGCGATGTGGGCGAAATTGTCGCCCTAGGGACCCTGACTTCGCCCTCTGGGGGCCCCACTTCTCCCTAAAAAAAATTTAAACAAAATTAAAAACAAAAATTTGTCTAGTAAGATACACTGGCCCATTATAAAGCACTCCTTCTATTCAAATGTTGTATTTAATGGTTGTACTGTGCATTTTAACCCTATTTTGCAGAAGTATATTAAAGAACACCATTTAAGGAGGCGATCACGCGCTTCCTCACTTCTCCCAAAAATGCTGACCTAGAATGAACCCTGTAGAGTGTAGTGGCCCTATTGGTTTATACAAATTTATTTGAGCTCGATGGCGAAACAATATCTACAAATGATATTAATCACTCTCCAGAACTCATTCCTGATGGAATTCATCGCACCAAGGGAGAGAAGAGGCAACGTGGAATTTAAATGCCTTGCCTAAGGACACAATCATAACAGATACAGCTGGGCTTGAACTCGGGGCCTTTCTCATCTGAAGAGAACGCGCTACCCGCTACAACTGCGCTAGCACGACTTCCTGTAGTGGCCCTATTAAACCTGTTCTAAAACATGATGGCAACTTACCTCTATATCACCTTTGTACAAGGGCCCACCTGCATCTGAAATACGTAATACTAGTGTAACCCAGGTGAGAAAAACATGCAGCCAGTCCGGGACTCGAACCTGGGACCTCTCGCTTACACGGCGATTGCTCTAGTATCAAAAATTTAGATAGTGATACTAAATAGAACATACACATGTATACATTAGACATTCAAAAACACACATCTCTAGATGTATTCTGATATGTGTATCACATGTCATTCTTACCCAACCTTCTACATAAATTGTAATTCGTTAGTTTTGACTGTGTTACTCTTTTTGTACATTCGGCTACCTACTTGACTATGAAACAATTTCAAGCGCAGTCAATAGTACTTCACTGTACTATTGACTGGTCATGTGACTTGCTTTGCCTCGGATCGTATCACATGTGAATCGAGCAAATTAAAATGCATTTGAACCGCGAATCATCATTTTCGTTTTAAGGAACACGGACAGATGTAAACATTGGTCACAGAACTGTAAAATGTCAAAAAAATGGAGAAAATATAATGTTGCAATTTGCGAATGTTAGTGATCCGGAATTAAGCGCTTTAGAACATTGTTGGGTAATAAAGCAGCTATTTCAATGCCATGCAGGGAACAGTCAAAACTGTTGCCCTCGAATTTGTGGACTACCCGATGAACTATTGCCCTCAACTTCGGGTCGCCCACAACATCTCTGGGCAATAGCTTTTGTTGTTGTTGTTTTTTGGCAATAGTTTTTACTGTTCCCCGAATGCCAATAAAATAGTAAACTATTATATAAGATGTTAATACGTACATGACTACATGTACTAACGTAGATGCTCTACTTACGGTAGCAAAATGAATCCAGTGCATAGAACTCCTCCCGTACTTTCACGATAAAAATATCTCTGTCATTTACTGTCAATCTCTTCTTATTCTGTGGTCCCAGCTCAGACACACTGCATGCGTACATCTCATCAGCCTAAAAATTAACGGAAGTACTGAAGTAATGTAATCACTCTTTGTCAGAAGACTGGGGGTGGGAGGGGAGTCCGACAAGCTCCTTCCATCTTGTACTTACATACTTTTCTAGTAAATTATCAGAATAAAATGTTTACCCATACGCCCCACAGGCGGTCTGGACAAATGTTTGCATTTGTTTTGGTTTTTAAGAACACTATGATACACTATAGGCTTGACACTATAAATAAAATCAGTATAATAGCCTTGATAGTGACGGGGCGTCATTTTTAAACTTGGAAGGGTGTAAAAAAATATTTATGTACTACATAGTGTCAAGCCTATAGTGGTTTTGAACCCGCAAACATTTGTCCAGACCCCAAGCGTCTGTGGTTGGACTAGCATAAGTATCACTATAACAGACATAATATATCTATCTATCTATCTATCTATCTATATATCTATCTATCTTCCGTTAATGTTGATCCCCTCGCGCGGACGTAGACATGTTGAGCGTCAAAAAAAGTTAAAAGTATGAGTAGTTAAAAGCATAATATATTGCGACAATAAAATCAAAACATAATAAAAATCAAATAAAAGGATTCTGGGGTGATCTGCTTATATCCGATATCGCACGAACTGACGGAAGTCCTTCCATATTGATTGTAGGCTGCTTACCGTTGCCATGTTTTATTTCTCATCCATTTGTTAACTTATGCACTTATTAAACCAGTATTTAGATCGAAATCTACATATTCATTATGTCGTAAAACAAATTGCAAATGAAAACTTGTAAAACTTGTTTTGTTTTGTCCAGTAAAAACTGTTGCAAATGGTGTCCAGTGAAACAAGGGAGGTAACTGGTTAGAATTTGAATGTTGCATGTTTTTAATTATAATAACTGTACTTCAGATGGGGAGTACAAACCGGTGCTATACATCGGGCATGT
The DNA here is from genome assembly GCA_014843695.1 of Archivesica marissinica. Lineage (NCBI taxonomy): Eukaryota > Metazoa > Mollusca > Bivalvia > Venerida > Vesicomyidae > Archivesica > Archivesica marissinica. Next base: position 18,749,277 of record CM026394.1, on the reverse strand, counting down.
AAATGAGTAAGGGATGCTTCTGAACTTGGATCGTCTTCTGTACTGTGCACTATCCTCCAAAGTCCTGATTAACCAGGGAACGAAGATATGTAGGCGTCACCCTGATTAACCAGGGAACGAAGATCTGGAGGCGTCGCCCTGATTAACCAGGGGACGAAGATCTGTAGGCGTCGCCCAGATTAGTCAGGGGACGAAGATATGGAGGCGTCGCCCTGATTAACCAGGGGACGAAGATATGGAGGCGTCGCCCTGATTAACCAAGGAACGAAGATCTGGAGGCGTCGCCCTGATTAACCAGGGAACGAATATATGGAGGCGTCGCCCTGATTAACCAGGGAACGAATATATGGAGGCGTCGCCCTGATTAACCAAGGAACGAAGATCTGGAGGCATCGCCCTGATTAACCAGGGAAGGAATATATGTAGGCGTCGCTCTGATTAACCAAGGAACGAAGATCTGGAGGCATTGCTCTGATTAACCAGGGAACGAAGATCTGGAGGCATTGAACTGATTAACCAGGGAACGAAGATCCGGAGGCGTCGCCCTGATTAACCAGGGAACGAATATATGTAGGCGTAGCCCTGATTAACCAAGGAACGAATATCTGGAGGCGTCGCTCTGATTAACCAGGGAACGAAGATCTGGAGGCATTGAACTGATTAACCAGGGAACGAAGATCTGGAGGCGTCGCCCTGATTAACCAGGGAACGAAGTTCTGGAGGCGTTGAACTGATTAACCATGGAACGAAGATCTGGAAGTGTCGCCCTGATTAACCAGGGAACGAAGAGATGGAGGCGTCGCCCTGATTAACCAGGGAATGAAGATCTGGAAGCGTCGCCCTGATTAACCAGGGAACGAAGATCTGGAAGCGTCGCCCTGATTAACCAGGGAACGAAGATCTGGAGGCGTCGCCCTGATTAACCAGGGAACGAAGATCTGGAAACGTCGCCCTGATTAAGCAAGGAACGACGATCTTGCAGCGTCGCCCTGATTAACCATATCTAGGTGTAACACTATGGGATATTCAGATATATCTATGGATCATATAAATCCTACCTCAAGATGAGTAGACATTGTTTATCACAGAGCACTTTGCCCGCGGTATCTATCCATTTAAACGTATGGTCTTGCATTGTAGTGTGATTGCTTTAGATAGTAACGGTGATACACGGCACTTTCAAAATAGAAAATCAATGGTAAAATAAGACACCTATACAGCAGGTTACGGTAGTTGACAACGCGCGTATACATACAAGACGTAGTTAGGAGATATATGTCGGCTCTCGTACGCCTTTAACCCTTCAACAATAGATCGAACTAAACCACACATCTGCAATATTGGATCGGCTTGTATATATAGTCGTGTATGTATTATAAATGTAAATACAGTTTTAAATATGACGGCTGGCACACGAGTAAAGCGATCTATACGGAAGTTAACAGTTTGCTAATTTCACTAAAAGGAGGAAAAGTAACAGAAGATGTGTCGATGGGGCTGCACGACAACAAATACGGTGCGTTTATACCATTCTTTTCGTTTATTAATCTCATTATTTCTTCAAACTAGTGCAACGAAACTGGCTTTTGAATGTTTAATTAATGTTCTCGCAGTGCATCGAGTTTATCCATTGTATTCTATAACGTTTATTTATGCCAGATCGATTTGTTCTACTAATTTAAATCTACTCAAGTAATCAAACTAATGCAACGAGAATAGCTTTGAATGCTTAATTAATGTTCTCGGAGTGCATCGAGTTTATTCATTGTGTTCTGTAACGTATATTTATGCCAAATCGATTTGTTCTACTAATTTAAATCACTCGTTTAATCATATTTTATTGCAAATCAATAGTAAATATGTCATGTACATAACTATGCATTAGGCCTACATAGTATGATCATGCAAATGAGTTGGGCCACAAGTTGTAATAACATCACACAACGACTCGCACCAGAAAGTCAAGCTAATGTTTAATTAAACTAAATGACTGTGAGTTTCTTTCCAGACAAGAGTATGCAACAATTAAATTGTATAACATAGTATCTGTATACTATTGATATTCATCTTTATAACACATTGGAAACAAATCTCAAAACAATTCTACGCGTTTCATACACCACGCATTAGTTCACCTGTCACCCTGTAGCACGGCTATTCGGATATTAGTTAATGAGCCCATTTTGGAATATCGAGACAAATCTGAATAGATAAGATAAACAATGGTCGATATTCTTACTGTTGTTTTATTATAATTTTTTACATTTGCAAAATTCCAGTAAGCCTTCTTTGTAGTAAATTCATAAGCTTGATGTTCACTTGAAGTATCTCAATCCAATATTCATTGTATTATCGTCACACTTTCATTATGTGCGATACCTCCAATAATAGATTAGTGGTTTTGCAATAAACCAATAATGCAATAAACTGCAATAAACAGTTCCAAGAATTATGAAGCGTTTCAGAAGCACCCCTATTTCTTTAACATTAATCGTGTGTGTTTTACGTTTATTTATCGTCGCTACCGGTTGCCCATATGAGCGACGCCTCCTGAAGAGATTAGTCATTTTAGATTTTGGAGGATAGTGCAATGATACAGACAGAAACCCATTCCAGAGTCTCCTCTGGTTCTTTTACGTGCACGGTGTAAAGCACCGACACGAGACCTCGGTTTAACGTCCCATCTGACAGACTGTTAATTTTATTAGGGTCAGACGGGGGTATTGAGCCTGCGATCCCTGGATTACCAGTCCAGCGTGTTACCACTGGACTACAGATCCGTACATTAATCTTACAATGAGTATCAGCATATATGGCATACTCGAGTTTCGTATTGTCTCGATTTAAAAATTGCCACAGCCTAATTGTAAATTAGGTGCTAATTGGTTTATTCCCCTTCAATACACACATTATGTGCTTCAATGTACTATCTGCTTAATCCCATCAAAGCAATCAATCAAGTTATACAAACACACGATTGTACGGCACCGGTTATGACCTTATGTGACTTCAAAACACATAATTTTACAGACGGATATGTAGTCCAGTGGTAACACGCTGGACCAGTAATCCAGGGATCGCAGGTTCGATCCCCCGTCTGACCCATAAAAAATTAACGATTGTTCAGATGGGACGTTAAACCGAGGTCTCGTGTCGATGCTTTACACCGTGCACGTAAAAGAACCAGAGGAGACACTGGAATTCTCTCTGTGTATCTCTCTGTATCATTGCACTATCCTCCACAAATCTAAAATGACTAATCTCTTCAGGAGGCGTCGCTCATATGGGCAACCGGTAGCGACGATAAATAAAAGTAAAACACAAACAATATTTGCTTTCTTTCATTATATGTTATGTAGGCACAGTTGAATGCGAAACAGAACAATAAATATAGCAGTAACCTAAGCGGTCCGTGTAGGTATCACCCAAGGTACTACCTTTACGCCATCCAGTCCATACAGCACAATGACTAGAATACCGGGTACTCCCAGCCTCTCCATACACAATGACTAGACTACCGGGTACTCCCAGCCTCTCCATACACAATGACTAGAATACCGGGTACTCCCAGCCTCTCCATACATCACAATGACTAGATTACCGTGTACTCCCAGCCTCTCCATACACAATGACTAGAATACCGGGTACTCTCAGCCTCTCCATACACCACAATGACTAGAATACCGGGTACTCCCAGCCTCTCCATACACCACAATGACTAGAATACCGGGTACTCCCAGCCTCTCCATGCACCACAATGACTAGAATACCGGGTACTCCCAGCCTCTCCATACACCACAATGACTAGAATACCGGGTACTCCCAGCCTCTCCATACACAATGACTAGAATACCGGGTACTCCCAGCCTCTCCATACACCACAATGACTAGAATACCGGGTACTCCCAGCCTCTCCATACACCACAATGACTAGAATACCGGGTACTCCCAGCCTCTCCATGCACCACAATGACTAGAATACCGGGTACTCACAGCCTCTCCATACACCACAATGACTAGAATACCGGGTACTCCCAGCCTCTCCATACACCACAATGACTAGAATACCGGGTACTCCCAGCCTCTCCATACACCACAATGACTAGAATACCGGGTACTCTCAGCCTCTCCATACACCACAATGACTAGAATACCGGGTACTCCCAGCCTCTCCATACACCACACTGACAAGAATACCAGGTACTCCCAGCCTCTCCATACACCACAATGACTAGAATACCGGGTACTCCCAGCCTCTCCATACACAATGACTAGAATACCGGGTACTCTCAGCCTCTCCATACACCACAATGACTAGAATACCGGGTACTCCCAGCCTCTCCATAAACAATGACTAGAATACCGTGTACTCCCAGCCTCTCCATACACAATGACTAGAATACCGTGTACTCCCAGCCTCTCCATACACCACAATGACTAGAATACCGGGTACTCCCAGCCTCTCCATACACCACAATGACTAGAATACCGGGTACTCCCAGCCTCTCCATACACCACAATGACTAGAATACCGGGTACTCACTGCCTCTCCATACACCACAATGACTAGAATACCGGGTACTCCCAGCCTCTCCATAAACCACACTGACTAGAATATCGGGTACTCCCAACCTCTCCATACACCACACTGAGCAGAATACCGTGTACTCCCAGCCTCTCCATGCACCACAATGACTAGAATACCGGGTACTCACAGCCTCTCCATACACCACAATGACTAGAATACCGGGTACTCACAGCCTCTCCATGCACCACAATGACTAGAATACCGGGTACTCACAGCCTCTCCATACACCACAATGACTAGAATACCGGGTACTCCCAGCCTCTCCATGCACCACAATGACTAGAATACCGGGTACTCACAGCCTCTCCATGACCACACTGACTAGAATACCGGGTACTCCCTGCCTCTCCATACACCACAATGACTAGAATACCGGGTACTCCCAGCCTCTCCATGCACCACAATGACTAGAATACCGGGTACTCCCAGCCTCTCCATGCACAATGACTAGAATACCGGGTACTCCCAGCCTCTCCATGCACCACAATGACTAGAATACCGGGTACTCCCAGCCTCTCCATGCACCACAATGACTAGAATACCGGGTACTCCCAGCCTCTCCATGCACAATGACTAGAATACCGGGTACTCCCAGCCTCTCCATGCACCACAATGACTAGAATACCGGGTACTCCCAGCCTCTCCATACACCACAATGACTAGAATACCGGGTACTCCCAGCCTCTCCATGCACCACAATGACTAGAATACCGGGTACTCACAGCCTCTCCATACACCACAATGACTAGAATACCGGGTACTCCCAGCCTCTCCATACACCACAATGACTAGAATACCGGGTACTCCCAGCCTCTCCATACACCACAATGACTAGAATACCGGGTACTCCCAGCCTCTCCATACACCACAATGACTAGAATACCGGGTACTCCCAGCCTCTCCATACACCACACTGACTAGAATACCGGGTACTCCCAGCCTCTCCATACACCACAATGACTAGAATACCGGGTACTCCCAGCCTCTCCATGCACCACAATGACTAGAATACCGGGTACTCCCAGCCTCTCCATGCACAATGACTAGAATACCGGGTACTCCCAGCCTCTCCATACACCACAATGACTAGAATACCGGGTACTCCCAGCCTCTCCATCCACAATGACTAGAATACCGGGTACTCCCAGCCTCTCCATGCACAATGACTAGAATACCGGGTACTCCCAGCCTCTCCATACACCACAATGACTAGAATACCGGGTACTCCCAGCCTCTCCATACACCACAATGACTAGAATACCGGGTACTCCCAGCCTCTCCATACACCACAATGACTAGAATACCGGGTACTCCCAGCCTCTCCATACACCACACTGACTAGAATACCGGGTACTCCCAGCCTCTCCATACACCACAATGACTAGAATACCGGGTACTCCCAGCCTCTCCATACACAATGACTAGAATACCGGGTACTCCCAGCCTCTCCATACACCACAATGACTAGAATACCGGGTACTCCCAGCCTCTCCATACACAATGACTAGAATACCGTGTACTCACAGCCTCTCCATACACCACACTGACTAGAATACCGGGTACTCCCAGCCTCTCCATACACCACAATGACTAGAATACCGGGTACTCCCAGCCTCTCCATACACCACAATGACTAGAATACCGGGTACTCCCAGCCTCTCCATACACCACAATGACTAGAATACCGGGTACTCACTGCCTCTCCATACACCACAATGACTAGAATACCGGGTACTCCCAGCCTCTCCATAAACCACACTGACTAGAATATCGGGTACTCCCAACCTCTCCATACACCACACTGAGCAGAATACCGTGTACTCCCAGCCTCTCCATGCACCACAATGACTAGAATACCGGGTACTCACAGCCTCTCCATACACCACAATGACTAGAATACCGGGTACTCACAGCCTCTCCATGCACCACAATGACTAGAATACCGGGTACTCACAGCCTCTCCATACACCACAATGACTAGAATACCGGGTACTCCCAGCCTCTCCATGCACCACAATGACTAGAATACCGGGTACTCACAGCCTCTCCATGACCACACTGACTAGAATACCGGGTACTCACAGCCTCTCCATACACCACAATGACTAGAATACCGGGTACTCCCAGCCTCTCCATGCACCACAATGACTAGAATACCGGGTACTCCCAGCCTCTCCATCCACAATGACTAGAATACCGGGTACTCCCAGCCTCTCCATACACCACAATGACTAGAATACCGGGTACTCCCAGCCTCTCCATACACCACAATGACTAGAATACCGGGTACTCCCAGCCTCTCCATACACCACAATGACTAGAATACCGTGTACTCACAGCCTCTCCATACACCACAATGACTAGAATACCGGGTACTCCCAGCCTCTCCATACACCACAATGACTAGAATACCGGGTACTCCCAGCCTCTCCATACACCACAATGACTAGAATACCGGGTACTCCCAGCCTCTCCATACACCACAATGACTAGAATACCGGGTACTCCCAGCCTCTCCATACACCACAATGACTAGAATACCGGGTACTCCCAGCCTCTCCATACACCACAATGACTAGAATACCGGGTACTCCCAGCCTCTCCATGCACCACAATGACTAGAATACCGTGTACTCCCAGCCTCTCCATACACCACAATGACTAGAATACCGGGTACTCCCAGCCTCTCCATACACCACAATGACTAGAATACCGGGTACTCCCAGCCTCTCCATACACCACAATGACTAGAATACCGGGTACTCCCAGCCTCTCCATACACCACAATGACTAGAATACCGGGTACTCCCAGCCTCTC
>CM026394.1:18696331-18740871 GCA_014843695.1 Archivesica marissinica | reverse complement strand
GTACTCCCAGCCTCTCCATACACCACAATGACTAGAATACCGGGTACTCCCAGCCTCTCCATACACACAATGACTAGAATACCGGGTACTCCCAGCCTCTCCATACACCACAATGACTAGAATACCGGGTACTCCCAGCCTCTCCATACACCACAATGACTAGAATACCGGGTACTCCCAGCCTCTCCATACACCACAATGACTAGAATACCGGGTACTCCCAGCCTCTCCATACACCACAATGACTAGAATACCGGGTACTCCCAGCCTCTCCATACACCACAATGACTAGAATACCGTGTACTCCCAGCCTCTCCATACACCACAATGACTAGAATACCGGGTACTCCCAGCCTCTCCATACACCACAATGACTAGAATACCGGGTACTCCCAGCCTCTCCATACACCACAATGACTAGAATACCGGGTACTCCCAGCCTCTCCATACACCACAATGACTAGAATACCGGGTACTCCCAGCCTCTCCATACACCACAATGACTAGAATACCGGGTACTCCCAGCCTCTCCATGCACCACAATGACTAGAATACCGGGTACTCCCAGCCTCTCCATACACCACAATGACTAGAATACCGGGTACTCACAGCCTCTCCATACACCACAATGACTAGAATACCGGGTACTCCCAGCCTCTCCATACACCACAATGACTAGAATACCGGGTACTCACAGCCTCTCCATAAACCACACTGACTAGAATATCGGGTACTCCCAACCTCTCCATACACCACACTGAGCAGAATACCGTGTACTCCCAGCCTCTCCATGCACCACAATGACTAGAATACCGGGTACTCACAGCCTCTCCATACACCACAATGACTAGAATACCGGGTACTCACAGCCTCTCCATACACCACAATGACTAGAATACCGGGTACTCCCAGCCTCTCCATACACCACAATGACTAGAATACCGGGTACTCCCAGCCTCTCCATACACCACAATGACTAGAATACCGGGTACTCCCAGCCTCTCCATGCACCACAATGACTAGAATACCGGGTACTCCCAGCCTCTCCATACACCACAATGACTAGAATACCGGGTACTCCCAGCCTCTCCATACACCACAATGACTAGAATACCGGGTACTCCCAGCCTCTCCATACACCACAATGACTAGAATACCGGGTACTCACAGCCTCTCCATACACCACAATGACTAGAATACCGGGTACTCCCAGCCTCTCCATACACCACAATGACTAGAATACCGGGTACTCCCAGCCTCTCCATAACACAATGACTAGAATACCGGGTACTCCCAGCCTCTCCATACACCACAATGACTAGAATACCGGGTACTCCCAGCCTCTCCATACACCACACTGACTAGAATACCGTGTACTCCCAGCCTCTCCATGCACCACAATGACTAGAATACCGGGTACTCCCAGCCTCTCCATACACCACAATGACTAGAATACCGGGTACTCCCAGCCTCTCCATACACCACAATGACTAGAATACCGGGTACTCCCAGCCTCTCCATACACCACAATGACTAGAATACCGGGTACTCCCAGCCTCTCCATACACCACAATGACTAGAATACCGGGTACTCCCAGCCTCTCCATACACCACAATGACTAGAATACCGGGTACTCCCAGCCTCTCCATACACCACAATGACTAGAATACCGGGTACTCCCAGCCTCTCCATACACCACAATGACTAGAATACCGGGTACTCCCAGCCTCTCCATACACCACAATGACTAGAATACCGGGTACTCCCAGCCTCTCCATACACCACAATGACTAGAATACCGGGTACTCCCAGCCTCTCCATACACCACAATGACTAGAATACCGGGTACTCCCAGCCTCTCCATACACCACAATGACTAGAATACCGTGTACTCCCAGCCTCTCCATACACCACAATGACTAGAATACCGGGTACTCCAGCCTCTCCATACACCACAATGACTAGAATACCGGGTACTCCCAGCCTCTCCATACACCACAATGACTAGAATACCGGGTACTCCCAGCCTCTCCATGCACCACAATGACTAGAATACCGGGTACTCACAGCCTCTCCATACACCACAATGACTAGAATACCGGGTACTCCCAGCCTCTCCACACACAATGACTAGAATACCGGGTACTCCCAGCCTCTCCATGCACCACAATGACTAGAATACCGGGTACTCCCAGCCTCTCCATACACCACAATGACTAGAATACCGGGTACTCCCAGCCTCTCCATACACCACAATGACTAGAATACCGGGTACTCCCAGCCTCTCCATACACCACACTGACTAGAATACCGGGTACTCCCAGCCTCTCCATTCACAATGACTAGAATACCGGGTACTCCCAGCCTCTCCATGCACAATGACTAGAATACCGGGTACTCCCAGCCTCTCCATGCACAATGACTAGAATACCGGGTACTCCCAGCCTCTCCATGCACAATGACTAGAATACCGGGTACTCCCAGCCTCTCCATACACCACAATGACTAGAATACCGGGTACTCCCAGCCTCTCCATACACCACAATGACTAGAATACCGGGTACTCCCAGCCTCTCCACACACAATGACTAGAATACCGGGTACTCACAGCCTCTCCATACACCACAATGACTAGAATACCGTGTACTCCCAGCCTCTCCATACACCACAATGACTAGAATACCGGGTACTCACAGCCTCTCCATACACCACAATGACTAGAATACCGGGTACTCCCAGCCTCTCCATACACCACAATGACTAGAATACCGGGTACTCCCAGCCTCTCCATGCACAATGACTAGAATACCGGGTACTCCCAGCCTCTCCATACACAATGACTAGAATACCGGGTACTCCCAGCCTCTCCATACACCACAATGACTAGAATACCGGGTACTCCCAGCCTCTCCATACACCACAATGACTAGAATACCGGGTACTCCCAGCCTCTCCATACACCACAATGACTAGAATACCGGGTACTCCCAGCCTCTCCATACACCACAATGACTAGAATACCGGGTACTCCCAGCCTCTCCATACACCACAATGACTAGAATACCGGGTACTCCCAGCCTCTCCATACACCACAATGACTAGAATACCGGGTACTCCCAGCCTCTCCATACACCACAATGACTAGAATACCGGGTACTCCCAGCCTCTCCATACACCACAATGACTAGAATACCGGGTACTCCCAGCCTCTCCATACACCACAATGACTAGAATACCGGGTACTCCCAGCCTCTCCATACACCACAATGACTAGAATACCGGGTACTCCCAGCCTCTCCATACACCACAATGACTAGAATACCGGGTACTCCCAGCCTCTCCATACACCACAATGACTAGAATACCGGGTACTCACAGCCTCTCCATACACCACAATGACTAGAATACCGGGTACTCCCAGCCTCTCCATACACCACAATGACTAGAATACCGGGTACTCACAGCCTCTCCATACACCACAATGACTAGAATACCGGGTACTCCCAGCCTCTCCATACACCACAATGACTAGAATACCGGGTACTCCCAGCCTCTCCATACACCACAATGACTAGAATACCGGGTACTCCCAGCCTCTCCATACACCACAATGACTAGAATACCGGGTACTCCCAGCCTCTCCATACACCACAATGACTAGAATACCGGGTACTCCCAGCCTCTCCATACACCACAATGACTAGAATACCGGGTACTCCCAGCCTCTCCATACACCACAATGACTAGAATACCGGGTACTCCAGCCTCTCCATACACCACATGACTAGAATACCGGGTACTCCCAGCCTCTCCATACACCACAATGACTAGAATACCGGGTACTCCCAGCCTCTCCATACACCACAATGACTAGAATACCGGGTACTCCCAGCCTCTCCATACACCACAATGACTAGAATACCGGGTACTCCCAGCCTCTCCATACACCACAATGACTAGAATACCGGGTACTCCCAGCCTCTCCATACACCACAATGACTAGAATACCGGGTACTCCCAGCCTCTCCATACACCACAATGACTAGAATACCGGGTACTCACAGCCTCTCCATACACCACAATGACTAGAATACCGGGTACTCCCAGCCTCTCCATACACCACAATGACTAGAATACCGGGTACTCCCAGCCTCTCCATACACCACAATGACTAGAATACCGGGTACTCCCAGCCTCTCCATACACCACAATGACTAGAATACCGGGTACTCCCAGCCTCTCCATACACCACAATGACTAGAATACCGGGTATCCCAGCCTCTCCATACACCACAATGACTAGAATAATGCTTGTTTAACGATCTCTGTATCCAACATTATGCAGGTTTACTGTGCATCTCTTAGCACACCCTACATCTCACCCTAGTATTACTGTATTAACATGTGTCCCTTATTTCTACATAGTACATGTAGTCGTATCATCTACAGTCGTACTCATTTGATTCCCCATCATGTTTGTAAAGTGGTGGAACCTATGCTCGGCGTAAATCCTACATATCATGGTCTATAAAAAAAGTTAAATGCACTTGCCCTATATTATTATTTTCTTAAGTCGTGAACACAACTTTCAAACATTTGTTGTTGACAATTTTAGCTTCATTATGTGACCATGCGCCTCAATACAGCTATCGCAACGACACCTGTTTCCATGGGGAACTAGATACTTTAGGGCACATATGCACGGCGTACATGAAATTTTTTATTTATGCATGGGTAAATGTTGAATATATTATTTTGACTTAGTAACATCAATAACTAACAATATTACAACTCATAAGAAACTTTTTTTCTGGTTATTTGTACATTTCCCCCCATTCCGGATAGCTACCTGAAATGCTCATAAGCCGCATCATTTCGGTAGAAAACATTCTCCGAACAAGTTGTCTGTTTATATTCGGCTACTGAACTAGTCAGATGACAGTTTCATTAGGCTACCGGTACGCTCAACGGAATGTTATTGAACCATGCTTCACCTCTGTCAGCGAAAATAGGTTAAAACTATTTAAATATGTTAAATACGGATTTAAATGGAAAAAATACGCCGAGCATAGGAATACGCCGAGCATAGGAATACGCCGAGCATAGGTATACGTAATACGCCGAGCATAGGATACACCGAGCATAGGTTCAACCACTCTATTTTTATCTTGGCATACCGCTAGTGTTATCAATCTGACAATGTAAGTTTTATCAATCTGACATGTAAGTGTTATCAATCTGACAATGTAAGTGTTATCAATCTGGCAATGAAAGTGTTATCAATCTGACAATGAAAGTGTTATCAATCTGACAATGAAAGTGTTATCAATCTGACAATGAAAGTGTTATCAATCTGACAATGTAAGTGTTATGAATCTGACAATGTAAGTGTATATCAATCTGACATGAAAATGTTATCAATCTGACAAAAACACACAAAAAGTGTTATCAATCTGACAATGACAGTGCTATCAATCTGGCAATGAAAGTGTTATCAATCTGGCAATGAAAGTGCTATCAATCTGGCAATGAAAGTGTTATCAATCTGACAATGTAAGTGTTATCAATCTGACAATGAAAGTGCTATCAATCTGACAATGAAAGTGCTATCAATCTGGCAATGAAAGTGTTATCAATCTGGCAATGAAAGTGCTATCAATCTGGCAATGAAAGTGTTATCAATCTGACAATGTAAGTGTTATCAATCTGACAATGAAAGTGCTATCAATCTGACAATGAAAGTGCTATCAATCTGGCAATGAAAGTGTTATCAATCTGGCAATGAAAGTGCTATCAATCTGGCAATGAAAGTGTTATCAATCTGACAATGTAAGTGTTATCAATCTGACAATGAAAGTGCTATCAATCTGACAATGAAAGTGCTATCAATCTGGCAATGAAAGTGTTATCAATCTGGCAATGAAAGTGCTATCAATCTGGCAATGAAAGTGTTATCAATCTGACAATGTAAGTGTTATCAATCTGACAATGAAAGTGCTATCAATCTGACAATGTAATTTCTTATTTCAGACGTACATGTGTAAGTGGTGCGGTACACGGTATTGTCGGGACTGTCTGCACGGAGACTTCGTGGGAGAGATGATTGAACCCACTCACTGCCGGATTTGTAATCAGGTAGTATTCTACGAAGTGTTCAACTATTCAGTGGGAGCCTACGTGGTCGAGTGGTTATTGTGTTGGCTTCAAATCACTTACAAGTCCCTCACCGGTTCAAAACTCTAGTTATTTCAAGTGAGGAAGCTATCCCACTGACTTGTGGAAGGTCGCTTGTTCTACCCGGGTAAAGTTAACAAAAGCTGTTGTTACTGAATTGGTCATCCGGAGTTGAATACATTTCGGCAATGGTAGCAACACATTAAACTAACGACGTCATGTCGTGTAGCATGACTGTCTGTCCGTGGTCCAGTGGTAGAGCGTCGGATTTGGAATCGAACGGTCCCGAGTTCGATACTCGGTCAGTCCACGTATGTAGTGTCATTGAACAAGGCACATCACACACACATTGCTTAGTACTGGTTAACCACTTAGGTCGGCTAAGCCTGCCCAGGAAAACATGTCTATGTCCCCGCAAAGGGTTTGACATTAATGGAACATACATACATACATACAAAATAACATCACGTTTTATGACGTCAAATTGAGATAAATCGAAAACTTAAAAGTTTAAACTTTATTTATTTTAAAGAAGCTTCTGTGTACAAAATGTATTATCTTCTGGTTATAATATAATGTTTATAGATTAAGGTTTCACCTGTAGGTGGGGCTAACTTTAATCGATACTATGATAGACTATTACATACATATAAAAAGTGTACTTTACTTTCTTCAAACAACAAAGTAATAGAATTCGAATTAATGTAGAATGCTCCTTGAAGTAAAACAACAAATGACTGTCATAAAATAACAAAGACAAGTGTCGTTTAATAACCTATATCGTCCTAGTGTACTAATTTACCCGCGTCGTGAACTGTTTGCCTCTTGTGATATCTGATATACTGCTCATAGTAATGTAACATTCATTCATTCATTTATTCATTCATAGTTGCAAATTCGTATTCGTAATTGACCACGATTTGCCCTTCGTAACCGACTATTAGTCTATACAAATTTATTTTAGCTCGATTGCGAAACAAGTTCTTATAACTTATACTAATCACTCTCGAGACCTCATTCCTGATGGAATCCATCGCCACGAGGGAGAGAAAAGAGGCAACGTGGAACGTTAAATGCCTTGCCTAAGGGCACAATCGTAACTGCTCCAGCGGGGCTCGAACTCCGGGCCTTTCGCACGTAACCGACTATTGCTTAAGATATGCAATTTGTGATATATATATATATAGTAAAACATGCCTGTACAGTGTCAGTTTTGTGTACACGTACGTTTCGACATAGATATGTCTAAAACTTAACTTTATAATATAAATTCGTGATATAGGCTACACTCTGCACACAGGGTACTTTCTTCTGGTATTCAGTGGCCTCCGTGGTTACGGTCGTCGACTTCAAATCACGTGCCCCTCCCCGCTGCTTGTTCGAATCCCATTGGTGTTTCAAATGATTTCATGTGAGGATGTCCAGCTGACTTGCGGCAGGTCGGTGGTTCTAACCGGGTGTCCGTGCGCGCCCGAAATACTGCTCAGACCGCGTCTTATCTGGATAGCAAACGTTCTGTGCCGTCTGGTCTGGATAGCAAACGTTCTGTGCCGTCTCATCTGGCTCTATGCTTTTTACAAAGGCGACTTTAGTTGTGATTGACAGGTTATGGTTAAAGCTACTAAGATAGTATGTTTAGCTTTAAATGCTAAACTATGCAATGTATTTATGCACGTGGTGACATCCAGTGATTGTCATTATTGATTGTAAGTTCTAGAGTTCAGGGACAATCGATTGTACTGGACTATTAGTGGCTAATAGTTAGTTGGAATTATAGTAGTAATACATGTATATAGCAAATATTATATATTAATGTCATCGCGTATTCTATGTCTATGTTGTATATATGTATATACTATGTGTAACCCCATGTGGAAGTCGTGATAGCTCAGTGATAGCGAGTTCGCTTCACGTGCGAAAGGCCCGGAGTTCGAGCCCCGCTGGAGCCGTTACGATTGTGTCCTTAGGCAAGGCATTTAAATTCCACATGCCTCTTCTCTCTCCCCTCGTGGCGATGGATTCCACCAGGAATGAGGTCTCGAGAGTGATTTGTATAAGTTATAAGAACTTGTTTCGCAATCGAGCTAAAATAAATTTGTATAAACTAACCCCATTTGAGAAAAACGTGCAGCCAGTCCGGGACTCAAACACGGTGTTCCCATCGCTTACAAAGCGAATGCTCTACCGACTGAGGTAAACGAGCTGCCTACATATGACATCACACAGTGGGTTAATATACACACTGTTACATACTCACCAACCAATTTGGAATGCTCTACCGACTGAGGTAAACGAGCTGCCTACATATGATATCACACATGGGTTAATATACACACTGTTACATACTCTCCCACCAATTTGGAATTCTTCCATCGGGGTAGAGATGCATTATGAAACATTACTCATAGTTTATACTGTAACGTTCTCAAGGAAGGGGAACTCTGTAGCAAAGGTGAGAAACGCATGCAGCCAGTCCGGGACTCGAATACGATACCTCCCACTTACAGAGCGAATGTTTTACCGACTGACCTAACCGGGTTGCTACACGTGCCATCTCACGTAATGGATCAATATACTCATCGTTAATTTTTTTTACAGAAAAAATGCCAAGGTAACAGAGTAGAGTACGTTTCACGAGCAAGGGACGATGTTGACCCCAAAGCTCCAAAGAAACGCGGCCCATCCTCGTCACGAGCGCGCAGCGCAAAATCGTCTGCCAAATCTACAAGGTCTAAAAGTGCAAAAAGTTCAAGAGCTAAATCGGGGAAGAAATCTGGCAAAAAGAAGAAAACGAAGTGAATTTATCGTACAAATATACACATTCATTTGATTACTACACATAGGGCCTTCAGTCAAAGTGTGCTAGCTTTAGAGTTGTTTTAGATTATAGATTTCAACAAAACAATATCGTGTCGCAGGAAACGGCAAATGTCGGCAGTATCCGGACATGTATATCGTGTCGCAGGTAACGGTAACGCCGGTAGTATCCGGACATATCGTGTCGCAGGTAACGGTAACGCCGGTAGTATCCGGACATATCGTGTCGCAGGTAAAGGTAAACGCCGGTAGTATCCGGACATATCGTGTCGCAGGAAAAGGTAAACGCCGGTAGTATCCGGACATATCGTGTCGCAGGTAAAGGTAAACGCCGGTAGTATCCGGACTATGTCAAAGTAAACATTGTATGTTACTGTTAGTGCCAATGAGATGGTCGTCTCGGATGGATATGAACTGATGATATTCCGGGACACTGTGTTGGTATGGTTTAATTGTCGTGGCATCATAATGTTTTGCTACTCAAATATATACGACATCAACGTACAATCGTGCCACAGCAATTCAATTTTGCGAGAGTGTCACAGTATTCGTATCTACCTAGCTGTCGGAATGAAGACACTTGAGGAGAGACAAAAGACATGCAATCGAGTAAATAATGGATACGTCCGACAGATCAGTTAAAATGTATGCATTATCTAGTTATTGAGTAAATAATAGATACCGAGCACGAGTGGCATATGGTTTTTTAAACTGTAGAAAAGACATGTTATTTGGTACGCATTGGATACGAGTGGCATACATCAGTTAAGTTGTATCATAGATATAGTGCTGGAACCTATGCTCGGCGTAAATCCCACATATAATGACCAGTATAACATGTTAATTGCACTTTCCGTATATTATTGTGTGGCGTCCGTGGTCCAGTGGTAGAGCGTCGGTTTTGGAATCGAACGGTCCCGGGTTCTATACTCGGTCAGGCCACGTATGTAGTGTCATTGAGCAAGGTACCACACACATTGCTTAGTACTGGTTAACCACTTAGGTCGGCTAAGCTTGTCCAGGAAAACATGTCTAGGTCCCCGCAAGGGGTTTGACATTAATGGAACATACATATTATTATTTTCTTAAGTCGTCAAAACAACTTTCAGAACACTCTGTTGATAGTTTTAGCTTCATCACGTGACCTTTCTGCTCAATACAGCTATCGCAACGGTGTCGGTCGGCACCCGTCTATTGTTCGGGTTAGGAGTAGATTTTTTTAAAATTCGGTTAACTACTTGAATTGCCCATACACCGTATCAGTTTCGGTGGAAATATTCTCCCAATGATTTGTCTGTTTATATTCGTCTGCTCGACCAGTCACGTGACAGATGCATCAGTCTACCGATACACTCAACGGAATGCTATTGAACCATGCTTCAGCTCTGTCAGCGAAATTAGCCTAGAACTACATATAAATTTTTTAAATACGGATGAAAATGGAAAATACGCCGAGCATAGGAATACGCCGAGCATTGGTTCCACAACTCTATGTTAGTTCGTAAATAATGGATTCGAGGATCATTTACATTGTATCAAAGATATATCATCGAGTGATAAATGCATACTAGTCTCAACAATTAGATAAGCTGTCAATGACATGTTATTGAGCACATATTGGATACGATAAGCGTCAACTAACAATAATGGATACGAGGTGGCAGATATCAGCGACACTGTATCAATGACATGTTATTGAGTACATATTGGATACGATAAGCGTCAACTAACAATAATGGATACGAGGTGGCAGATATCAGCTACACTGTATCAATGACATGTTATTGAGCACATATTGGATACGATAAGCGTCAACTAACAATAATGGATACGAGGTGGCAGATATCAGCTACACTGTATCAATGACATGTTATTGAGCATATAGGATACGATAAGCGTCAACTAACAATAATGGATACGAGGTGGCAGATATCAGCTACACTGTATCAATGACATGTTATTGAGCACATATTGGATACGATAAGCGTCAACTAACAATAATGGATACGAGGTGGCAGATATCAGCTACACTGTATCAATGACATGTTATTGAGCATATATTGGATACGATAAGCGTCAACTAACAATAATGGATACGAGGTGGCAGATATCAGCTACACTGTATCAATGACATGTTATTGAGCACATATTGGATACGATAAGCGTCAACTAACAATAATGGATACGAGGTGGCAGATATCAGCTACACTGTATCAATGACATGTTATTGAGCACATATTGGATACGACGAGCGTCAACTAACAATAATGGATACGAGGTGGCAGATATCAGCTACACTGTATCAATGACATGTTATTGAGCACATATTGGATACGATAAGCGTCAACTAACAATAATGGATACGAGGTGGCAGATATCAGCTACACTGTATCAATGACATGTTATTGAGCACATATTGGATACGATAAGCGTCAACTAACAATAATGGATACGAGGTGGCAGATATCAGCTACACTGTATCAATGACATGTTATTGAGCACATATTGGATACGACGAGCGTCAACTAACAATAATGGATACGAGGTGGCAGATATCAGCTACACTGTATCAATGACATGTTATTGAGCATATATTGGATACGACGAGCGTCAACTAACAATAATGGATACGAGGCATCACTTACACACACTGTATCAATGGCATGTTATTGAGCATACATCGGATACGAGCGTCAAATTACAATCGTCGTATCCAATATATACTCAATAACATGTCATTGATACAGTGTATGTAAGTGATGCGTCAAATAACAACAGTCTTTCAGATGGGACGTTAAACCGAGGTCTCGTGTCGGTGCATTACACCGTGCACGTAAAAAGAACCAGAGGAGACTCTGGAATGGGTCTCTGTCTGTATCATTGCACTATCCTCCAAAAATCTAAAATGACTAATCTCTTCAGGAGGCGTCGCTCATATGGGCAACCGGTAGCGACGATAAATATTTTTGAAAATCCCCTCTACGGATGCACGTAATCCATTAACTACAGGGGTATTACGGTAACGTCATCGGTATACAAGGCATTCTGCAGTGTTCTACACAATAGACTGAATGACTGGGTGGATATTAACGATTAAATATCTGACCAGCAAAATGGCTTCCGGCGTCAACGAAGTACCATAGACCAATTATCTACCCTTACAAGCATTATAGATCAACGCAAGAGTATAAACGCATCGATGTATATAGCATACGTCGAATTTTCCAGAGCATATGACCGGATAAATCGCAGCATGTTATGGGACAAGCTAGAGGCAATATGATTAAAGAACAGTAAACTATTACGTTCAATTAAATCACTTTATGAAAATGTGCAGTGTGCGGTGAAGATCAACCACCATATGACTGACTGGTTCGACGTACACGTTGGTCTTAAGCAGGGCTGTTTGCTCTCAACGACAATTTTCAACCTGTACATGAATGATTTAAGCAACCTGTTGGAACATTGTTGCATCGGGGTATTGGTAGGAAACGCTTTAATTAACCACTTGTTATACGCGGACGATCTTGCTCTGATCGCAAGCTCAGAAGATGATCTACAACTCGTACTAGACTTATTATCTGGCTGGTGTGTACGAAATAAAATGTCCATTAATTCAAGTAAAACTAAAGTGATGCACTTCCGAAACGCGTCAGTACCGCGGACCGATTATAACTTCATGTGTGGTTCAACTGAAATAGAGTGTGTTAACCAATATCGCTACCTAGGACTGGTATTTAGTGAAACGCTAGACTATTCCATCACAGCCAAGTACGTGGCGCAGTCGGCGACAAGAGCATTGGGGCTCCTCATATGGAAGTTTAAGTATATTGGCGAACTACCATACCAAGTATATACGACGCTCTATGACACACTGGTCTGGCCTGTCATTCATTACGGAGCAGCCATATGGGGGCAAAAACAATACTCGTGTATCGATGCAGTACAGCATAGGGCTTGTCGTTTCTACCTTGGATTCGGTAAATACACTCCCAACAACGCGGTGAACAGGGATATGGGATGGACCCAACCGATCGTGCGACAGTGGACAGCTAATATAAGAAATTGGTTTCGTCTTAATAATATGGATCAAAGCAGATTAAATAACCGTGTATTTAAATGGGCAAATGATAATAAGAACCGTACTAGAAACTGGTTATATAAACTTGACTGTAAGCTAAAGAGTATAGACTGTACGGCGTTAATCATAGATCAGTATTATAGTACCAGTTAACGACGAACTATCATTGAAACTGTGAACACAAACTTATCAAACAGTTTAGAGGCATCGTGGGTTACTAATATCAAAGCAGTAGTTGGAACTAGTGGCAAAGGACGAAATAAATTAAGACAATATAGCCAGTTTAAGAGTGAATACAAGACAGAATCATATGCGCAAAATATAGCAATTCCTAGAAACCACAGCCTGAAGCGCCTTAGCCAAATTCCGTTGTGGCGTCGCACCAATTAAGGTTGAAACTGGTAGATATCAAGGATTACCACTGTGTGAACGAACCTGTTTTCAATGTTCAAATACAATCGAGAGCGAAATACATGTATTGTTGAAATGTCCATTGTATGAGCATTTACGTACTGGACTTATATGCGCAGTTTATTAATACATCATTCAACACGCTTAGTTTCTCTGAACAGTTTGCTTATTTAATGTCAGATAGCAATAGCATTTTAATGGAAAGACGTAATATTTTATATAAAACCTGAATCATGTATATAGAAATCAAACAGCTTTATAATACTATTACGATTTAACTTTTGTATACATATATGTAAATGCAATATTTTAACCTGGGATGTATAGTTTTACTGTTTTATAAATCTGTATTAAATTTTTAAATTGAATTTAAGGTAAATTTTAAGATGCTCAATAAGAAAGAATGTTATATTATATCTTAGTTTGTCTCTTATAGCTCAAACATGAGTGGTTGTGTACATTATTTTAATATTACTGTTTCAATATGTTGTGTATGCTTGTACAAAAATGAGACGTTAATAAACATGTATCTATCTTATCTATCTGCATTCTGCTCAACATAAAATGTCAAATATATATCTCTGAAAATATCTAAATTTGAACATCCAATACTTACATTTGAATGCGTCAGAAGGCACCATTCAAAATGTTCACATATCCGCATCCTTTCGAGCTCAATTTATTAGTCGGGCCCACACATTAAAAATCGCTAGCTACGTCACTGGCCACACACACCCGAAGCACACAACCCATTAACATATATATTATCGCACTCATTGTATCAACACTTTAACATTTCTATTAAAAGCTACTTGTGTAGCTATATATAATTATATTATTTATTTTTGTGTCAGATGCTATGTTTTCATTATTTTGGCTAACAAGACGTCATTGTGTTCGCAGTTATTAGGGCCTACCCACATACATGTATGTTCAAAATGGCAGCCATTTTGAAAACTATTTCTAGTTTTAAAATTCCCATTCTGATTTATTTGAAGTGTGATTTTATGTTATATTTCGGGTTTTACGCCTGCATCAGCACCATTTCGGGCTATATCGCCGGCGGGCAATTTACCTAACAACATCTTTCCTGGGCAGGCTCCAGCGGTTAACCAGTACTTGGGTGCACCAAACTCCGTAAGAAACTGCTAACTTTTTCATATAAATGAGACACGGCCTGAGCGTGGCTCGAACCCGTGACCATCAGTGATGATAGGTTACAGTGGTAAGTCAGCGACCTTAACCACTCGACCACGGAGGCGGACCGAAACGTGATTTTTAAAATACGTTCAGTGTTATGGACACATTTCCAATTATATGGTGCTTAAATGGACAAACAATCTGCTGACATTTACCTTTAATTCACATATCGTACAAAACATTTACGTATATTTAGTATAAATCCAGAACAGAACAATTCAACTCGTTCTTGTATAAGAATGTCTTCTCTTTGTTAAGTTGTACCAATGAGCTGAAATAGACGAGTGGGCGATAAATTGTGTGCGAGGCATATCAGATAATTTGTTTACGCTATGAGAACTGATATAGACGAGTGGGAGGCATATCAGATCATTTGTTTACGCTATGAGAACTGATATAGACGAGTGGGAGGCATATCAGATCATTTGTTTACGCTATGAGAACTGATATAGACGAGTGGGAGGCATATCAGATAATTTGTTTACGCTATGAGAACTGATATAGACGAGTGGTAGGCATATCAGATCATTTGTTTACGCTATGAGAACTGATATAGACGAGTGGGAGGCATATCAGATAATTTGTTTACGCTATGAGAACTGATATAGACGAGTGGGAGGCATATCAGATCATTTGTTTACGCTATGAGAACTGATATAGACGAGTGGTAGGCATATCAGATCATTTGTTTACGCTATGAGAACTGATATAGACGAGTGGGAGGCATATCAGATAATTTGTTTATGCTATGAGAACTGATATAGACGAGTGGGAGGCATATCAGATAATTTGTTTACGCTATGAGAACTGATATAGACGAGTGGGAGGCATATCAGATAATTTGTTTACGCTATGAGAACTGATATAGACGAGTGGGGGGCATATCAGATAATTTGTTTACGCTATGAGAACTGATATAGACGAGTGGGAGGCATATCAGATAATTTGTTTACGCTATGAGAACTGATATAGAAGAGTGGGCGATACATTTTGTGGGAGGCATATCAGATAATTTGTTTACGCTATGAGAACTGATATAGAAGAGTGGGCGATACATTTTGTGGGAGGCATATCAGATAATTTGTTTACGCTATGAGAACTGATATAGAAGAGTGGGCGATACATTTTGTGGGAGGCATATCAGATAATTTGTTTACGCTATGAGATCAGAAATAGAAAAGTTGGCGCTTAGTTTGTACACATGTTTAGCTCGATAGCGAAACAAGTTTTACAACATATACGAGTGCCCTTAGGCTGGGCACACATGCATGTATTCCACATTACTTCTTTCTCACTGGTGCTCCCCTCCTGCCCAATCTCCGTATTCCGTCAGGAATGAGGTCTTGAAAGTGATTCAACTAATCGGGTAAGAACTGGTTTCGCAATCAAGCTAAAGTAAGTTTGTATGAAAGTGAAAAATGCGACGTTACCTAACATTTCAGATCAGTTATGTTTCCGATGGACACGGACTGGTCGGATATTCTGATTCCCATGTCGTCTGCACAGTAGCAGACTGAGCCGATGCACTGGTACTGCTGGTAGTTTCCGTTAGCCCTACACGTGTGGATATGACCTACTATGCCCATGGCGAGGAAACTATCCTTGTCACGCGCACACCCTGTAAAACATATACAACGACAATGATCGTGCAACAAGAGAACATTGTAGTAAAATGTCGAAGGTTCATCGTAAAACTATTGTATCGCTTTCTTTATTTATATGCAGATACAACATTTTCATTGTAACACTCGAGGTATGTATTTATGATCCTTAATTTCCACAATTTCAGACAGCAGTCCGTGCTTTACATGTGTATGAGGCGCATATTGCATTTGAACACCCTGCATCACACATATCGTCAATAGCCCAAATTCCATTCCCCACCTATTTCCGAAATTGTTCGAGCATAATGTCACCGCTGTCAGTATCACGTGCTAGCATGTACCATCTTGATATACATGGTACGCGCTAAAACTATCAAACAGGAAAATGAGCAAAAGTCAGATAATTAATCACATTATATTTCGAAAATATGTAAATGTTGATGTTTTCATTCATCTTATTCATGTGTACACTAAAACCCCTTTACGCAGAGGAAATATATGTTTCGTTTTGTAACGGTGTGTGTTTTACGTTTATTTATCGTCGCTACCGGTTGCCCATATGAGCGACGCCTCCTGAAGAGATTAGTCATTTTAGAATGTTTTGGAGGATAGTGCAATGATACAGACAGAGACCCATTCCAGAGTGTCCTCTGATTCTTTTACGTGCACTGTGTACAGCACCGACAGGAGACCTCGGTTTAATGTCCCATTTGTAAGACTGTTAATTGTATTAGGGTCAGACGGGGGGTCGAACCTGCGATCCATGGATCACCAGTCCAGCGTGTTACCACTGGACTAAAGATCCGTCTGTATGCTTTGTAACGGGTGAACGCTCATGGTTAATAAGCAAGGTTACACGTGCCTGAACACACATGTCTGTTACATGAAATTTGATTGGTAGATCGAAAACAGGTGCGTTTATTGGCGCCATGTTGAATTCACACGCCAGTGCAATATAGTTTATTTTAAAAGATGTTATGCAATCTGAGCTTATTTAACCGCATTAAATCAACAAGAATTATCACCTTACATAGTAACTCAGCAAACACCTGACGTCATACCAACGTTGGAGCAACGTTGGAATTTGGTCGCGACGTCGGTGACCATTATCCAACGTATATCCAACGTCGGACCCCCGACATCCATACAACGTCAGGTTACAATGTTGTTACGACATTGGATAAACGTTGGTATTCTGACGTCTATCCAATTTGCAAAACCAACCAATATCCAACGTAAATCCAACGTTGGAAAGTAGTTGGATCTCTGACGTTGAATAAACGTTGGTATTCTGACGTCTATCCAGTTTGCAAAAACAACCAATATCTAACGTTAATCCAACGTTGGGGTCTGACGTCTATGCAACGTCTATACAACGTCAAATGTTTGCTGTGAATAGTATTTAATCTGCTATAAAAGAGACTGAATACAAGTTATTCAAAATATTTACATTGACAGTAGTATTTGTGGTAATGTTTAATCATATTTTATTTCTTATGTATACAATACAATTACAAATTGTGTACACTACAATTACAAATATAAACATGGTAACTATGTAAGCGAACTGATACAACTGCAATGCTATGCTTATACGTGCACAGTGCACGAATACAATCTAGAAGCAAATGGGTTGGGCAACAAGAATGGGTTGGTAATGAACACAGACATCCGGCGCATACCTAGCCCCCTCCCGCGTTGCTACGTCCCAGGACCATGTTACAACCCGAAATACATAATAGCATCAACCAAATATCATTTCTAGACAAAACCCTACATTTCTGAACAAATAAGCTTCTAGATTATCAAAAAAATGTTTTACCAGAAATGTGTGTTTTTGTCTAGAAATGTTATTAAATTTTTCAATAAAGCTACAGTGTATTTTGGGTTGTAACATGATCCTGGGGTGTAGTAACCTGGGGTGGGAAAGGGTATGCGCCGGGTGCCTTTGGTAATGAACCGCGATATGCACGTATCAAGAAATAACGATCACATATAATAGTATACATAACGATACATACGACAAGTCACGTGGTCCTTCATAGCAATCGGCGAAGAGTATTCGTCAATTTTGGTTCCGTCTTTTCTAACGCAATAGCATCTGGACAAAGATAGAAAACATGCGTTTAGAAAAAAAAATTTATATGCACGCATATACACCAGACTGATAGAAAACATGCGTTTAGAAATAGCATCTGGACAAAGATTGAAAACATGCGTTTAGAAATAGCATCTGGACAAAGATTGAAAACATGCGTTTAGAAATAGCATATGGACAAAGATAGAAAACATGTGTTTAGAAATAGCATCTGGACAAAGATAGAAAACATGCGTTTAGAAATAGCATCTGGACAAAGATTGAAAACATGCGTTTAGAAATAGCATCTGGACAAAGATAGAAAACATGCGTTTAGAAATAGCATCTGGACAAAGATAGAAAACATGCGTTTAGAAATAGCATTTGGACAAAGATAGAAAACATGCGTTTAGAAATAGCATCTGGACAAAGATAGAAAACATGCGTTTAGAAATAGCATCTGGACAAAGATAGAAAACATGCGTTTAGAAATAGCATCTGGACAAAGATAGAAAACATGCGTTTAGAAATAGCATCTGGACAAAGATAGAAAACATGCGTTTAGAAATAGCATCTGGACAAAGATAGAAAACATGCGTTTAGAAATAGCATCTGGACAAAGATAGAAAACATGCGTTTAGAAATAGCATCTGGACAAAGATAGAAAACATGCGTTTAGAAATAGCATCTGGACAAAGATAGAAAACATGCGTTTAGAAATAGCATCTGGACAAAGATAGAAAACATGCGTTTAGAAATAGCATCTGGACAAAGATAGAAAACATGCGTTTAGAAATAGCATCTGGACAAAGATAGAAAACATGCGTTTAGAAATAGCATCTGGACAAAGATAGAAAACATGCGTTTAGAAATAGCATCTGGACAAAGATAGAAAACATGCGTTTAGAAAAAAAGCTTTATATGCACGCATCTGGTGTATACCAGACTGAATTCTGATCAGACAAATAACTAATTGATTTTATTGTCTATCTACATATGCTGATTATCTTCCTTTTCAAGATATTGTTATAAAAATGCATACATATACATGTATGGACAAAAAACTAATCCAGCTAGATCGGTTTCTCTTATATACGACGTATTTCGGAGGACAAGCGAAACCGATGTACCTTGACGTAATGTTTGTTATTAGATTTGAAATTATCTCTATTGTAAATTGATTAACGCTATCGTATATTGATAAACGCTATAGTATACTGACTAACGCTATAGTAATATTGATTAACGCTATAGTAATATTGATTAACGCTATAGTATATCGATTAAATATATAGTGTATTGATTAACCCTATAGTTTATTGATTAACGCTATAGTATACTGATTAACGCTATAGTATATTGATTAACGCTATATTATATTGATTAACGCTATAGTATATTGATTAACGCTATCGTATATTGATTAAAGCTATAGTATATTGATTAACGCTATAGTATATTGATTAACGCTATAGTATATTGATTAACGCTATAGTATATTGATTAACGCTATAGTGTATTGATTAACGCTATTGTTTATTGATTAACGCTATAGTGTATTGATTAACGTTATAGTATATTGATTAACGCTATAGTGTATTGATTAACGCTATGGTATATTGATTAATGCTATAGTATATTGATTAACGCTATAGTATATTGATTGACGCTATTGTATATTGATTAACACTAAAGTATATTGATTAACACACTAGTATATTGATTAACGCTATAGTGTATTGATTAACGCTATGGTATATTGATTAACGCTATAGTATATTGATTAACGCTATAGTATATTGATTAACGCTATGGTATATTGATTAACGCTATTGTATATTGATTAACGCTATTGTATATTGATTAACGCTATAGTATATTGATTAACGCTATGGTATATTGATTAACGCTATTGTATATTGATTAACGCTATAGTATATTGATTAACGCTATAGTATATTTAGTAACGCTATAGTATATTGATTAACGCTATGGTATATTGATTAACGCTATAGTATATTGATTAACGCTATTGTATATTGATTAACGCTATAGTATGTTGATTAACGCTATTGTATATTGATTAACGCTATAATATATTGATTAACGCAGTGCATCCACAATAATAAGAAGCATTACAAGAGCAACCAAGCGTCGCTGATAAATAAGTTTACAAAAGATGGGAAATAGTGCCTCCATTAAAGCGACATTACATCGCAAAAAGCACAGAAAATGTTTCATTAAGTATAAATAACATTGCTACTACAAATTCTTCCCAAATAATTCAAACACTAACTTTATATACATAAACGGTGGTTTTGTGGTATACAAACTCTCAAAAGTGAAAGTAGAATGTCATATAACTGTCAGCTATGCTCCTGAATGGACGTTTGTTTATTATTGGAGTCTATACCAAGCACGTGCTACTGTCGCTTAGAGATATTTTAAATCGTATTAGTCTAAAAAATAAATATGTATAGGCACAAAGGGCGAGATATAACGGTAAATCTGTACCATAAATCGTGATATTCGGCATGCACACATTGCATTACGCATGGATGTTGACCCTATTTACATTAGTTTGTTATGTCAACAAGCGTCGTATGCGACGTTTGTTTATTAGTTGAAATACACAACTTGTGAGGCAAATATTTGGAAAACAATTATACCATATAATAGGAAATTACATTCTGTAGAAATTCGGGTTTTCACCGATGTAATGTCGCTTTAAGCTAAGTTGCCGACTGTGTCACGTTTGACTGTATCTCGGCCACATATATCAATCATATCCGACTCTGAATAGTGTCTTAAGTAGCGGAAACCAGACGGAAACCACTCTGTCGAGGAGACTTTCACGGTACAGTGAACTGCTCGCCCATATGGTTTACCGGCGGCGAGGGTAAATAAACGGAATCATCATCATCACGGTACAGTTGTATAGAATTGATAGACTTACTCAGAGCCATGACACTGTCTCGGTGTATAGTTTCCATCGGCGTCACATTCCGGTGTGAATCTACCCAACAATGTACTGTCCTGAACAGACGCCACTTCCTTTAAGCATGTCCCTGCAAGCACACCAACAGTGTTAGTGTATGTCATTGCATACACCCTCCCCTCGAATATAACACCGATATACTGGAAAAACTGTTACTAAGACTGGTTAGTGATCCAATGGTTAAAACGCTGGACTACGAATCCAGGGATCGCATGTTCGATCCACCATCTGACCCTAATCATTTTAACAGCTTTTCCAGTAGGGGCTGTAAAACCATGTCTCGTGTATCGGTGCGATACAACGCACGTGTAAAATAAACAGAGACTGTTCTGGAATTGGAGCTTCTTCTGTGTATTACACTATCCTCCAACACATATAGTGACTAATATACGTCTGTATATTGCACTATCCTCCAACAGAAATAGTGACTAATATACTTCTGTATCTTGCACTATCCTCCAACAGATATAGTGACTAATATACTTCTGTATCTTGCACTATCCTCCAACAGAAATAGTGACTAATATACTTCTGTATATTGCACTATCCTCCAACATATATAGTGACTAATATACTTCGGTATCTTGCACTATCCTCCAACAAATAGTATGACTAATATACGTATGTATCTTGCACTATCCTCCAACAGATATATTGACTAATACACTTCTGTATCTTGCACTATCATCCAACAGATATAGTGACTAATATACTTCTTACATTGCAATATCCTCCAACACATATAGTGATTAATATACTTCTGTATCTTGCACTATCCTCCAACAGATATAGTGACTAATATAATGCTGTATCTTGCACTATCCTCCAACATAAATAGTGAATAATATACTTCTGTATATTGCACTATCCTCCAACACATATTATGACTAATATACTTCTGTATCTTGCACTATCCTCCAACAATATATAGTGACTAATATACGTCTGCATATTGCACTATCCTCCAACCGATATAGTGACTAATATACTTCTTACATTGCAATATCCTCCAACACATATAGTGATTAATATATTTCTGTATCTTGCACTATCCTCCAACAGAGATAGTGACTAACATACTTCTAGAGGCGTCACCCCGACCATGGGGTGACAATAAATAAACGTATACAAATAACTGCCTCAATTCCGATGGTTACCTGTCAATGTCATCCCATTGTAGCAACTATTTTTCATCACACAGGCGCTTGTTTCAGTCAATAATAAAAGAAAGTAGTGTAGGGGTGTAATTGTTTTTTATGTTGTTAATATTTTCCATGTGGAAGTCGTCATAGCGCAGTGGTAGCTCGTTCGCTTCAGGTGCGAAATGCCCTGAGTTTGAGCCCCGCTGAAGCCGTTTCGATTGCACCCTTAGGCAAGGCATTTAATATTTCCACGTTGCCTCTTCTTTCTCCCCTCGTGGCGATGGGTTCCATCAGGAATGATGTCGCGAGAGTTATTAATATAAGTTTTAGGAACTTGTTTCGCAATCGAGCTAAAAATAAATTTGTGTAAACTAAATTGTTTTGTATTGACTGAAACAAGCGCCTGTGGTTCATTAACCTCGAGGTCCAACAGATTAATGCATGATAAAAACAGTGAACTCTAGACAATAGTATCCCAGCAGTTATCTCTGTCATTCTAGTTCTGCTAAGTAACCGAGTTATTTTGAAATAATGTTTGTTTGTTTTGGGGGTTTAAAGTCGCACCAACAGCTTAGGTCATATGGCGACTCTCCAGCTAGTATTGTTGAAAGCAGACCTCGGGTGCCCATTTAAGCAGTATTTCCTTCCGCAAGTCACCCGGAGAGCTATCTCATATGAAAAGAATTCGACACCACCGGTGGGGTTCGAACCTGTGGGTGATAATTTGCCTGAAACATGTACGCTACCGTGTACTCGTAATGTCAATATTAACCCTTAACCTGCCGAATAAATGAGAAGAAATGTGCAAATAACATAGATCCATGTTGTTTGCTATTCAGACAAGTGATTGAACTCCACCATCCGAACAGCAAACGGCGTATATACTGATCTGGTTCTATGCTGTTTGTAAAAGCGACTTTAGTCGTGATTGGCAGGTTACGGGTTAACACTTAAAACTGAGTGAGTGATTTCAGTGAACAATAGTTCTTGATCTTGGGTTTGACATGTATTCCTCTAAGAATGACACACGACAGAGAGTATATATATATATATATATATATATATAGTGGTGTTATTTCCGACTATTTAAATAGTTCATTTAAACACCAATGCCGGATCTGTAGTCCAGTGGTAACACGCTGGACTGGTAATCCAGGGATCGCAGGTTCGATCCCCCGTCTGACCCTAATACAATTAACAGTATTTAGGATGGGACTTTAAACCGAGGTCTCGTGTCGGTGCTGTACACCGTACATTTAAAAGAACCAGGGGAGACTCTGGAATGGGTCTCTGTCTGTATCATTGCACTATCCTCCAAAAATCTAAAATGACTAATCTGACCAGGAGGCGTCGCTCATATGGGAAACCGGTAGCGACGATAAATAAACGTAAAACACACACCAATGCATGATAAATGGGTCAGTAGTCCAATGGTTAACACGTTGGACTGCGAATCCAGGGATCGTAGATTAGACACCTCACCCGTAATAGCAACAGTCTTGTTCCGAGGTCTCGTGTCGGTGCTTTACACAGTACACGTAAAAGAACCATAGGACACTCTGGAATGGGTCTGTATCATTGCACTATCCTCCAAAATCTATGGGTATCGGTGGGTAATGGATAAATATTTGTCTAAAAAATAGTAATATTACTTGCAAAAAGTGCAGATCTTGATGAGACAGCTCGTTACGAGCCGGCTCATCTGGATCTACACTGTTTGTAAGCCTATTTAGAGGCATGTGGTGTTGAAATGGTTAATGATTTGTCATTGGCTACATTTATTTGAACTATTTATAGCCTTTATATTACCCAGCATGCAAAATATACGTAATGAGCGAATCAAATAACCTGACACAGCAATGTTTGTTCCTGTCAATACACCAGTTAGCAAGCTTCCGGTGGACATCGGTCTGGGTGTTGTTGTACTTGTTGCCTGTTCTGACTTGTAGTTGCCGTTAGCCTCGCAGTAGAACAATTTTCCAATCAAGCCACTTTTCATGTATGCTGCCAGATCTCGTGCGCATTCTACAGTTGATTAAGAACATATCAATAATATTAGAAGGCCTTAAGGAAGATTAGTTCAGAACTCATTAGGTCACCCTCTATAAAGAAGAAAGAAATCTATCTCTATCTATCTCTTCGATCCCCCGTCTGACCCTAATAAAATTAACATTCTTTCAGATGGGATCAAATAAATTTATTCACTCAGTGCATCATACATGATACAAACATGAGGTATATTTATAGTAATACGGTTTTGCGTTAAACCGATATCTCGTGTCGGTGCTTTACACAGTACACGTAAAAGAACAAGAGGTTACTCTGGAATGGGTCTCTGTCTGTATCATTGCACTATCCTCCAAACAAAAATCTAAAATGGCTAATTTCTTCAGGAGGCGTCGCTCATATGGGCAACCGGCAGCGACGATAAATAAACGTAAACCACACTCACTATCTCTTGGTGAAGGGATACACTAACAGTTATTCTATGCTGGTTAATTAATACCACAAGAAACATCAACTATTGTCCCACAAGCTAGCGTACAATAAACACACTAGTTAGTAAAATTACTTTCACTAATAATCCATTAATCAAATTTATTTTAGCTCGATTGCGAAACAAGTTCATTCAACTTATATTGATCACTCTCGAGACCTCATTCCTGATGGAGTCCATTGCCACGAGGGAGAGAGAAGAGGCAACGTGGAATTGAAATGCTACTAATAATCCATTGAAGGAGGGAACCATTATTACAGACTAAACATATTCATTATAATATATTACTTAATAATTAACTGTTCATGATTGTCAGACAATAGCTAAAATACAAAAGTACATCAAGCTGCGGAGGAATACGAAACGTAAGCAGTGGCAGAGGAACTGCCATATTTCACTGTTTCAAAACATTGGAATAAGGAGTTTTATTTCACTGAGAAAACTCAATCATTCATTGGAAAGCATAAAAGAAAGCAACATCAACACCAAACTGAAAGGCTCAGATAAACGAATTTAGTACAATACATTCATACTTACTGCAATTCATGTTCGCCAGTCCACCAATACCAGCCTTATATCCGTCAATGTCGTCGCCCATAACATCCACACAGAAACAACTGTAATACATAGTCAGTTCGCGGGAGACTAGCATAATACAATGCACATAGTTTAACAACTGTACCAGAGATGGAAACAATGTTGCAAGAGATTAGCATACTACATAGCATAACACCTGTGCCAGAGATGGAAACAATGTCGCAAGAGATTAACATAATACATAGCATAACACCTGTGCCAGAGATGGAAACAATGTCGCAAGAGATTAATATAATACATAACATAACACATGTCCCAGAGATGGACACAATGGCGCAATAGATTAATATAATACATAACATAACACCTGTGCCAGAGATGGAAACAATGTCGCAAAAGATTAACATAATACATAGCATAACACCTGTGCCAGAGATGGAAACAATGTCACCAGAGATTAACATAATACATAGCATAACACCTGTGCCAGAGAAGGACACAATGTCGCAAGAGATTAACATAATACATAGCATAACACCTGTGCCAGAGAAGGACACAATGTCGCAAGAGATTAACATAATACATAGCATAACACATGTCCCAGAGATGGAAACAATGTCGCAAGAGATTAGCATAATACATAGCATAACACATGTCCCAGAGATGGAAACAATGTCGCAAGAGATTAGCATAATACATAGCATAACACATGTCCCAGAGATGGAAACAATGTCGCAAGAGATTAACATAATACATAGCATAACACCTGTGCCAGAGAAGGACACAATGTCGCAAGAGATTAACATAATACATAGCATAACACATGTCCCAGAGATGGAAACAATGTCGCAAGAGATTAGCATAATACATAGCATAACACATGTCCCAGAGATGGAAACAATGTCGCAAGAGATTAGCATAATACATAGCATAACACATGTCCCAGAGATGGAAACAATGTCGCAAGAGATTAACATAATACATAGCATAACACCTGTGCCAGAGAAGGACACAATGTCGCAAGAGATTAACATAATACATAGCATTACCACCACAGTCATCACCACCACCACCACCACCACCACCACAGCCATCATCATTATTAGTTTCAGAGATAACAGCACTCTTTATATAGTATATTCTCAATGTCGGAGAAATAAGTGTATAGATTATGTATCTTCGGTCATGATTAATTGACAAAGCGATTTTGGAAAACAGATACACTGGCATCAAGCTCCTATGAAATACACAATAAACCAGGGAACGTAACATTGGTGTCCTCTTCAAATTATATCGTATTGTATTCAATCAGCTTACACCGATCCTTGCATTGTACGGCAGCGAATTCACCGTTATCCTCACACTTTGGCACCATAACTCCGATCAGCGGAAGACCGTTGTCTGGGATGCTCTGATTTCTTCCACCTTTCTCAAACACGGCTTGTTATCTGCGTGCATATCAGTAACTTCAATATGATAATTGTACAAAGTTTAATGATATTTTATCAAACTTTAATACCATAGATATACATGTAGTGCAAAGCATGCAATGATATTTTACTTACAAGAAGAGATCTTCTCTATAGATAATGTATGCAAGATAACGACATGTCGTGCACGTGCGCGTCTGTCTGTCCCCCTGTCTGTCTGTCTGTCTGTCTGTCTGTCTGTCTGTCTGTCTGTCTGTCTGTCTGTCTGTCTGTCTGTCTGTCTGTCTGTCTGTCTGTCTGTCTGTCTGTCTGTCTGTCTGTCGTCTGTCTGTCTGTCTGTCTGTCTGTCTGTCTGTCTGTCTGTCTGTCTGTCTGTCTGTCTGTCTGTCTGTCTGTCTGTCTGTCTGTCTGTCTGTCTGTCTGTCTGTCTGTCTGTCTGTCTGTCTGTCTGTCTGTCTGTCTGTCTGTCTGTCTGTCTGTCTGTCTGTCTGTCTGTCTGTCTGTCTGTCTGTCTGTCTGTCTGTCTGTGGATCCTAGTTCGTTGTGTAATAATTAAAACGTTTAGGCTATTTATTACGCTGGTTCGTGCTAACGGTTCGAGCTCTTATCAATTGGTTTTGTTAGTACGGTTCGTTTAAACAAATCACTTATCAAAACTATATATTGTGTATACAAAGCTTTTTAAATATAGCCACGCTAATTGGTAAGACATGAGACCGGTCGACTTATGAAATAACCTGTGTGTGACTGTGAACATAAATCTTACAATGTTATCATCATAATAACACATTCATGGCAATAAACAGCGTAATAATTGTATCATATAGATGGCTCTCGGACTTCCATTTACTAACAATGGCTAGTATGATAATCACAAAGAATTGAC
Source organism: Archivesica marissinica (assembly GCA_014843695.1). Classification (NCBI taxonomy): domain Eukaryota; kingdom Metazoa; phylum Mollusca; class Bivalvia; order Venerida; family Vesicomyidae; genus Archivesica; species Archivesica marissinica. The sequence goes on along the minus strand of CM026394.1, from coordinate 18,713,016 downwards.
TTAGAAACGAATAAAAGTACACATGTACATAGGTATGACTGTTCTTAAGTAGGTTGTATTTATTGGCATGGTACGTTAAGTCGGTTGTATTGATTGACATGGTACGTTAAGTCGGTTGTATTGATTGACATGGTACGTTAAGTCGGTTGTATTGATTGGTAGGTTCCAAAGATAGCCATCCAATAGCAAATGACGTTACTTCATACTTACCGAAAGTCTTAGTTGTCACGTGACTTACCTGGAGTATCTTCGGTTTGTTTGGCACCTGTAATAATTGAGCGTGGAATTACTTAATTGAAGTTGATTAAAACTAATGAGTAGTTTTAATTTGTTTTTGTGGTCAATCCTCTCGTATTTATCAATATTAATTCAATTCAATTCAATTAATTTCTCTCATTTCAGGGGAGCGAAGCAACATGAGGACATATTATCAGATCTTTTACTGGACTCTAATCTGTGACCTCAAATTTCACATTCATAGAGAAGAACATGTTTTAAAATGTTGTTGATCAAATATGTTGCAGGTATTTACAATAATTTAGACATTTTAATGAGCCAATGCTATAGCTTTCGAACATTGCTTAGCTATTATACACTCGCCTTAGCAAACCAATCACTTTGGCTTATAAATGTTCAAGACATTATGTTTATAATATCTTTGAAGTATTTTGTGCTAATTTCCAGATATCATAATAATTCTTGTATAAATTAAGAGCTTCTGGAAGATCATCTGCAGTCTCTGAGACGATCACAGTGTCGTCTGCATACAATAAAAACAGTGTTACAAAATCCAATACAGAATCATAAAATAATAGCTTATGTTTTATTGCACCAAACACGTAGATGTAATGAAAACAGAATATGAGGTAAGATTTCCTTGGCGAATACCAATGGTGCATGAATTACTTGATGTATGTCTGTGTGTCCTTACACATGATTGGCATTTGTCATATTCAGTATTGATGATGCTTAAACATTTACCATTCACTATATATTTAAGCAGTTTTGACAAATGGTCGGTTCTCCAAATGTGTCAAAGGCGTTTCATAGATCAATGAAAGCACATGCTAATTTCTTTTACAATTTCAGAAAAGGTCAATAAGTGCATTCAACACTGACATGATATTGACAGTTGAAAATACCAATCTATGTGTATGCATTTATCAGATCGTGTTCTGAATGATGTAAATGCTTGGAGGTGGATATTTAAAATTGTCGTGAATAATTTCCCTAGACAACAGAGCAACAACATCTTTATTAAATACAATAACAGATCAATTTATTTATATGCATTTATCAGATCGTGTTCTGATGTAAATGCTTACTTTCCAATTCTTGCGTTCCAATTCTTACTTTCCAATTCTTACTTTCCTGTTCTTGCCTTCATATTCTTACTTTCCTATTCTTATTTTCCTATTCTTACTTTCCTGTTCTTGCTTTCCAATTTCTTACTTTCCAATTCTTACTTTCCTATTCTTACTTTCCTATTCTTACTTTCCTTTCCTATTCTTACTATTCTTACTTTCCTATTCTTACTTTCCTATTCTTACGTTCCTGTTCCTCTTTAGCAGTGTACTCCAATTGAATTATGTTGTCATTACACCGAAATATCTTTTTTATGCAACCTGTAATGTGCGCGTGACGTTGTTTTGCTGTCGTGGCCTATCAGTCATATATCTTAGCACATATTTATTTGTATAATTTGTCTAGACGTTTTTGGTAGAATTCATATACAGTTGCAACGTATTTTACGTCAAATGAGCATTATACATGCGTTTGGCCATTAACACATAGTGCTTGAATATGGAAAAGAAAGAAATATATAACTAAACAAATAGTCCAACAGGTCAAATTCTACTTCGTGAACATGAATCCATTACCAATTTTTGAACACCTAGCTGTATGTGTGTTACACTCGAGGCCTTCCGCACATTCCACCGTTTGTGTCGTACCCAATAACATCATCTGGATACAGCTATCGCCATCAGCTGAAACAGTAGCACTTTAATCTGAGGTCGTACTGGTCTATTTATGTTAACTAAGATGCATATATGTTACAGACTGCATGTAAAGTACTTGTTATAATACAGTCAAACCTGTGTTACTGGTCACCTCCATTAAGCAGCCAACCTGTATTAAACAGCCAGTTTACAAATTCCCAAATATGTTGTTTTATTATACATTTGACCGTGACATCTATTAACCAGCCACATGTACTAAGCAACCACTTTCTGTGATTCTCACTGGCTGATTAAGACAGGTTTGACTGTATGTGTAACGTTTATACTCAAACAATAATGGAATATAAACAAAGTGGCATTGTTATGACTGTTTTGGTTGTGAACTGTTTAGGTTAGAGCAACAATGTAGTAGGTTCAGGATATACAAGTGTGTAGCCGGGTGGGTGGGATCACAGGGATTCGGCACGTTTGGGGGTACTAGTATATATATTTAAGTACAGGGATTCTACTCTGTGGGATGTCAGATTTCGCATCGATCAGTAAAATGGCCCTATCTGAGACAATTTTGTACAAAGCTGTCCAAATATAACGCCTATCCCGAGTCTTTATATTGTTCTTCAAATAAAACACAACTTTAAGCTGCATGCATGTATACTTTGCAAACAATTGCCACAAACATTGGCCATAGCAGGTCACATTTCCGTACTAGGACACGGGTTCTGTCAGCAACAAAAAAAAATCTTCGACGGGAGAGTTTTAACTGTGAATAACAGTATCAATAAAATGTGTTTACACTAACGTGTAGGTTTATTCGGCAAAAATGTACGTCAAAAAGAGATTTCGTAGCATTTTCAATTTGTTTTGAAAAATTCTAAAGCGGCGCAATTCGCGTTGAAACGACCGTTGAAACGAGCGTTCTGATTGGATTATTAGAATGTAACAAGATGTTTTTTATATAGCCGGGTGGGTGGGATGGGGGTTAGAATATTAATATTCAATTCAATATATTTAGTGAATTAAATATGACAACATATGTCAAACATTGCATAAACATAGTACAATGTAAAGGCGGAAAGGCATGGATACATTTTCAGATGAATAGTTTATACAAATTTATTTTAGCTCGATTGCGAAACAAGTTCTTATAACTTATATCAATCACTCTCGAGACCTCATTCCTGGTGGAATCCATCGCCACGAGGGAGAGAGAAGAGGCAACGTGGAAATTAAATGCCTTGCCTAAGGGCACAATCGTAACGGCTCCAGCGGGGCTCGAACTCCGGACCTTTCGCACCTGAAGCGAACGCTCATCCACTGCGCTATCACGACTTCCACTGTGCTATCACGACTTCCACATTAACAGTTGACTGTTGTAGTTTCATAAATGATGTTGTTAATTTCTTGCTAAATTTGCACACAATAGAAATGAAGTCAACGCACTATTTGTGAATTTATATTATTATTTACATGTTTCGACAATGATATCTTTTCAATATATACAAATAAACAATTTCAAGAACATAATTTCAACGCACTAATTGTGAATGTGCATAGGCTTCGAACACTGTTCCTATTCGACTACGTAAGTAAGGTAACACGCTTGTGTTTGGTAGGCAAGTGTGATAATACTTAGCGTTTCAGATATACTTTTCTTAGACATGTAAATTTAGGGCAAAACAGAAGAAAATGATACTCACTTTCGACCATTCTATAATTACAATATATACAAATTCGTTCATTCTGTGGTAGGTTTGTGTAACGTCCACGTTATATTGCTAAGTCATGGGATGATGTCCGGAATTTGGTTATGATATTCTAATTTAGGTTCTAGTATAAAGTCAAGAAAACAAAGATTGTAAGCGTAACGATTTCACTATCCTGCAACAGTCATGGAAAACATGCTAGCGATGTAAACGTAACGATTTCACTATCCTGCAACATTCATGGAAAACATGCTAGCGATTGTAAACGTAACGATTTCACTATCCTGCAACATTCATGGAAAACATGCTAGCGATGTAAACGTAACGATTTCACTATCCTGCAACATTCATGGAATACATGCTAGCGATGTAAACGTAACGATTTCACTATCCTGCAACAGTCACGGAAACATGCTAGCGATGTAAACGTAACGATTTCACTACCCTGCAACAGTCATGGAAAACATGCTAGCGATGTAAACGTAACGATTTCACTATCCTGCAACAGTCATGGAAAACATGCTAGCGATGTAAACGTAACGATTTCACTACCTGCAACAGTCATGGAAAACATGCTAGCGATGTAAACGTAACGATTTCACTATCCTGCAACAGTCACGGAAAACATGCTAGCGATGTAAACGTAACGATTTCAATACCCTGCAACATTCATTGAAAACATGCTAGCGATGTAAACGTAACGATTTCACTATCCTGCAACAGTCACGTAAAACATGCTAGCGATGTAAGCGTAACGATTTCAATACCCTGCAACATTCATGGAAAACATGCTAGCGATGTAAACGTAACGATTTCACTATCCTGCAACAGTCACGTAAAACATGCTAGCGATGTAAGCGTAACGATTTCAATACCCTGCAACATTCATGGAAAACATGCTAGCGATGTAAACGTAACGATTTCACTATCCTGCAACATTCATGGAAAACATGCTAGCGATGTAAACGTAACTATTTCAATACCCTGCAACAGTCATGGAAAACATGCTAGCGATGTAAACGTAACGATTTCACTATCCTGCAACATTTATGGAAAACATGCTAGCGATGTAAACGTAACGATTTCAATATCCTGCAACAGTCACGGAAACATGCTAGCGATGTAAACGTAACGATTTCACTACCCTGCAACAGTCATGGAAAACATGCTAGCGTTGTAAACGTAACGATTTCAATACCCTGCAACATTCATGAAAACATGCTAGCGATGTAAACGTAACGATTTCACTATCCTGCAACAGTCATGGAAAACATGCTAGCGATGTAAACGTAACGATTTCACTATCCTGCAACATTCATGGAAAACATGCTAGCGATGTAAACGTAACGATTTCACTATCCTGCAACAGTCACGGAAAACATGCTAGCGATGTAAACGTAACGATTTCAATACCCTGCAACATTCATGGAAAACATGCTAGCGATGTAAACGTAACGATTTCACTATCCTGCAACAGTCACGGAAACATGCTAGCGATGTAAACGTAACGATTTCACTATCCTGCAACAGTCACGGAAAACATGCTAGCGATGTAAACGTAACGATTTCAATACCCTGCAACATTCATGGAAAACATGCTAGCGATGTAAACGTAACGATTTCACTACCCTGCAACAGTCATGGAAAACATGCTAGCGATGTAAACGTAACGATTTCACTATCCTGCAACAGTAACGGAAACATGCTAGCGATGTAAACGTAACGATTTCACTATCCTGCAACAGTCACGGAAAACATGCTAGCGATGTAAGCGTAACGATTTCAATACCCTGCAACAGTCACGGAAACATGCTAGCGATGTAAACGTAACGATTTCACTATCCTGCAACAGTCACGGAAAACATGCTAGCGATGTAAGCGTAACGATTTCAATACCCTGCAACAGTCACGGAAACATGCTAGCGATGTAAACGTAACGATTTCACTACCCTGCAACAGTCATGGAAAACATGCTAGCGATGTAAACGTAACGATTTCACTATCCTGCAACATTCATGGAAAACATGCTAGCGATGTAAACGTAACGATTTCACTATCCTGCAACAGTCACGGAAAACATGCTAGCGATGTAAACGTAACGATTTCAATACCCTGCAACATTCATGGAAAATATGCTAGCGATGTAAACGTAACGATTTCAATACCCTGCAACATTCATGGAAAACATGCTAGCGATGTAAACGTAACGATTTCACTATCCTGCAACATTCATGGAAAACATGCTAGCGATGTAAACGTAACTATTTCAATACCCTGCAACAGTCATGGAAAACATGCTAGCGATGTAAACGTAACGATTTCACTATCCTGCAACATTTATGGAAAACATGCTAGCGATGTAAACGTAACGATTTCAATATCCTGCAACAGTCATGGAAACATGCTAGCGATGTAAACGTAACGATTTCACTACCCTGCAACAGTCATGGAAAATATGCTAGCGTTGTAAACGTAACGATTTCAATACCCTGCAACATTCATGGAAAACATGCTAGCGATGTAAACGTAACGATTTCACTATCCTGCAACAGTCACGGAAAACATGCTAGCGATGTAAACGTAACGATTTCACTACCCTGCAACATTCATGGAAAACATGCTAGCGATGTAAACGTAACGATTTCACTACCTGCAACAGTCAGGAAACATGCTAGCGATGTAAACGTAACGATTTCACTATCCTGCAACAGTCACGGAAAACATGCTAGCGATGTAAGCGTAACGATTTCAATACCCTGCAACATTCATGGAAACATGCTAGCGATGTAAACGTAACGATTTCACTATCCTGCAACAGTCACGGAAAACATGCTAGCGATGTAAGCGTAACGATTTCAATACCCTGCAACAGTCACGGAAACATGCTAGCGATGTAAACGTAACGATTTCACTATCCTGCAACAGTCACGGAAAACATGCTAGCGATGTAAGCGTAACGATTTCAATACCCTGCAACAGTCACGGAAACATGCTAGCGATGTAAACGTAACGATTTCACTATCCTGCAACAGTCACGGAAAACATGCTAGCGATGTAAACGTAACGATTTCAATACCCTGCAACAGTCACGGAAACATGCTAGCGATGTAAACGTAACGATTTCACTACCCTGCAACAGTCATGGAAAACATGCTAGCGATGTAAACGTAACGATTTCACTACCCTGCAACATTCATGGAAAACATGCTAGCGATGTAAACGTAACGATTTCACTATCCTGCAACAGTCATGGAAAACATGCTAGCGATGTAAACGTAACGATTTCACTACCCTGCAACATTCATGGAAAACATGCTAGCGATGTAAACGTAACGATTTCACTACCCTGCAACATTCATGGAAAACATGCTAGCGATGTAAACGTAACGATTTCACTATCCTGCAACAGTCATGGAAAACATGCTAGCGATGTAAACGTAACGATTTCACTATCTGCAACAGTCACGGAAAACATGCTAGCGATGTAAACGTAACGATTTCATACCCTGCAACATTCATGGAAAACATGCTAGCGATGTAAACGTAACGATTTCACTATCCTGCAACAGTCATGGAAAACATGCTAGCGATGTAAACGTAACGATTTCAATACCCTGCAACAGTCACGGAAACATGCTAGCGATGTAAACGTAACGATTTCACTACCCTGCAACAGTCATGGAAAACATGCTAGCGATGTAAACGTAACGATTTCACTACCCTGCAACAGTCATGGAAAACATGCTAGCGATGTAAACGTAACGATTTCACTATCCTGCAACAGTACGGAAACATGCTAGCGATGTAAACGTAACGATTTCACTATCCTGCAACAGTCACGGAAAACATGCTAGCGATGTAAGCGTAACGATTTCAATACCCTGCAACAGTCACGGAAACATGCTAGCGATGTAAACGTAACGATTTCACTATCCTGCAACAGTCACGGAAAACATGCTAGCGATGTAAGCGTAACGATTTCAATACCCTGCAACAGTCACGGAAACATGCTAGCGATGTAAACGTAACGATTTCACTATCCTGCAACAGTCATGGAAAACATGCTAGCGATGTAAACGTAACGATTTCAATACCCTGCAACATTCACGGAAACATGCTAGCGATGTAAACGTAACGATTTCACTATCCTGCAACAGTCACGGAAAACATGCTAGCGATGTAAACGTAACGATTTCAATACCCTGCAACATTCATGGAAAACATGCTAGCGATGTAAACGTAACGATTTCACTATCCTGCAACATTCACGGAAAACATGCTAGCGATGTAAACGTAACGATTTCAATACCCTGCAACATTCATGGAAAACATGCTAGCGATGTAAACGTAACGATTTCACTATCCTGCAACATTCATGGAAAACATGCTAGCGATGTAAACGTAACGATTTCAATATCCTGCAACAGTCAGGAAAACATGCTAGCGATGTAAACGTAACGATTTCACTACCCTGCAACAGTCATGGAAAACATGCTAGCGATGTAAACGTAACGATTTCAATACCCTGCAACATTCATGGAAAACATGCTAGCGATGTAAACGTAACGATTTCACTATCCTGCAACAGTCATGGAAAACATGCTAGCGATGTAAACGTAACGATTTCACTATCCTGCAACATTCATGGAAAACATGCTAGCGATGTAAACGTAACGATTTCACTATCCTGCAACAGTCACGGAAAACATGCTAGCGATGTAAACGTAACGATTTCAATACCCTGCAACATTCATGGAAAACATGCTAGCGATGTAAACGTAACGATTTCACTATCCTGCAACAGTCACGGAAAACATGCTAGCGATGTAAACGTAACGATTTCAATACCCTGCAACAGTCATGGAAAACATGCTAGCGATGTAAACGTAACGATTTCACTATCCTGCAACAGTCACGGAAAACATGCTAGCGATGTAAACGTAACGATTTCAATACCCTGCAACATTCATGGAAAACATGCTAGCGATGTAAACGTAACGATTTCACTATCCTGCAACAGTCACGGAAACATGCTAGCGATGTAAACGTAACGATTTCACTATCCTGCAACAGTCATGGAAAACATGCTAGCGATGTAAACGTAACGATTTCACTATCCTGCAACATTCATGGAAAACATGCTAGCGATGTAAACGTAACGATTTCAATATCCTGCAACAGTCATGGAAACATGCTAGCGATGTAAACGTAACGATTTCACTACCCTGCAACAGTCATGGAAAACATGCTAGCGATGTAAACGTAACGATTTCAATACCCTGCAACATTCATGGAAAACATGCTAGCGATGTAAACGTAACGATTTCACTATCCTGCAACAGTCATGGAAAACATGCTAGCGATGTAAACGTAACGATTTCACTATCCTGCAACATTCATGGAAAACATGCTAGCGATGTAAACGTAACGATTTCACTATCCTGCAACAGTCACGGAAAACATGCTAGCGATGTAAACGTAACGATTTCAATACCCTGCAACATTCATTGAAAACATGCTAGCGATGTAAACGTAACGATTTCACTATCCTGCAACAGTCACGGAAAACATGCTAGCGATGTAAGCGTAACGATTTCAATACCCTGCAACAGTCATGGAAAACATGCTAGCGATGTAAACGTAACGATTTCACTATCCTGCAACAGTAACGGAAACATGCTAGCGATGTAAACGTAACGATTTCACTATCCTGCAACAGTCACGGAAAACATGCTAGCGATGTAAGCGTAACGATTTCAATACCCTGCAACAGTCACGGAAACATGCTAGCGATGTAAACGTAACGATTTCACTATCCTGCAACATTCATGGAAAACATGCTAGCGATGTAAACGTAACGATTTCACTATCCTGCAACATTCATGGAAAACATGCTAGCGATGTAAACGTAACGATTTCAATACCCTGCAACATTCATGGAAAACATGCTAGAGATGTAAACGTAACGATTTCACTATCCTGCAACAGTCACGGAAAACATGCTAGCGATGTAAGCGTAACGATTTCAATACCCTGCAACAGTCACGGAAACATGCTAGCGATGTAAACGTAACGATTTCACTATCCTGCAACATTCATGGAAAACATGCTAGCGATGTAAACGTAACGATTTCACTATCCTGCAACATTCATGGAAAACATGCTAGCGATGTAAACGTAACGATTTCACTATCCTGCAACAGTCACGGAAAACATGCTAGCGATTGTAAACGTAACGATTTCACTATCCTGCAACAGTCACGGAAAACATGCTAGCGATGTAAACGTAACGATTTCACTATCCTGCAACAGTCACGGAAAACATGCTAGCGATGTAAACGTAACGATTTCACTACCCTGCAACATTCATGGAAAACATGCTAGCGATGTAAACGTAACGATTTCACTATCCTGCAACATTCATGGAAAACATGCTAGCGATGTAAACGTAACGATTTCACTATCCTGCAACAGTCACGGAAAACATGCTAGCGATGTAAACGTAACGATTTCAATACCCTGCAACATTCATGGAAAACATGCTAGCGATGTAAACGTAACGATTTCACTATCCTGCAACAGTCACGGAAACATGCTAGCGATGTAAACGTAACGATTTCACTATCCTGCAACAGTCACGGAAAACATGCTAGCGATGTAAGCGTAACGATTTCAATACCCTGCAACAGTCACGGAAACATGCTAGCGATGTAAACGTAACGATTTCAATACCCTGCAACATTCATGGAAAACATGCTAGCGATGTAAACGTAACGATTTCACTACCCTGCAACAGTCATGGAAAACATGCTAGCGATGTAAACGTAACGATTTCACTATCCTGCAACAGTAACGGAAACATGCTAGCGATGTAAACGTAACGATTTCACTATCCTGCAACAGTCACGGAAAACATGCTAGCGATGTAAGCGTAACGATTTCAATACCCTGCAACATTCATGGAAAACATGCTAGCGATGTAAACGTAACGATTTCAATACCCTGCAACATTCATGGAAAACATGCTAGCGATGTAAACGTAACGATTTCACTATCCTGCAACATTCATGGAAAACATGCTAGCGATGTAAACGTAACGATTTCAATACCCTGCAACAGTCATGGAAAACATGCTAGCGATGTAAACGTAACGATTTCACTATCCTGCAACATTTATGGAAAACATGCTAGCGATGTAAACGTAACGATTTCAATATCCTGCAACAGTCACGGAAACATGCTAGCGATGTAAACGTAACGATTTCACTACCCTGCAACAGTCATGGAAAACATGCTAGCGTTGTAAACGTAACGATTTCAATACCCTGCAACATTCATGGAAAACATGCTAGCGATGTAAACGTAACGATTTCACTATCCTGCAACAGTCATGGAAAACATGCTAGCGATGTAAACGTAACGATTTCACTATCCTGCAACATTCATGGAAAACATGCTAGCGATGTAAACGTAACGATTTCACTATCCTGCAACAGTCACGGAAAACATGCTAGCGATGTAAACGTAACGATTTCAATACCCTGCAACATTCATGGAAAACATGCTAGCGATGTAAACGTAACGATTTCACTATCCTGCAACAGTCATGGAAAACATGCTAGCGATGTAAACGTAACGATTTCACTATCCTGCAACAGTCATGGAAAACATGCTAGCGATGTAAACGTAACGATTTCACTATCCTGCAACAGTCACGGAAAACATGCTAGCGATGTAAACGTAACGATTTCAATACCCTGCAACATTCATGGAAAACATGCTAGCGATGTAAACGTAACGATTTCACTATCCTGCAACATTCATGGAAAACATGCTAGCGATGTAAACGTAACGATTTCACTACCCTGCAACAGTCACGGAAACATGCTAGCGATGTAAACGTAACGATTTCAATACCCTGCAACATCACGGAAACATGCTAGCGATGTAAACGTAACGATTTCACTATCCTGCAACAGTCATGGAAAACATGCTAGCGATGTAAACGTAACGATTTCAATACCCTGCAACAGTCACGGAAAACATGCTAGCGATGTAAACGTAACGATTTCACTACCCTGCAACAGTCATGGAAAACATGCTAGCGATGTAAACGTAACGATTTCACTATCCTGCAACATTCATGGAAAACATGCTAGCGATGTAAACGTAACGATTTCACTATCCTGCAACAGTCACGGAAAACATGCTAGCGATGTAAACGTAACGATTTCAATACCCTGCAACATTCATGGAAAACATGCTAGCGATGTAAACGTAACGATTTCACTATCCTGCAACAGTCACGTAAACATGCTAGCGATGTAAGCGTAACGATTTCAATACCCTGCAACATTCATGGAAAACATGCTAGCGATGTAAACGTAACGATTTCACTATCCTGCAACATTCATGGAAAACATGCTAGCGATGTAAACGTAACGATTTCACTATCCTGCAACATTCATGGAAAACATGCTAGCGATGTAAACGTAACGATTTCAATATCCTGCAACAGTCACGGAAACATGCTAGCGATGTAAACGTAACGATTTCACTACCCTGCAACAGTCATGGAAAACATGCTAGCGTTGTAAACGTAACGATTTCAATACCCTGCAACATTCATGAAAAACATGCTAGCGATGTAAACGTAACGATTTCACTATCCTGCAACAGTCATGGAAAACATGCTAGCGATGTAAACGTAACGATTTCACTATCCTGCAACATTCATGGAAAACATGCTAGCGATGTAAACGTAACGATTTCACTATCCTGCAACAGTCACGGAAAACATGCTAGCGATGTAAACGTAACGATTTCAATACCCTGCAACATTCATGGAAAACATGCTAGCGATGTAAACGTAACGATTTCACTATCCTGCAACAGTCACGGAAACATGCTAGCGATGTAAACGTAACGATTTCACTATCCTGCAACAGTCAGGAAAACATGCTAGCGATGTAAGCGTAACGATTTCATACCCTGCAACAGTCACGGAAACATGCTAGCGATGTAAACGTAACGATTTCATACCCTGCAACATTCATGGAAAACATGCTAGCGATGTAAACGTAACGATTTCACTACCCTGCAACAGTCATGGAAAACATGCTAGCGATGTAAACGTAACGATTTCACTATCCTGCAACAGTAACGGAAACATGCTAGCGATGTAAACGTAACGATTTCACTATCCTGCAACAGTCACGGAAAACATGCTAGCGATGTAAGCGTAACGATTTCAATACCCTGCAACAGTCACGGAAACATGCTAGCGATGTAAACGTAACGATTTCACTATCCTGCAACATTCATGGAAAACATGCTAGCGATGTAAACGTAACGTTTTCACTATCCTGCAACATTCATGGAAAACATGCTAGCGATGTAAACGTAACGATTTCAATACCCTGCAACATTCATGGAAAACATTCTAGAGATGTAAACGTAACGATTTCACTATCCTGCAACAGTCCGGAAACATGCTAGCGATGTAAGCGTAACGATTTCAATACCCTGCAACAGTCACGGAAACATGCTAGCGATGTAAACGTAACGATTTCACTATCCTGCAACATTCATGGAAAACATGCTAGCGATGTAAACGTAACGATTTCACTATCCTGCAACATTCATGGAAAACATGCTAGCGAAGTAAACGAAACGATTTCACAATCCTGCAACAGTCACGGAAAACATGCTAGCGATTGTAAACGTAACGATTTCACAATCCTGCAACAGTCATGGAAAACATGCTAGCGATTGTAAACGTAACGATTTCACTACCCTGCAACATTCATGGAAAACATGCTAGCGATGTAAACGTAACGATTTCACTATCCTGCAACAGTCATGGAAAACATCCTAGCGGTGTAAACGTAACGATTTCACTATCCTGCAACATTCATGGAAAACATGCTAGCGATGTAAACGTAACGATTTCACTATCCTGCAACAGTCACGGAAAACATGCTAGCGATGTAAACGTAACGATTTCAATACCCTGCAACATTCATGGAAAACATGCTAGCGATGTAAACGTAACGATTTCACTACCCTGCAACAGTCACGGAAACATGCTAGCGATGTAAACGTAACGATTTCAATACCCTGCAACAGTCATGGAAAACATGCTAGCGAAGTAAACGTAACGATTTCACTATCCTGCACCATTCATGGAAAACATGCTAGCAGACCACGAATATGCTGATGATTCAACACAGAACGATGGTGAGGTTTATGGGGATAATGAAGAAATGATAGCAGATGATGATTAATTAATTAACTCGACCATGACAATGTTGATGCTTGAAGTGAATAATAGCATGTGATAATGAAAATATGCTGAACGACTTACCGAGTTGTGTCATACAGACGTCACAGCAGCCGCACAAGCCTCCACCCACATTTACACGACCACCACAGTCTTTCACGGCCGCGCAGTCTATGCTGGAACAGGCGGTGTGTGGGCACTCAATCATAGCTTGGCTACAGGCGACAAGCGCCAAAACCGCGAATATCTTCAGCATTTTTAAACACGAAACTGAACCAAAGCACTTTGAATATGCTGAGTGGTTTAGTTTTTGTGTTGAATGTATATATATATGTACATTCCCTATCTATATATATATGTACATTCCCTATCTTTGCAAAGGCTGTTTGATAAGCTCCCCCGTGTCACTGTGCGTGACATGCCACGCGATTATTGCAACAAACGGTTACATTGTATAAGTATACATTCATCCTGAATATGTTAAAACTGCCGTAAGCAACCAGTCAAAGGCACATTACAGAAGCCGACTGCTTAACACAGGTGGGTGTATACGGGAGATCAAGCGTATAATAATAAAAGATAAGATTACGAATATTGTAGCTTGCTGCTTAATACAGGTTTGCTGCTACGTAGAGACTATCGCAAATAACATTTATGTTGGATATTCTTCTGTCAAGGACCTTGCATGTTGACATGAGACCGTATTTGGTGTACATTGCTACCTTCTAGTGTGATCGAAAAATAGGTTAACACATATTGAAAACTGTTACACATAATTTGAAATGCAATAACGTGTATAATTTAAAGTGCCGTAACGTATATACATGTATATGCCGTAACGTATATACATTAAAATGCAGTAACGTATATAAATTGAAATGCAGTAACGTATATAAATTGAAATGCAGTAACGTATATAAATTGAAATGCAGTAACGTATATAAACTGAAATGCAGTAACGTATATAAATTGAAATGCAGTAACGTATATAAATTGAAATGCAGTAACGTATATAAATTGAAATGCAGTAACGTATATAAATTGAAATGCAGTAACGTATATTAACTGAAATGCAGTAACGTATATAAATTGAAATGCAGTAACGTATATAAATTGAAATGCAGTAACGTATATAAATTGAAATGCAGTAACGTATATAAATTGAAATGCAGTAACGTATATTAACTGAAATGCAGTAACGTATATAAATTGAAATGCAGTAACGTATATAAATTGAAAGGTTGTCAAGTATATAAATTGAAATACAATAATATATATAACTTATATAGATTGAAATGCAGTAACGCAAAATTTGAAATAAAACAAAGTATATAAATTGAAATGCAGTGACGTACCCTAAATACAAGCCCGTACTCACATGCAATCAATTATTGAATTAATTCGGAGAAACTGTTATATATATAATGTTCGTTAATAAGTTAGTGTAAATCGTTTGTGAATTATGGTTCGTTATTACATTTAGCGTAACAATATCGTACATGTACATTACGTTGTACGTTATTTATGGGGTCAGACAGTGGATACAGGTTCGTGGTGAGATTAAATCTGAACTTCAAGGAGAAACCAAGTTTCGAATTATATCAAAATCGTTAATAAGATTCCCAAAATACGGTACGGTTTGATTATATTCACTGACTGAGAAATAGGTCACCAATTTTCAAATAGTTCTCATTACCACCGATGTTTGCGTGACACGTATGTAACCACCGGTGTTGGCGTGACATGTATGTAGCCATAGGTGTTTGCGTGACACGTATGTAACCACAGGTGTTTGCGTGACACACATGTAACCACATGTGTTTCCGTGACACGTATGTAACAACATGTGTTTGCGTGACACGTATGTAACCACCGGTGTTTCCGTGACACGTATGTAATCACCGGTGCTTGCGTGACACATATATAACCACCGGTGTTTCCGTGACACGTTTGTAACCACAGGTGTTTCCGTGACACGTATGCTCACAGTTGCAAAGGGTGGGTCATTGCCATGCCTAACTAATCAGGAATGTAGTTCAACCCAAGCTGCAGGTAATCGTGTCAATTAGTGTGATAATATTTTATTTAAGTACACTATGAAGGGAGTGTTTTGTGACGTATCTGTTTAAATAAGCACACATGCATGTGTCCACAAATTATCATGTTTCTATAAGCTCATTTGTTTCTATAAGCGCGTCTGTTGCGATATGTACATCTGTTTTCATAAGCATCTGTGTTTCAATAATCACCGCTATTCTATAAACTCATTTGTTTCTATAAGTGCATCTGTTTCTATAAGCTCATTTGTTTCTATAAGTGCATCTGTTTCTATAAGCTCATTTGTTTCTATAAGTGCATCTGTTTCTATAAGCTCATTTGTTTCTATAAGTGCATCTGTTTCTATAAGCTCATTTGTTTCTATAAGCGCGTCTGTTGCGATATGTGCATCTGTTTTCATAAGCTCATTTATTTCAATAAGCTCATTTGTTTCAATAAGTGCATTTGTTTATATAAGTGCATTTGTTTATATAAGTGCATTTGTTTCTATATGTACATTTGTTTCTATATGTACATCTGTTTATATATGTACATTTGTTTCTATATGTACATCTGTTTCTATATGTACATGTGTTTCTATATGTACATCTGTTTATATATGTACATCTGTTTCTATATGTCTATATGTACATTTGTTTCTATATGTACATATGTTTCTATATGTACATTTGTTTCTATATG
>CM026394.1:18651209-18693709 GCA_014843695.1 Archivesica marissinica | reverse complement strand
GCCTAAATTTAATATCAATTTCAGCTCAAAATATAACGGTTGCACTGTTGGTTAACCCATTTGATTATGGGTACCGTTCAAACAGTATTTGCAAAGAACATAGAGCCAGATTAGCCGTCATGGAACGTGCAGTCTGATCAGACTCTATGTTGCTTGCTATTCAAATAACCACCAGGCCACGGAGAGACGCACGCACGCACGCCACGCCACGCCACGCCACGCCACGCCACGCCACGCACGCACGCACGCACGCACGCACGCACGCACGCACGCACGCACGCACGCACACACACACACACACTCTTGAAGAGATTAGTCATTTTAGATATTTGGAGGATAGTGCAATGATACAGACAGATACCCATTCCAGAGTCTCCTCTGGTTCTTTTACGTGCACGGTGTAAAGCACCGGACTACATTATCTGATATATTGACAGAAAATCGGAAACACACTGTCTATTATTTTAATTATTTATTATGACTTTAATGTCAGTTATATTTATAAAATGTTCATTTTGTAATTAGTTTATACACATTTATTTTGGCTCGATTGCGAAACAAGTTCTATTAATCACTCTCGATACCTCATTCCTGATCGAATCAATCGCCACGAGGGAGAGAGAAGAGGCAACGTGGAATTGAAATGCTTTGCCTACGGGCACAATCGTAACGGCTCCATTGGGGCTCGCACCTGAATCGAACGTGCTACCACCGCGTTACCATGACTCCCACATGTATGTGGACTAACTTATGCAGTTTACCCACTAAACCTGGTTTATTAACTTTCCTATAAATACTGACAAACAATACAGTTCCAAAATTGCATTTCTTTTTAAAGCAATCTTTTCATTACCACATATGTATGCCTTTGGTATTTTAAATAGTCAAGCTACACTATATAAAGTATTTTGTCACGTGCATGTGAACATGCTCAGTCGTTTGAATAGTTTAACCATACAATAAATGCGGCGTCAAAACATTGGATAAATAAGCGACGATATCAGGTTGTGATTGCTACACAAATATAATGTACGTTTGTTTAGTGTTTGTATACCCACACACTATTATCGATATCGAGGCATTTTATGTTTTATTAAATATTGTTAATAAACTGTTTTGAAGTATACTAATGGTATGATATATACTAGAGGAAATACGTTTATTTATCGTCGCTACCGGTTGCCCATATGAGCGACGCCTCCTGAAGAGATTAGTCATTTTAGATGTTGGAGGATAGTGCAATGATACAGACAGAGACCCATTCCAGAGTCTCCTCTGGCTCATTTACGTGCACGGTGTACAACACCGACACGAGACATCGGTTTAAAGTCCAGCCTGAAAGACTGTTAATTTTATTAGGGTAATACGGGGAATCGAACCTGCCATCCCTGGATTACCAGTCCAGCGTGTTACCACTAGACAACAGATCCGTCTGTGTATAATAATATCGATATTTTAGTCAGACGTGGGATCGAACCTGCGATCCCTGGATTACCAGTCCAGCGTGTTACCACTGGACACCAGATCCGTTTGTGTATAATAGTATCGATATTGTACTGTGCTATATATACATTAGGCCGGGGGTGCGGGTGGAATATAATACGTTTCAAGCATATGTCTTCATTCCTTTTTAATGTCAGAAGATTAAAACCCGCTGTGATACAAATATGTAACGAGTTGAACGTCAATATAGACATCAGAGTTAAGTTATGAATATAACTGTGTACAAATATAGTGATGTAATAGTGTCTAATATCACTCATTACTGTTAATAAACTAATGTTTTAACTGCAAATACTGGTTGCAACACATTTAAGTTTAAACTTTATTTATTTTACAACTTATATTAATCATATTCGTTGGCGCAGATTAAAGCGTAACATTTTTATGTGATCATTCGTGTGGGAGGAAACCTGGGTACCCGGAGAAAACCCACCTGTCCGATCTGGCGACCACCGTACCATCTCAAATACTTCCTGGTCCTAGGATCGAAACCAGGTTGCATTGGTGAGAAGCGAGCATACTAACCACTGTGCTAATCGGACATTTTCCTTGGTGAGGAATTAATATAAATTTTATGAAAACATGTTCACCAATCCAAATTACCATACCATCTCACATTTAGCTTTCGTTGAATGAACGATTAATTTCTATGGAGTTCATACATATACGAGTCATACAAACTAAAGCCCATCTTTAAGGTGCATGTACTAGTAACTGTGTGTGTTGCTATTTACAAGCACTGTGTATATCTCAACATTTATTTGACCGCATTGACCTTACTTTATCATACCCGGACGGGATACAAACCTGATCCCCCATGTGTTTGAAAAAAGGAGGACAAAATTCCCCCGTCTAGGCTTAGGGTCCTATATCGAATCTGGTTGTGGGGAAGTAATGATATCGCAGTGTTAGCGCTTTCGCTTCAGGTGCGAAAGACCTGGAGCTCGCCCGCCCCCTCCCTTGAGCCGTTACTATTAAGCCCGTAGGCAACATTCCACTTCTCTCTCCCTCGTGGCGATTGATTCCATCAGGAATGGGGTCTCGAGAGTGATTAATATAAGTTGTAAAAACTTGTTTCGCAATCGAGCAAAATAAACTTGTATAAACTAATGGGGTATTATGTCCGCATGTGTCAAAAAACCATGGGTGTGGGATTATACCCGGGGTATTATGCTATTCACTGGTCACGGTCCAATATATTCACTGTGTTTGAGACTTATGCCGTTCGATCCACTTTGTGAAAATCATGTGTTTTTACGTTTATTTATCGTCGCTACCGGTTGCCCATATGAGCGACGCCTCCTGAAGAGATTAGTAATTTTAGATTTTGGAGGATAGTGCAATGATACAGACAGAGACCCATTCCTGAGTCTCCTCTGGTTCTTTTACGTGCACGGTGTAAAGCACCGACACGTGACTTCTGTTTAACTTAATTTTATTAGGGTCAGACGGGGGATCGAACCTGCGATCACTGGATTACCAGTCCAGCGTTTTACCATTGGGCTACAGATCCGTCTGTGAAAATCAGTGACTTCATACGCATTTTATAGTCTGATTGCGTATGTACCTGTTCAGACTTGACCTCACGGAATATGGTGATAGTTGCTATACCTGATGGAACAATTCCAAACGATGATCGAACCTCCGACCATCAGGTCCATTATGAGAACGATGACGTATATCAGCAGTGAGCAGCCGGGCATCCTTCTGTGCTCACGGTATGCCTGAAACACATACATTATGCTTATACTAAGCATGTATACCAGTTGAATACTCCCTACACGCTTAATACAGTCATGATCATGTTTTGCATAGTCTAAAATCCATCATGACATTGTCATTATTTTTCCATGTATGTCCATAATCATTACATCATTTGTCCATCCTCATCATGACTGCATATATCATAATATTGTACTATATATATTGTAAATATGTTTAAATGTTACAGACGAGAAACAGTAAAGTTTAAGTCTTAATAAAGCATTCTTCTTCTTCTTCTTCTATATACATTGTATTTTCATTTAACCTTTAGCATGTTGTATATGCGAAATGGGCAGATAGCAAATGTGTAATATTTTTATTATTTTTCCTACAAAGTATAGGGCTTGAACTTTCATTGAAATCGCCCCATCGTTATCTGCTCATTTCGCCTACAGTGTGCTAAATGTTATAGTCGTGTTCCTGTTCACAGAAAGGAAATTGCACAGTGCTAGTGTTCCATTGTTCACAGAAAGGAAATTGCACAGTGCTAGTGTTCCGTTGTTCACAGAAAGGAAATTGCACTGTGCTAGCGTTCCGTTGTTCACAGAAAGGAAATTGCACTGTGCTAGTGTTCCGTTGTTCACAGAAAGGAAATTGCACGGTGCTAATGTTCCGTTGTTCACAGAAAGGAAATTGCACGGTGCTAATGTTCCGTTGTTCACAGAAAGGAAATTGCACGGTGCTAGTGTTCCGTTGTTCACAGAAAGGAAATTGCACGGTGCTAGTGTTTCGTTGTCATGGCAGCATCATTGTAAAATGTTCCCGTATAATATTATGATAAAAGAGTACACAGTCTTTTGCACATTTGTGCATTACCATTGCTATAGTTACTAGATTCTGTGAATGGGTGTCTTTAAGCTGATTTCATACCATTTTCAAGATACCCCTATAAATTGATATATGCACATTGTTATATAGATTTATTGTCATTAATTGTCTCATTTCTGCTTTTCTACTCTGCTAGATAATTGCATACATCATCATATTCTATAGCATAGTATATATAGTTTCCCTGGTGCGGGCCGTTGTCTAATGTTGTTAAAACTTGTGGCCCAAACCATTTGCATGTTCATATTATGTATTATATCTGTTTATGCATGACATATATAATAATGATTTGCAATAAAATATGATTAAACTAAATATAGTTTCCCTACTTTTCAGCTTTAACAATACTATATAATTCCAATATGCAGTTTTCACTCATAGTCCTATCTTTTGATTGTATATATGTTGAGGGCCTCATGGTAGATTAACTTTTGATGAGTTCTCTCGTAAAATAAAGTCTTTATTATTATTATTATTATAAGACCTGGTAGCTGGTTGCCAGGCCTTGTACCGTAATATTACGGTACTGACCATAAATAAGTATTACGGGCACAACTGTAACTTTACGGTACAACGCCTAGCAACCAGCTGCCATGGCGGTATGTTACAGCAAACGTTAATTTTATAATAATATTATATTTATTTGCAGTTTTACATTTACATTCCATGCATATAAAACTCCTTAAATGTTATTCTTGACATCAGTATATGGGTGTCAGTGACGTACGTGTCTTCAGGTTAGACTATATATACTAGAGGACATAGAAAACGCACACTTCAGATAAGTGTGTACATGTATACTAGAGGACATAGAAAACGCACACTTCGGATAAGTGTATTTTTACATGAAAGACAATAACTATATAACTACATAGGTTTAAACATAAATATTTTTAGTTGTTCAGTTTATGTTTTGTAATAAAGCTGTGATATATCTTTGATGGAATCCTTTGTATTTCGTTTTCATGCAATAATAATCTTATAATGTAGATGTACGCTTTCTATGTCCTCTAGTATATAATGCAGGTGTGCGTTTTCTATGTCATCTAGTATATAATGCAGGTGTGCGTTTTCTATGTCATCTAGTATATAATGCAGGTGTGCGTTTTCTATGTCATCTAGTATATAATGCAGGTGTACGCTTTCTATGTCCTCTAGTATATAATGCAGGTGTGCGTTTTCTATGTCATCTAGTATATAATGCAGGTGTGCGTTTTCTATGTCCTCTAGTGTATAATGTAGGTATGCATTTTCTATTTCCTCTATCCCCCGTCTGACCCTAATAAAATTAACAGTCTTTCAGATGGGACGTTAAACCGAGGTCTCTGGAATGGGTCTTTTGTCTGTATCATTGAACTATCCTCCAAAACTCTAAAATGACTAATCTCTTCAGGTGGCGTCGCTCATATGGGCAACCGGTGGCGACGATAAATAAACGTAAAACAAACACTATGAACTGGGCCACGAAGAGTCGAGCGACAATAAAAGTGAAAACATAATCGATATGTAAATGGCGGTTTATTATAGCCAAACCTATGGTATTTATGTATATTAATAATAATATTATATTAACACCGCCATGCGAGTTTATGCATTGGGCATGCATGCGCATTCGAGAAGGTGTCAGGAAATGGTAGTATATTAATAGCACACGTTAGCGTACAGCAGTTAGCGTATACAAATTTATTATGTCAGCTCGATTGCGAAACACGTTCTTACAGCATTAGTTTGATTGGTCTCGAGACGTCTTGTTAAAAGTCATGACGTTGGCAGATAAATGGTTACGAATTATACCTGACGAGGGCAGGGCTTAAGCTCATATCATTGTCCCCCCCCCCCACCACACACACATACCACGGCCTAATAAACACAGTTAATACGAAATGTACGTACCTTGAGTAGAAGGCACAGCAATAATACTCCAATAATCCAATACATTGATTCATTGCTGCCTATATCCAGTGAGTGAATCCAACAATTAACGCAGCACTGTAGTTTTCCATAAGTTTTGAAATTATTGAGTTTTCAACAACGCCGTTCCTTTGTTGAAAAACAGGTGAATAAAGTTGCTCAATATACGAACGATACTACTTTTGGTAAGCTATTCATAGTATATCGTATAAACGCATAGCATACATGGTCAACTACCCATGGCTGAACTACTAAAAAACAAGACTGGAGGTATACAGGGGTGGTGCTGGTTGGAACATAGTCTTGTGATAGAATAACTATGCCGCTGTTCGATTATCGCAGTTGTTATCGCCCTCGCTTCTCACCAATGCAACCCCGGTTGGATTCTCGGACCGGGAAGTATGTGAGATGGTACGGTGGTCGCCAGATCGGACAGGTGGGTTTTTCGCTGGGTACTCCGGTTTCCTCCCGCACGAATGATCACATATACGCGCCAACGAAAGTGATTCATATAAGTTGTTAACTTGCTTCACAATCGTTGTAAAATAAATCAAGTTTAATCCTTAAGTAACTATGCGTGATGTTGACAGCGAGAATGATGGTGATGTTGCAATTTATTTATCCTCGCCTCTGCCGAACCATGTGGGTGAGCATACCAAGATGATTAGTGGCATGTGCCTTGCACCGGGTCCGTCCATTATTCGTGTTGATGTGTAGATTTTGCTGAATGATGTCTTGTATAGAGTAGTGTTCTTGTTGTGTCCGATGATGGTGTGATAAAAGATGACTTCTTGAGGCGGCTTCTTCCTTCCTTTCAGGGTGACACATCCTGAGATGTTGGTAGTTTCTTCAAATTCTAAAACGGTCCATTTTAGGGCCACCCTCCTCATTGTTGGTCATCCCGCAGCAGCATATAAACGAATCCGACAGTTAGACATTTGGTCGTCTCGATCGCTTCAGGGTCTGGCCATACCTCCACCACTTCCGTGAGATGACGATGCTGGAGCGTGTGCCCCGTGTTGCAAGGTCGACGACCAGAAGATCCCAGTATCCTACGCTGCTGCTGCGATATGTTCCCCCGACCACGACGTGCACGCCATGAGGAGATCGGCCGGGACGGCGTGAGCTGAGCAGAATGGCCGTATCATACTATGACAAACGGTTAACATGGAGGCCCCACATTTCCCATGCAGAAGGGGAAGTCCATGAGGAAGCTAGCTAGTGTGGAGCGCAGATTAGCAGGAACACACGGGGAAGAAATGAGTAGGTTCTCAATGCATCATGTCTAAACATTGGCTCAGCATCCTGGTCAAGTACTGCCAATAAATGTCAACAAACCATTACATAGCTAGTGTAGGCTCGACTAATAAATTTAGCACCACATTATGCTAGTTTGCTAGATGGGATCTGAACATATTGATGGTGCAGACTAACGCATTTAATTGTACGTCTTGGATGTTCAAATTTCGATATATTCAGAGATATGAATAAGTATGACGTTTCATGTTGTACAGAATGTATGTGCCCTCAAAGTTGACAACCTTATTGTAGCTACGTGCCTGTTTGATGTTGACACTGTTCATAACCCGCTATAATCACTGTTGGTATGAAGATAACACCAATGAAAGTCATGCCTAAATGTTATGATATGCTTCTAATCCATGAGTGAGGGACGTACTGTGCTTTCAAAGTAAAGTAATAACGGTTGTAAACAAACATTCGATACACTATGGCCATATAGGTAAGTCAGGTATAACCTATTAAACAATAAATCACAGTACCTGTAAGCTATCGTATATTGCCTTACCTATACAGTAGTGTAATATGCCAACGGTATTATTACTTTACTTTGAAAGCACATAGTAATGTTATAGTACTCAAGTAAGCAAAGTAAAAGTAAAGTGTTTGTTTATTATGATGTCATCCCTATTTAAAGGGCCAGCAATATAGACATACCTTTCGATTATTGCTAATATTAACGATATGTTCATAGCAATATAGACATACCTTTCGATTATTGCTAATATTAATGATGTGTTCATAGCAATATAGACATACCTTTCGATTATTGCTAATATTAACGATATGTTCATAGCAATATAGACATACCTTTCGATCATTTACCTTAGTCTAAACATTACCTATCTAGTAAACACATATCTAGTTTTATTAGTTGATTTATATGCCCTTGGAATGCTTGTTCTATGTATAATTACATTGTATATGTTTTACTACTTCAGGGAATATTTTATTTCAATTGATTACTTCCTTTAATTTGAAGATGAAGAACAACTCCACACGGAAATTTGTTCTCTGAAAGAATGCAGAAAACTGTTATGATCACAGCGAACCTGCTCAGAGTAGTCTGCGCCGCTTAGTGAACCTGCTAAGTGCTATATTTACTAGATTCTGAGAATAGCTGTCTTAATGTTGATTTCATAATTATTTTCAAGATACCCCTATAAGTCATAATATTATATGCACATTGGTATATAGATTTATTGTCATCAATTGTTTAATTACCATGTTCTACTCTACTAGCCAAGTCCATATATCATCATATTCCATTACAGACAGACAGACAGACAGACAGACAGACATTTTATTCAAAACCATTAGGCTAAAAAGCCCATGAGGTCAAAACATATGCATGATAGAGATAGCGAACAGTGAAACTACATTTTGTAGTGACAATCTACACAACACACATAATAAAACAGATCATCGTACAAAACAAAGAGAAGGCCCTGTAATGTTATACCCCAAAATCATTTGAACTTTATGCAATTTTATTTATTTCATTGTAAGCGAAAAATAGACATATTTAGTGCAATAGTCTTTCCAATATGACTTAATTATTTGCGTGTATAATACAATGTACATGCATATATACCTTACCCGATAGTATATATGTATACGCATATATGTCATACATGCATGGTAAGTAAATGTATAAACGAAATAGTATCCTTAGGTTTTTTATTAATTAAGTAAATAAGTAAAAGTTTTATTTTAGTGCCTTTGCCAAACATTTTGTACAAACGTCAAATTATAATACAATAAATTTACATTATATACATTGATCTATAGCACACAATCAACTGTATCTATATAACCATCAGTTCATATATCGTTTAAAAATGAACAAAATGACATACGAAACATAAAGATTACATAACTCAGGGAAATTCCCGCCTCTATCCGGTGTCCACTTCCAAACAGTGTATCTAATTAGCATACAAAAGAGTAGTTCTAATAGAAAATGCGTTATAAATAAACAACAACAACAACAACAATAACATTTATTGCATTAAGACATCAGCTGATGCTTATAGCATACAGATAAAATACATATACATGTATTGTGAAAAAGTGAAAACATGAAAACATGGTTTATAATGGAGTAGTTTCGGAGAAGCGTGTACGTATGAACTTTGAAAAGGATAATTTGAAAGCAAATAAATGAATGATATATGAGTATTTCTTATGCTAGCTCATTCATATGTATGAAAAATCAAACTTTATGAAAAATGTCGTCTGTAGGTCGTTGTGTAATTTCATTCATGAGCCTCAATGAATAAATTATTTTTTGCACGAGATTTTAGAGGAAAGTAGTACTATCAGTTAAATACTACCAGTAGTATATAGGTCGTTATCTTTAGATCGCCTTATACTTCAATGAAGTAGGAAAATGTTCGCACGAGTTTTTTGATTTACCTGGTACTATCAATTACTACGTCGCGGTTAACGGATGTGCTCGTTTATTGAATGATTGATTGTATTTTGGATATTTAGTGTACTAAAATATAAAATATCTATATATTATAGTGTTGCAATACATTGGTTTAATGAATGACATACATGACATTTTAATGTATTTATAAGTAGTGTAGTTTCCATTCAGCACTTTAGACAAACCTTTCTTAAGCAGCCGGCCCAGGGAATCACAGACAGTTACATACGAAACTGCTTAATATAGGTAAAATGTATAACATATATTGGGAATATCCAAACTGGCTTATTAATACGGATTGGCTGCTTAAAAGAGGTGAACGCTAACATCGGTTTAATTGTATATAATATTGTACAATTTTGTCCTGCATTTCACAAGATAAAGACACATATATTAACGATTATACTGATCTCTATGTTGTTAAATAACTGTTGTGTGATATATGAATGCATATGTCCATTATCTAGCTGTAATTGGTTTCCTGTCCGTATAATACTTGCATAATATATAAATTTTGCTGTATTTTCTATTACATGTTTAGAGCTTTTAGACAAGAGGTTTTCAAACTTATGTATATTAGGCCATTGAAAATAGTATCGCTTAAAATATTTTATTCTTAAATCTCTGTATTTTGGGCAAACCATAAGAAAATGATATTCATTTTCTATCAAGTTTGAATTACAGTTAATGCATACTCGCTGACCTCTTGAGATATTGTTATATCTACCGTTTTCAATGTTTAATTGGTGGGAAGATGTTCTAAATCTTGACAATGCAAAACGGAATCTTTTCTCTTTTATGAAGTCAAGATAAATTTCCATGATGAATTCGTGCTTGAATATACTATATGTTTCTAACCTGTTAGAATTATTTATACCTGCGTACCAACTTTGGTGATACATATCAATGATTCTTTGTTTTATGGGGAAAAAATTAACAGGATAATTCAGCTGAGTTTGCCAAATCTGTGACATTCCACAATGGTCGAGTAATTGCTTAATTTGAAACGCCCAGTTAGAACCACTATACGTTTATCCATTGTTAGTATCATTCTTAAGCATATTATAAACTTTTTTTATGATTGAATTTTCTTTAGATGACAATATTTTTATCCAGTATTTTATCATTATTATTTGTCGGCTTACTTTCATTGGTATCCTTCCTAATTCCCCATATAGTGCGTCTAGATTGGTCGATTTTTTTACTCCCAACAATTTTCTGCAAAATTTTGTGTGGATAAGTTCAATGTCTTTACCTTCATAATGTCCCCATACTTCCGCACTATAATTAAGGATCGGGGCTACTAGTGAATCAAACAGTTTGGATTTTTCAGAAGTAGGCAATTCAAGCTGATTATAGACAATAAACAGATTGTGTAGTGAAAAGGCTGCATGTTGTGCTGTTCTCTTTTGTGACCTATGCCAGCTATTATTTTTAAAAAGAAGTACACCTAGATATTTAAATGAAGCAACAACCTCAATTTTAGTATTATTAAGGTAAAAATCATAATTTGTGTGCCGACCTTTTTCAAAGATCATAATTTTTGTTTTATTTATGTTTAATGTCAGACTCCAATTTGCACAGAATTGTTCAATATCATTTAACATAAATTGCAATGATTGGGGATTTTGAGTAAAGATTACTGCGTCATCTGCAAACAGTAGCATAAATAATTTTATATCATCAACGCTAATTAACCCATCTATGTTTGTATTAATATTATTAATAATATAAATAAACAGTCCACGTTTCCTAATTACATTTTTGTTTTCTGAAGTGATAAGCTCATTAAATGTGTTCATGCTTGGTCTACACCAATATTTCTTTTGTATATACAGCTTCCTGATATCTAAAAATATTCTACACTCAATAATAAAATGGTACTCGTCTTCCAGTACGTTGCATACAGTACATTTTCTTTCATCAATTGGTGTGCGTTCAGGTCTAGACCACCTGTCCGATTCAATATGCAACCTGTGAGAGTAGACTCTTAACCGTGTTAGAGCTTGACAACATGTATTTACATTAAAACAATCTAGGTATAATTGATATTTGAAAGAAGCAATATTCCTATAAAACAATGCTCTACTAGAGTCAGTTAACCTTGCATTCCAATTTTGTATAAACTGGTCATTTAACCTCTGTTTAACTAAGTACAGAAACATATCAATATTACCAACTCCTTGGAAGATCCAAGCATCTACAAAACCAAGTGAACATAATAAATCTTTTAATTGTGAACACCAATTTGTTCTGCGTGGGTGAAGATCGAAATCCCTTTTTAACATATTATATACAATAAACACATATTTATTTTTGCTCAGTTGGAGAATTTTCAACCAATATTTTAATACATTAAACATGTGTATTGTTTTGAACGATGTACGTCCCAACTCTCCATATATGAAGTCATTTTGTGTGGTTTTTTTAACACCTAATAATTTCTTAAAAAACTGCAAATGTACACGTTCAATAGATAGATCCTTTGTAAAACCTAATACCTCACTACAATAGTTTAAAATAGGCGATATTAACTTATCGAATAGTTCTAACTGATGTGTTGGCGATATGTAGGTAAATTTATATAAATATTTATTTAGCTTATATATTGCTTTCTGAGCCTGGCCTGCTAAAGTACTTTGTGCCGTACTAAAAGATCCACCACTAGTGAATACAATACCAAGATATGTAAATGCTTTAACAATTTCAATAGTTTCACCTTCATAATACTGTTAATGTCGATCTATTCGAGATTTTAGAAGAAGATACTATATCATTTAGTAACTTGGGATCTGTATATGTCACAGGCGATTGTAATAGTAGAATAGGAAATAAGTGTGATTATATTACGCATGACCGAACCAACAGTTATACGGACGATACAGATTATATCCCCGATGTACCCTTGCACCGGGCCTCCGTTGACAATGTTAGTAATAGTCACGGTATTAAATTGCTTGATCTTTGTAAATCTTCTACACTGAGAATTGTTAACGGTCGGATTGGAAACACTGATTGTCATACATTTGTGTCAAAAAATGGAACATCTGTCATTGATTATTTACTCACTAAAGAATGTAATTTTTCACAGATCAGTAATTTTACAATAGATTCTGTCAATGAGTGGAGTGACCATACACCGTTACGATTTGCACTATTTTGTAATAATATTTCACCTGTGTGTGAAAATGTAAGTGACGTTATATTTAAGTGGAACCCTATACATAAAGACCTGTTCCGTGTACGATTAACCACGAAATTGCCCGATTTAAATAATTTAGTTGAAAATATTAATATATCTGATAGATCATGTATTAATAATGTTATAAATGATTTTACCGATATTATAAGAAATGTTGCTGACCCTCTGTTTAAAAAAACATGTAATAGCAGTTATAGACCTAGCTTTACAGATAAATATGTTGTTAAGGATGTCGAGTGGTTTGACAGAGAGTGTGTTGATGCAAAGAAGTTATATTTAGACGCATTAAGATTATATAACATTTGTAAAACAGATACAAGTAGGATACACTTTTGCAAATGTAAGCACGACTACAAAACCATTGTACGTAAGAAAAAGAAATTGAGTGAAATTAAGAAGTTAGCTGATATTGAAAGGCTAAAATCTTCAAAACCGAAAGAATTTTGGAAATATTTTAAGAAAAACAAACGAAAAGCTAGTTCCAACATATCTGTAGATGATTTAAAAATATATTTTGCAAATCTGAGCAACGATATAGGCAATTGTTTTAATGTAGATGCTGAGGAGTTTTGTACCGAAAACAATTTTAATGACAATAATTGTTCATTCGAAGAATTAGACCAGCCGATCATCGTTGGGGAAGTTTTGTCTGCTGTTAAATTATTAAAGGCTGGTAAAGCTCTAGGTACTGACTGTTTAATGAATGAATATTTTATTGAATGTATCGATATTATATCTGCCCATGTATGCGACATTTTTAATTCTATATTAAATTCGGGTTATTTTCCGGATAAGTGGACAGAGGGTGTTATTATACCTGTACACAAAAAAGGTGAAATTAGTGACGTAAATAATTATCATGGAATTACTCTCGTTAGCTGCTTATCTAAATTGTTTACTACCATACTTAATAAGCGGATATAATCATTTTGTGAACAACACGATATTATGTCGGACGCACAGTTCGGCTTTCGTAAAGGACGTTCTACTGTTGATGCTGTATTTGTTTTAATGTCATTAATACAAAAATATCTTAATGAAAACAAAAGACTGTACGTTGTGTTTGTTGATATGATGAAATGTTTTGACAGCATATATAGAAATGCCTTATGGCTTAAGCTATATAAAATTGGTATACAAGGTAAATTACTTCGTATTATTAGAGATATATACCAAAAGGTGAAATCATGTGTCAAAGCATGTAGTACGTATTCTGATTACTTCCAATATGCTATAGGATTAAGACAAGGGGAGGTAATTTCTCCTGTGCTATTTTCTCTCTTTGTTGAAGATTTGGAACTTTATTTACAACATGATGTCACGTCAGGAATACATATTGATGATATAGTCCTAATATTACTATTATTTGCTGATGATATGGCCATATTAGCTAAAACACCTGAGGAATTGTAACATCATTTAAATCTCCTGAAAACTTATTGTGATACATGGGGGCTAAAGGTTAACAACTCCAAAACTAAAATTGTCGTTTTTCGCAAGAGGCGGCTTGTTGCCAAATGAAGTTTGGAGCTACAATGGCCATAACATCGAAGTTGTCAATGACTTTAATTATTTGGGAACTGTATTCAATTATACTGGCAATTTTGCTTTGAATCAAGAACATTTGCATGGTAAAGCTTTAAAAGCTCTTAACACACTATTATTTAATTGCAAAAAGTTTGATTTAAAACCGAAAATATTATGCCAGTTATTTGATGCATTTGTTGGATCTATACTGAATTACGCAGCAGAGATATGGGGCTATACCAAATCCAAGGAAATCGAAAGAATTCATTTGAAGTTCTGTAAATGTATATTGAATGTTAGATTAAATACATGTACAGCCGGAGTATATGGCGAACTCGGTCGTTATCCTTTGTATATTTCGCGCTATGTTAAAATAATAAAATATTGGTGTAAAATTAAAGATTCGAACAATATTTTAATCAGAATATTGTACCAACAAGGATTATATGACTGTAATAGAGGTTGTAAAAACTGGGTGTACAATGTAAAGTCTCTGCTGAACAACTATGGATTTCCCAATGTGTTTTGTAATAATAGTGATATTGATATGAAGGCATTTTGTTATATATTCAAACATCGAGTCATTGATGCGTTCACCCAGGAATGGTTTGGGACTTTAGATAGAAGTTCAGTCCTTGATAATTATAGATTGTTTAAAAATACTCTCTGTTATGAGAGATACCTCGACGTTGTGCCACGAAACCTTAGGTTGTTTATTAGTAGGTTGAGATTATATGTTCATCCTTTAAGAATCCAAACTGGCCGATACGCAATAAATAGAATACCGAGAGATCAAAGACACTGTAACTGCTGTAATACATTAGACATAGAAAACGAATATCATTTTATATGTATATGTTCATGCTTTAGCAATATACGTAAAAAGTACTTACATACATATTACCATTCTAAACCATCGATGTATAAGTATTTAGAATTGATAAAGTCAACTGATAAAAAATGTATATGTAACTTGTCCAAATATGTTAAAGAAGCAATATCCATAAGAAACACGTTGTTGAATAACCAAACTCTTATTTAGTATACTATATGTTCACCCTCTTTACCGTAAATTGTAATCAGTAATATACTGATTAACTTTCTTATTAGAATGATAGAAATTATATTAATATTATTGTACTATTAACTATTGTTATACACCATCCTTACATCACATGACAATAACTATGCATAATATATTGTATACTTTTCGACGATGTACTATGTACAAGTCTTGAAAATAAAAAATCTGTTCTGTTCTGTTCATAATAAAACACAGTATTACGTGGTATGGAACCGCCTTTCTTAAATATCATTACCTTTGTTTTTGCAATATTTACCTTAAGTTTCCATATATTGCAATAATCATTCAATATATGTATACATCGTTGTAATTGTTCTGCTGAATTTGCAAATATCACAATATCATCAGCATACAATAACAAGAAAATCTTAAACATATTTATATCAACACCTTCCATTTTGCTGTTTATGAACAGGTCTTCCAATTCATTTATAAATATCGAAAATAAAAAGGGAGATAAACATTCTCCTTGTCGAACCCCAAGTAGGCATGTATATTCCTGGCTAAGTGTATTACAATATTTAACTCTCGACTTAACAGACTCATAAATAGATTTAACAATATTTAATATATTTCCTCTTAATCCCAATTGTATCAATTTGTACCATAAATTTCCACGTACGACATAATCAAAAGCCTTTGTACAGTCTACAAACAGTGCATAGAGTTGCTTCCCTTGATTTAGAAAGTGTGAAATCAAACCATTTAAAACAAAAACATTATCTACCGTGCTCATATTAGGCCTGCAACCGGTTTGAGCCTCAACATATACAGTATAGTCTTCTGCCCATGACTTCAATCTATTATTGATAATACGGGTGAACAGTTTTCCCAAGCTGCTTAACAAGGTAATGCCTCTATAATTGTCAACGTTATTGATACTTCCTTTCTTATGTAACGGTATTACATAACCTTCGGACCATCTACATGGAAAGTAACCTATTTGAAATATGTTGTTAAATAACGAATACAAAATTGGAACTAGAACATCTTTACCCACACTGAAGAATTCGTTAATTAATAAATCCGGTCCACCAGACCTACTATGTTTCAACTGTCTAATTGCTAAAATTATTTCACTTGTTGTAATTGAAATATTTAATTCCTCAAACATAACTTTAAATTCATTATCTTCATATCTTTCAATGAAATACAATATTTCTTCACTAGGCGTGAACAATCTATCGCCTGGGTTATTTACAGCTTTAAAATATGTTTCGAATGATGACAAAGATATATTTGATTTCTTTACACCTGATACATCTTTCAACAAGTTCCAGTATAGACGGGCGTTTTTATTCCTGAGATTTATAAGTTTATTTGTTTTTTCTTTATCAAAGTAATATCTAC
This sequence comes from Archivesica marissinica, assembly GCA_014843695.1. Taxonomy (NCBI): domain Eukaryota; kingdom Metazoa; phylum Mollusca; class Bivalvia; order Venerida; family Vesicomyidae; genus Archivesica; species Archivesica marissinica. The sequence continues at coordinate 18,676,807 of CM026394.1, read as the reverse complement.
ATTTTCTTAATGTTGCTTTGAAAACAGACCTTGCTTTAACCATAGTTATTCTGTTAATATCATTTCTACAATCTCTGTACATATTTAAACATTTTAAAAATATACATTTCTTTTCATAGCATTCATCATTAAACCATGGTTGGTTATTCTCACAACAATCATTTAATTGATCAATCTTGATCTTTTTAACAAATGGTGAGGAAACATTGTTAAACATAACTTCTAACTTCTCAATACAAGAATCTATGTCATTACTTGATGTTGACAATAATATATCTTCTGACAATTCGTTAATATATTGTACGTTTTCTTCCGTATTTAAATTTTCGATATATTGCATTTTCAAATCAGTGTTCCACGTGTACTTGTAGCTAAGATTTTCTGCTTCTTGTGCAGAGTCAACACAAGGTACAGTGTGTGTAGCACAATTAAAGACGAACGACACCGTCATAAGACAGTGATCAGAAACTATATTTGGATCATGTATATTAAAGCTATCGATATATTCAAACATTTCTGATTTACAAAGTAAATAATCTATAACACTACAACCTCTATTGTTAACAAAAGAAAATTTATCAATATTAAAATCATTTCCTTTCCTGCCATTTACAATTCGGTAACCCGATTGTTTACAGAAATCAAGTAACATACGCCCATTGTTATTTATATGACCTTTGTCTTGAGAATACCTTTGTATAGATACCGCATCTGTTGGATACTCGTCAGGCAGTATATCCATATCAGAAACAAGTAAATTAGCATACGTTACATAGTCATGTAATGTTGAAGTACGAGCATTAAAATCGCCAAAAATTGCATAGTTACTTTCATTGTTTGAAATATTTTCGACATGTATAACAGAGTCAGTCAACCTATCAAAAATGCTATCTTCTACTAACGATTGTCTGCTACTATCATCGGGTAACACATAGCACAGTCCAATATAAACATCTTTTTCTGTACATAATTTAATACATGATAATTTTACCCAAATAATATCATCTTGTGAAGAATAGCACACATTATTTTCTGATACAAATTCATTTCAGACATATATAACTAAACCACCGGAGTTACGTTTCGAACCACTTTTTAATAATGTTCTATTTAAAACATAATATTCAAAACCATGATCAGATAATAAATCAGTCCATGTTTCGGTGAACAGAACAATATCATATACATTAAAAACATTTAGTAGATACTCAGATTTTAATTTATTTGTTCGACGGCTGTATAAGCCGTTTATATTTATATAGGCGTAACGGATAGCGACCTTCTCTGTACTGTGCTATTTCGTGCCTTTCTGTGACTCGTGTGTATCGTTCCGTTCAATGCTGTCATTTAACCTGCTTCTATTTATAGAAGCTGGGGAAATCCGATCTGTGACCGCTGACCTAGTTCGCCTGTATGGACTTGCATAGTGAGTTCTACGCATGCTACGATCACGAGCACGTGAAACATGCGATTGGCCGACGTGTGTGTCGTCAATTTCCTTTGCAGACGTTTGATCTGAGTTTGAGGAAATACTTTATGAGTTGTCATCATGCTGCAGCACTGGTACGCGATCACTCACCACTTGCTTTTACCACTAGGATGTGTATTCAACATTTTGGACGTATCATTAATTAATTTAATTGTTTCACCAAAATACGTGTTCTCTGAGTTTGATCAGAGGATATATTATGTGTAACTGTTTGCAAAGAAGGTATTACATCCAACCTTAATTCAAATTCACGTGTGTGCACTGAACCAGGTGTTTTGCTTGCTGTAGTGGTCAGTTCTCTTTTGTTATTTAATATATTTTCGCCTGATGTTTGCGATACGCACTGTTGACTGTATTCACCTGTATTCTCACCTGTATTTGCCAATAATCTTGTAAATGTACCTTGTGGTGATTGTTGTTGTGGCAACGTTGGGGCGTAGCTGGGAGGGATACAGTGGGACACATACTCAGGAGGGGGCATTGTGGGGACATTGTCGATTGGAGAAATAGGGCGAACATAACCAGGATTCACACTAGGGGGTGGGCATACAGGTGGGCATGTATGTAAGAAACCGGGTGGAGGATATATAGTTCTATTTGTTGGGGGAATACACATATCATTACTTGATGTTGTTGCTTCGCATTCCATAAGGGGATGACCAATCTGAGTACGACTTCGTTCCTGATTCGGGATATACGATAGGGGCTCAGAGAGCGGCTGTGTCTGAGTGTACACTGGTATTTCACTGGTCGTATTCTGTCCGCCAATAATGTCAATATCAGTTAGTCTGTTATATCTCAGATAATGACCCCACTGTGGAAATTCGTCAGCCAAGACACGCCCATCAGCTACGATCTTTGCAGGGTATACAATATTCACTTTCGCTCTGGGATATTTTGATTTATGTTCCTTATATTTTGGCCATAGTCTAGACCTTGCATCCTGTATTTCTTTCGGATAGTCGTAATCAATTGAAAAGCCAGGATGGTGCTTCAACATCGGTGCCCTTTTCATAATGTACTCTATATCACCATAGTCTCTAAAGTTTGCTATGATCATTCGCTTATTGAAGTTTCTACCGGGTACCCTGCCTCCTAGTCTATGCACTCGTGTTATGTAAATGTCTCGTGCTCCAATATCCAACTTGGACTCAAGGAATTCAATCAAACGTGTATAACAGTTTTCATCCCTGTTTTCAACAATTCCTCGAAAAATTAGATTATTTCGTCTCGATCGAGCTTCCATATCTATCGACTTGTACGCCAATGCACGAATAAGATCTGTTTGTGAGTTAGTCACTTTGATCACATGACATACGTTCTGGTCCACTTGTACTAAGTGTTTTTGAAAAAACATCATACCTTTTGTGCAATTTACTTGTTCGTTTCGTACGTATCTGAGCTCATCAAACATATGTACAAGTTTATTTTCCATAGAACTAGATACAAAATCTTGTATGTTCGCACACATGGGCTGAACCACTGTTTGATCATCCATTTCCCGAGCAATCAAATTTTCAAATCTATTCTGAATTGGCACTGTATATTGTGTATGTAAATCCATTTTTAATAATTATTTCACAACGAACATCATAAATACTGATCAATAATACATTCCGATCACTGTTCCCGCAGGAAAATATAATTTTAATATCTATTACAAACACGTTTTCACAAAATAAATGCTGTGCACAATTTTCATGTTGACACTGTCCGCCATCTTGTATATGAGTACTATGCTGTTATATATACAGTGTGTCCCTTCTTGTCCGCAACATGTTTATTTTTGCCAATAGCGAGTTCGAACATATTATAATATGTAGTTTCTCTACGGTTCAACTGTATATAACTCCTATGTGTGCAGTTTTCACTTACAGTCCTATCTTTTAATTGCATTTGATGTATATATAGGTTGAGGGCTTATTGATAGATTAACATTTGTTAAATGAGTTCTCTCGTAAAATAAAGTCTTTATTATTATTATTATTATTAATATTATTATTATTATTATTATTATTATTATTATTATTATTATTATTATTATAGAAAAGCTTGCGCCGACACAACCCAATAATGAGATCCTGGAAGTGCCGTTTTCTAATGTTGGTTATACCTTATAATATGTTAACTTATTTCACATCTGATTCATGCTCGTATGTAATATTGTATTGTCGAATGTATTACATATGCAATAAAATATGGTTAAATCAATATTAGTCTGTAGGGGCGGTGAGTAGACCACCCGCATTTCCTGATTATCATCAGAGGTCAGTCTGTATGTGGCGGTGAGTAGACCACCCGCATTTCCTGATTATTATCAGAGGTCAGTCTGTATGTGGCGGTGAGTAGACCACCCGCATTTCCTGATTATTATCAGAGGTCAGTCTGTATGTGGCGGAGAGTAGACCACCCGCATTTCCTGATTATTATCAGAGGTCAGTCTGTATGTGGCGGAGAGTAGACCACCCGTATTTCCTGATTATTATCAGAGGTCAGTCTGTATGCGGCGGAGAGTAGACCACCCGCATTTCCTGATTATTACAGAGGTCAGTCTGTCTGTAGGGGCGGAGAGTAGACCACCCGCATTTCCTGGGTAGGAACGGGTATTGAACTCTGCAAGCCCCAGAAGTTGTTGACAACTATCAAAATGTGTTCTTGATATAGTTCATACAAATTTATATTAGCTCGATTGCGAAACAAGTTCTTACGACTTATATTAATCACTCTCGAGACCTCATTCCTGGTGGAATCCATCGCCACGAGGGAGAGAGAAGAGGCAACGTGGAATTTAAATGCCTTGACTAAAGGCACAATCGTAACAGCTCCAGTGGGGCTCGAACTCCGGACCTTTCCCACCTGAAGCGAACGCGCATCCACTGCGCTATTACGACTTCCACAAATGTGTTCTTGAAACCAGTGAAAGGCGAGGTCTGACTGATATAAGGCGCGTAGTTGCTGTAAATAATGTTATAATGTCGAATCAATATAGCTAAGCCAACGATATACAAGAATACCACCAGTATTCACATTTCAAACACATGCGATTCAATTAATATGCATTTAATGCAGGTTTACATAATTGACTGTATTTGTGGCTACCGAACCTTTGTCTCCAACGTATAATATTGCGTGTCAGAATCATATAGGATTTGATGGAAGTTATGCCGCAGATTTCAATACTTGGTAAAATGCAATATAGCTTGCAACACACATCTACGAGATTTCAATACCTGGTAAAATGCAATAGAGCTTGCAACAAACATATACGAGATTTAGATACCTGAAAAATGCAATAGAGCTTGCGACAAACATCTATGAGATTTCAATACCTGGAAAAATGCAATAATGCTTGCAACAAACATCTACGAGATTTCAGTACCTCGAAAAATGCAATTGAGCTTGCAACAAACATCTACGAGATTTCAATACCTGGAAAAATGCAATAGAGCTTGCAACAAACATCTACGAGGTTTCAATACCTGGAAAAATGCAATAAAGCTTGCAACAAACATCTACGAGATTTCAATACATGGACAAATGCAATAAAGCTTGCAACAAACATCTACGAGGTTTCAATACCTGGAAAAATGCAATTGAGCTTGCAACACACATCTACGAGATTTCAATACCTGGATAAATGCAATAGAGCTTGCAACAAACATCTACGAGATTTCAATACCTGGAAAAATGCAATAGAGCTTGCAACAAACATCTACGAGATTTCAATACCTGGAAAGATGCAATAAAGCTTGCAACAAACATCTAAGATATTTCAATACCTTGAAAAATGCAATAAAGCTTGCAACAAACATCTACGAGATTTCAACACCTGAAAAAATGCAATAGAGCTTGCAACAAACATCTACGAGATTTCAATACCTGAAAAAATGCAATAGAGCCTGCAACACACATCTACGAGATTTCAATACCTGGAAAAATGCAATAGAGCGTGCAACAAACATCTACGAGATTTCAATACCTGGAAAAATGCAATAGAGCTTGCAACAAACATCTACGAGATTTCCATACCTGGAAAAATTCAATAGAGCGTGCAACAAACATGTACGAGATTTCAATACCTGGAAAAATGCAATAGAGCTTGCAACAAACATCTACGAGATTTCAATACCTGGAAAAATGCAATAGAGCTTACAACAAACATCTACGAGATGTCAATACCTGGAAAAATGCAATAAAGCTTGCAACAAATATCTACGAGATTTCAATACCTGGAAAAATGCAATAGAGCTTGCAACACACATCTACGAGATTTCAATACCTGACAAAATGCAATAGAGCTTGCAACAAACATCTACGAGATTTCAATACCTGGACACATGCAATAGAGCTTGCAACAAACATCTACGAGATTTCAATACCTGGAAAAATGCAATAGAGCTTGCAACAAACATCTACGAGATTTCAATACCTGGAAAAATGCAATAGAGCTTGCAACAAACATCTACGAGATTTCAATACCTGGAAAAATGCAATAGAGCTTGCAACAAACATCTACGAGATTTCAATACCTCGAAAAATGCAATAAAGCTTGCAACAAACATCTACGAGATTTCAGTACCTCGAAATATGCAATAGAGCTTGCAACAAACATCTACGAGATTTCAATACCTGGAAAAATGCAATAGAGCTTGCAACAAACATCTACGAGATTTCCATACCTGGAAAAATGCAATAGAGCTTGCAACAAACATCTACGAGATTTCAATACCTGGAAAAATTCAATAGAGCTTGCAACAAACATCTATGAGATTTCAATACCTGGAAAAATGCAATAGAGCTTGCAACAAACATCTACGAGATTTCAATACCTGGAAAAATGCAATAGAGCTTGCAACAAACATCTACGAGATTTCAATACCTGGAAAAATGCAATAGAGCTTGCAACAAACATCTACGATATTTCAATACCTGGAAAAATGCAATAAAGCTTGCAACAAACATCTACGAGATTTCAATACGTATTCACGTACATACCCGGGGTACGTACACGTACTCAAATAATTATCCATCCAAAACAATTCCACAATTTCATTTCAGTTAAACACAATATGTCACGTTCAATTATGTATCTATATATGTTCCTATTTATAAAATAGCACACATTTCTATTGCTTGCTTCATCTTATGACACCATATAAAATCTCACCTATAATGGATTTTGTATTCAGATCACCAGTGTCCCAATAAATCGAATACAATCAGGGCATCTCTGATAGTTTGAAGCATCCGTTTAATTTATTGATACGTGCATGCTTAAAGGCCTGCAGTTTGACCCCATCCAATTGTAAAGATTTATACTTTACTACCTGTTCCATGTGATTAGTGGCTTGTATCAACAATGTAGCAGTACATTCAGTATAATTTGGCGTATGTAGGTATTTTCTAACGGTTAATATGCACGATCACTCTGTGAGCTGAGAATTAGTCAAAATGAGGCCCTGACAATTTAAGTAAACGTATATTATTGATTGTAAAGAAAATTGATAGTTATGAGTATTCAAACTACATAATCCAGATCAGCCCAGGGACATAGATTACATGTTATGTAGGTGCCTCATCAGCCGTAGCGTAATCACTGATACTGATAATTTGTATGCATGTATATAATATGTATGTATTTATATGAATAAACTATATGTGTTCGTTATATGGTAACCTTCATACTTCATTTAATTATATATCTACAGTATTATTCGCAAGTTTTCTGTTATATTTTAAATATTTCTCTGTGTCAGTGTGTGTTTACCGATATTGATGCTACATAATAATCACAGTGAATGCTATGAGTACATGTATACTATTATAATTATAATCTCTTGAACATACGAGTATTACACATATTCTGCCGATTTCTACAAGATGCCATTGAGTAAAATAACAATGTATGTAACTGATGAGCAGAGAAAAGAATTGCTGACTTTCTTGCAAAATAAGAACTGGGACGTAGAGATGGAAATAGAAGAAACAGCCACCGCCATGCCCGTTGCAGAGGCTGCTTACGTACCTCCCCCTATGCCTCAGCATGCTGAAGGTGTTGCTGAGTGTCCACTGTGCTTGTGTTCCCCTTGCATAATAAATGAACAGAACAAACAACTTTGGTGGCCTGCTAATAATCGTCCACCGCATAATCTAAATTCACATGAGAGAAAGCTTCTATACAGGAGGTTTTGGGCAATGCTATATAATTGTGGCGCATGGAAAGATGTCAGATATATAGAGAGAAAAGTAGCGGCTAGAAGAGGAGACTGTACTTGGCATAAGAGGGAACTGATGCCTGAATGTGTGGTACAGCAATGCAGGAACTGGCTGCCTAACCCGCGCAACCAGCCTTATTTGGGCCATAAGTGGAGTTGAATTGTTTATACCAGTTGTAAGTACTATACAAATACAGAACTAAATTTCAGCAATTTATAACCTCTGATATGTACGTGGGTCATAATAGATATAAGTGGTGCTCATGTATTAGATGTATACCATGCAGGGCCTCGCATGTGGCAAATACGATGTGCGTCGACCGTCAGATTTGTACCGCTATTCCTCGTGTGTTTAGTGCGTCGACCGTCAGATTTGTACCGCTATTCCTCGTGTGTTTAAGGTCAAATATAGGTCAACCTGCAGGCCTTTAAACACGTTTCTCTGTAACATGCTAGTTGTATTCATTAACAGTGCAACATGGAGGAAGCCTGGCTTGGAGGTTATAAAACTGTTCCCCAATCTCAAACTCAGTCTCAAGCTTCTGATTGGTTCAGCAGAGTTTATATTACAAAATCTACCAATCAAATTACTCGAGCTTGAGTTTGAGTTGGTATCTCAAAATATATATCTACATTTAATTGAAAGCCCTCTTACTTCCGCTTATCCCGTACCAAATACTTGACGAGACGAATAAATAATCGGATTAGTTTACTATCCGACCTTAAATTATTGGTGACATCGTTTTATTTTTATGACTTTGTAATAAAAAGTAATTTTACTTTTATTACATAACATATATAAAGATCAGTACAACTTGTGTTAAAAACCATACCGATAAAGACCGGTGTTTTTAAAGATCATCGTTTTTGTTTCCCATCAAGCAAGCTAAAAGATTAGCCGCCATGGAACGTGCAGTCTGATCAGACTCTATGTTGCTTGCTATTCAAATAACCACCAGGCCACGGAGAGACGCACGCACGCACGCACGCACGCGCACACACACACACACACGCACACACACACACACACTCTTGAAGAGATTAGTCATTTTAGATATTTGGAGGATAGTGCAATGATACAGACAGATACCCATTCCAGAATCTCCTCTGGTTCTTTTACGTGCGCGGTGTAAAGCACCGACATGAAATCTCGGTTTAATGTCCCATCTGAAAGAATGTTAATTTTATTAGGGTCAGACGGGGGATCGAACCTACGATCCCTGGAGTACCAGTCCAGCGTGTTATCCACTGGACTACAGATCCGTCTGTTAACTACGTTTTAGATCCGTACATGGTATTTATAGACAGGTTTTACTATACATATTAAATTACTTGGTATTTATTACTACGAATTAACATACAGACATATAACTATAATACTGTATATTGTAGTTCGGACCCCATTGGGATTGTTTATAAGACACGAACCCGAAGAATGGTTAATATAAAAATTAAAGGGTGTGTTTATTATAGCGTCACCTTTATTTAAAGGGCCAGCCATATCTGACTGATGAGACACATCTTTTTATGAACATTAGTACTTCCATGCGTCTGGATAACTGGCGACATTATATCACAGGAGCTTGACATGTTATCCATAGTCCACCAAAAACCTTGTACGTCTAACCTAGGACCCACCCTCTCTAAATATATGTTTTTCATTGAGAGGCGGGGTCCTATGATAGAGATACAAGGCAGTCGGTGGATTATGACTACAATTTCAAGCTCTTGTGGTTATATATAGAGATGACATCTATAAAACTAAAAGATATCCGAATGTAGGCCATATTATCATAGTACTTCACGGTAGCCTGCATGGTTCGTGATCTACCGAGTCTTCACATTATATCGTCATTAATAGTAGAGAGGCAGAACTGAGAAAGTGGCCTGGATAACGAATCATTTTCCAGAATCCGTCAATTTTAACACATTTTCAGAAATTTACTGATACGGCAAAACATTGAAATTTAGGGGTAGGGGGAAGACGAATTGCCCATAAAAAGGTACGTTTTCAACATAAAATAATAAATAACCACTCAGAATGACGATGGCTACGTTCACTACAAGATGAATTATGTACGTCTAACCTAGGACCCACTCCTCTATACAAATATATTGTTCATTGAGGGGTGGGGGTCCTATGATAGAGATACAAGGCAGTCGGTGGATTATGACTACAATTTGTTTGGTGTTTTACGTTTATTTATCGTCGCTACCGGGTTGCCCATATGAGCGACGCCTCCTGGAGAGATTAGTTATTTTAGATGTTGGAGGATAGTGCATGATACTGAGAGAGACCCATTCCAGAATCTCCTCTGGTTCTTTTACGTGCACGGTGTAAAGCACCGACACGAGACCTCGGTTTAACGTCCCATCTGAAAGACGTTTAATTTTATTAGGGTCAGATGGGGGATCGAACTACAATTTCAAGCTCTTGTGGTTATATATAGAGAGGACACCTATACAACTAAAGATATCCGAATGTAGGCCATATTATCGTAGTACTTCACGGTAGCCTGCATGGTTCGTGATCTACCAAGTCACATTTCACATTATATCGTCATTAACTTCTATAACAAAACGATTGATCTGGTCTCTGCTCTATTGATAGTTTGATACCCCACTATTATTACCTGTGTGGACACAGTAATGGATATGAACTGTGAAGTACCAAAACTAAAAGCCCATATTAGAACTTTGATATGTGAGAGTGTGTGCGTGTATTAACTCTTGCAGCGCCAACTAAATTCAAAGCAATGTGCAAACAATACAGATCAACTGTTTATGGCATATACAATATCTTGATCTAGTAGTAGTAGCAGTATCAGTATCTGTGCTGCTGCTCAGTAATACTACTTCTACTATCTTTTTTGTTTTGTTTAAACTTTATTTATTTTACAACGATTCCGAAGCAAGTTTTAACAACTTGTAGTGAACTCTCGTTGGCGCGGATGAAAGCGTAAATGTGGTCATTCGTGTGGGAGGAAACCGGAGAAAAACCCACCTGTCCGATCTGGCGACCACCGTACCATCTCACATATTTCCCGGTCCGAGAATCGAACCGGGGTTGCATTGGTGAGAAGCTAACCACTGCACTAATGATAGGCTGATAACCATAGTAGTAGCAGCCGTATTGCTGCAATACATGATCTCGGACATCCGTTCAACTTCATTGACCATAGTCCAAATATTTAGACTTGAAAAGGTTGACAGTAGTATAGGGTGAAGTAGCACAGGCCCCAAACTGTGGAGCGTGGAGCCATGACGTCACAAAATGGCGGCCAAGATAGCGGCATATCCGTTTCCGGTTCAAAATGGCGGCATATCCTTTTCCGATTCAAAATGGCGTCATAATCCGGTTCCGGTCATAATGGCGACATATCCGGTTCCGGTCAAAATGGCGACATATCCGGTTCCCGTCAAAATGGACTCGGGAGAGACCGTAGATGTCAAAATTGATCTTACCTCGATTAGCACCGCGTCCTGGAAGTCTGCGACGGTGTTAGAAACAGTCGCAGACCAACGTAATGGACTCGGGAGAGACCGTAGATGTCAAAACTGATCTTATCTCGATTGGCACCGCGTCCTGGAAGTCTGCGATGGTGTTAGAAACAGTCGCAGACCGACGTAATGGACTCGGGAGAGACCGTAGATGTCAAAACTGATCTTATCTCGATTGCCTCCGTGGTCGAATGGTTACGATCGTTGATTTCAAATCACTTGACCCTTACCGCTGAATGTTCGAATCCCACCGGGGATGTAGGATGCTTTCATATGAGGAAGTTATCCAGCTGGATGACCGTAGGTCTGTGGTTCAACCCGGGTGCCCGTCCGTGTCTGAAATACTGCTCGGGTGAGCATGCGGGGGTCTTCCTCCACCACTAATGACTCGCCATATGGCCTAAGTTGTTTGTGCGACTTTTTAAACCCCACAACACAAGAAAAAACAAAAACAAGCAAAGAAAACAAAATATTTATACAGGCAAATATCTACTGTCTACAGACACACATATGAAATAATTATATCCATTTCACATGCAAAAAAAGAATAAACCTATCAGTATATATCCAATGTGCAAGTCGTGATAGCGCAGTGGTAGCGCTTTGGCTTCAGCTGCGAGAGGCCCGGAGTTCGAGTCCCGCTGGAACCGTTACGAGTGTGCCCTTGGGCAAGGCATTTAAATTCCACATTGGCGATGGATTCCAACAGGAATGAGCTCTCTCGAGTGATTAATGTAATGTTGTAAGAACTTGTTTTGCAATCGAGCTAAAAGTCAATCACCAATGTTATAATCTAGTTCATTCTAACTTAAAACTAACCGCAGAATGAATGAATTTTACTTTTTTTTTTTTTATTTTTTTTTATGAGGCCCCTTTTCGAGTAACCCCGTTTATTTCTTTCATGTATGTACATAAAAAGCATTTACACAATGTTACAACATTAATGATATCATAAGACGTTTGCCTTCCATGTATATACACAAAAGGGTTTTTTCTGGATAAGTATCCCTAGTTTGAAAAATAAATTGTAAAGCAAAAAAGAGAAGGGTGAAGAAAAAGAAAAAAGCATATGGGTGATCGTTTCCATTTATTTATTTTCAAATTACACACACAAAAAAAAAAAAACACAAAAAAAAACATAAATAGAGGAATTAATCGATTATATAAACGCTACCCACTTGGAGTTGTATTTTTCTAATTTGTCTGTTCGTAAAGCAATCTCCCGTTCTAAATTAATTCTAATATTTAGATAGCTTTTAAAGCATTCAAAACGTGGCAATTCTTTTCTACACTTCATTCTATATATAAAAGATTTACATAGAATAATTACGAAATTAATTGTATTGTTTATTACTGAGTTTTTTATTTTACCAAAACAAATTACCTCAAAATTTATATCCACATCTATATTTTTTGTTTTTAGAAATGTGCTTAGTTGTTTCCACATGTGTTGTACACATGGGCATTCCCAAAACAAATGTTCAATATTTTCGACATTCATATTACAGAAATCACAAAGACTTGTCGGAACTAATTTACATTTTAATAAATGTGTATTAGTCGGTAGAATATGCTTCAAGAATTTGTATTGAAAACTTCTTAACTTCGTATCTATTGTCGCAAAATACAGAACTGAGTAAATACGTTTCCATTCAAAATCTTGTTTACCTAGTATGGTATTCCATTTATTTTCTGATTTAATTCCTTCAATCTCTGAATTGTCCATTTGTGTTTTATATAATAGTTGATTGGGGCTTTTTGAGGTTTTTAGTTTGTCAATTAACGTTTCTGTTCTTGATTCAGCAAGGAGTCGTTGGTTCATTTTATTTACGTATGATTGTGGTATATTGTGTTTTAGTTTATGATAGGTTAAGAAATCCTTTTCATTTAAATTAAATAACTCTATCATGTCATCAAATGTTGAGTATTTACCATTCCTAAAATTGAATAATTGATCTACATATTGTATTCCTTTATTGAACCAATCCCTATAGAAGACAGTGTTTCCCTCCACTTTAATTTCAGAATTATTCCAGATGATATGTTGTTTAAAAGAAACACTAGAATTACTAAATTGTGCAGAAATATTAAACCATGACTTTAGAATATCATGTAAAAATGAATTACCACCACTGACGTTATGAATATCATTATCAGACAGATTGCAATCTAGTAACATTTCACCCCCATATTTCTCTATTTGCTTTGCATAAATACATTTCCAGAGTCCTTTATTTTTGTCGTCTAAGATTCTCTTAAGCCAACAAGCTTTTATTGAGTTTAAAAAATATGTTATGTTTGTTAACTTTAAACCGCCACTTTCATAATTTTTATATAATGTAGTGCTCTTGATTTTTTCTGGTTTATCGTCCCACATAAATACAAATAATGATTTTGTAATATCACTAATGATATGTGCTGGTGGATTCGGTAAAACAGTAAATGGATAAACAAGTTTTGGTAATGCAAACGTTTTAATAACTGTCACTTTCCCCATCAAAGTAAGCTTACGATGTTGCCACTGCTTTAAACAGTTTTTAAATTCTTGCAATTTTGGTTCCAAATTTGATGTAAGATTAAATTCTTTATCATTACTAAAATACATTCCAAGTGTTTTTGCCTTCTTTGAGGTCCATATAAAGTTCTTATCTTGACACATCTGAATATCTGAATTTCTTAAGGATCCTATTCTGAGTATAATGGTTTTTGATGTATTTAATTTCAATCCTTACAGTTTGCCAAATTCACTTATAACATAAATCAAACGTTCAAAAGAAGCTTTATTACCATTGTTTGTATATGTTCCGTTGTCAGCATATAGTGTTTGTTTTATTTCCTGACCATTTATGTTTATTCCTTGGATATTTGGATCTCTTGCTATTGTATTTGATAATAGTTCCATGCATATGATAAAAAGTGAAGATGACAGAGGACATCCTTGTCTTACCCCTCTTTTAATCTGGAAAGCTTCTGACATATAACCATTGTTTATAACAACGCTATTTATGTTAGAGTAAAAAAGTCGAATCCACTTAATGAAATTCTCACTAAAATTAAAATTTTTTAAGCATGCAAATATAAATTCGTGATTGAGGCTGTCAAACGCTTTCTCGTAATCTGAGAACAATAATAATCCAGGAAGTTTATTATCATTATAATATTCGATAATTTCAAAAAGTAGACGAATATTTTCACCGATATACCGTCCTTTCATGAAGCCTGTTTGTTCTGGGCTTATAATTGTGGGTAAGACTTTTTTTATTCTGTTGGCAATCGCTTTTGTTGCTATTTTCGTATCCAATTTAAGCAGACTTATTGGACGCCAGTTTGATAGTGTTGTTTGATCCTTACCAGATTTGGGTAATAATGTTATAATACTTTGTTTTTGTAAATCGGTAAGATTTCCATTAAAATATGAATAGTTAATGGATTTAATATAGTACTGCTTTAGACTTTTCCAAAATATTTTGTAAAATTCAACGCTATGTCCGTCTGATCCAGGACTTTTGTTGTTTTTCATCTGAAATAGAGATTGTGAGCACTCATATTCATTTAATAAGCCGTCACAGTTAAACGATTCTAATGGTTCTAGTTTGTTTATTGCTTGATCAAAAAAATCAATAGAAGGTATTATCATTTCAGTTTCCTGGTATAAATGCTTATAATATGCCATTTCTTCATATAAAATTTGGCTGCTCCCTGTAATTTCTTTATCATTTACTACTAATTTTGTAATATTCTTTTTTTCAGCATGGCGTTTTTCAAGATTAGTAAAATATTTAGTATTTTTTTCATTGAGTTCAATATCGAGTGCTTTTGATCATATCATTATTCCGTTAACTTTTTTTCCGTACAAATTATTCAGCAGATCCTTTTTACTCAACAGTTCTTCCTGATAATGTTCAATATTGGTATTTGTAATAGCCTTATTTATTTTGTCTTCAATTGTTTCTATTTCTTTTATTAATATGCTCTCCTCCTTTTGTTCTTCTTTTTTCTTATATGTTGAATATTTTATTGTATCATTTCTGATGTTACCTTTAATAATTTCCCATAGTACATTTGAATTAGCTTCTTCATTGAACTGTACAGTTTCGTTTATGCTATTTTTTATAATTGCTTGATAGTCGCCATTTAATAACAGGCTATTGTTTATTTTAAAATAACCTGGCCCTCTTTTCTGATCGGTAAAATTAATTTTTAAAAGTACAATTGAATGATCAGATCTAAAACTTGGTTTGATTACACAACTTTGCGTTAAGTTACTAAAATATTCGGAAACAAGAAAGTAGTCTAATCTGCAGAAGATTAGAGGTACCGTACTAGAATGCCAAGTGTATTGACTTTGAGATTTGTTTTTATGTCTCCAAATATCGATAAGGTTATTATTTTTTATTATTTCCTTTAATTTTAGTCTACATTTAGAGTGGGTATCTATCCTACCATTTCTCTTATCTACATTTATATCTAATACTGTATTGAAATCTCCTCCAGTGATGAAATTCTTATCGTTATTTTCATTTAAGTAATTGTCCAGTTCATTAAAGAATGTGACGTCATCATCGTTAGGTCCATATGCATTAATTAATGTAAACTCGTGATTATTTATTGCTATTTCCAGAGCAATTAGCCTACCCTTAATTATTTCTACGAAATTCTTAATAGTATGAGGACCCGCTATGTTCAATAATATAGCAACACCTTCGCTGTTACTTTTTATACCACTATAATAGGCTTTATTACCCCATTCAGAAATCCATCTACTAGTAGTTTTTTCTGAAGAATGTGTTTCCTGGAGAAAACAAATTGATAGTTTTTTACTCTTTACCCAGTTAAATACTTCCAATCGTTTTTTAGTATTCCCAAGACCTCTAACATTATATGAACATATCAATAATTCCATACTACTTAAAATGAAATGACATAATTATCAATCTAAAATAAATGGGAACAATCACGCAAATATATAAAGAATGTAATGTCATAGTTTAAGAAAAAATAATCTCGGTCACGGGCTGCAACTACAGTATATAATTGTTATAAATACTTTACCAGGTAGATCTATAGCACAACATCAAGCTGTTTGAGTTGTGTTCTTCAATGAATCAATATATGTTTGACATTCTAAATCCCGCTTGCTCATGTTATTGTCAGTTGACTTTAACAAACATAACAGAAGTGAATCAGACAAGCATACAGATTGACAGACAGACAGACAGACAGACATTATGTGTAATAATGCGTATGCACAGGGTGAATCTGGAATTATGATACAGTATTGTATAATAGCACATCATGTCACTACACATTAAGGTGCCCATTCAATTGTATTCACAGTATACAAACAAATCGTATAATTAAAAGAAGCTTCTGTGTAAGGGTTTCAATCTCTTAACAAAATGTAATATAAAATTTTGTTTCACTTAATAATCCACATAGCGATCGTATTTGCTGATGTGTCCTGCTACTACTAGTATTGGTATGTATAAAACAAACTGTACCTGGTTTTATATATATATACATATCATCAATTCAACACGGTATCATGCACCGAAATGCGACAAAAAGATCAAATAATTAGAGATATGTAAGTCAATAAGTTTCCTTTGTGTATCCTCATGTATATATTGACCTTTACCGAAACGAGACATAAAGATCAATTAACTTGGGGAAGTGTCTGTCTTTATTTGTAAAGTAAGGCATGCACATGTTACCATCTAGCCGGTTCGTTTCCAATGATATTTCATGTCATACATTTAAGAAAGGGATAGATTAAATAACATATCCGTATCTTTAGCTATATATATGGTGCGTGAATACGTAATTATGCATTAACATTTTATTTTTTTTAAAAACGCATTCCAAATCGGCATAACGCATTGGAATATTATTCACTGAGTAGAATTGAATAAATTTTAAACAAAAAGAGCGTGTAACGCGTTGGTTACCTGACTCTATTTTCACCCCGTAAGCTGCGATTGTAAGCATGGAACCAACTCCAATTCCCGCAAAAATGTCAAAAACAGGGATAAACACAAGCCAGTCATCAACAGCAGCAAACAATAAGAGCTGGAAATGTGACGATTTATCGTTCGTCACGTATAAAGTTAGACGATCTTATGTATAACGGTGCGTATGTAATTATTATCCCGTTAAAAATAAACACGCCTTCAATAAGAAGAAGAATAGTCTAAAACGGCCGTCTTAGTATTTACAATTCTGCAAGAGACATACAGGTCGGAAAAACTACAGGATATCATAAGTGACTGACTCTTATGCTATATACACCTGTCATCGTATAATAATGTATATGGTAACATATTTACATTAACAAAGTACAAGTAACAACAGTAATAAATACGTAACATCTATATACATGTGCAATGTTAATGGTTGTCAATGGCAACACTCAGAGATCAGGTTGACTAAAGTGTTCAGTGGGTGTAAATATTATTTCAAATTTAGAAATCGTTAAATGCTTATCTGGAGCTCTGACTTATCAATGTCACATCAACAACATTAGTGAACACAGGTACAGTCATACAGTCACATCCATATGTACAAAGTCATTCAGACACACCGACTCAGTCACACAGGTACAGTCATACAGACACATCCATATGGACAAAGTCATTCAGACACACCGACATAGTCACACAGGTACAGTCGTACAGAAACATCCATATGGACAAAGTCATTCAGACACACCGACTCAGTCACACAGGTACAGTCATACAGACACATCCATATGGACAAAGTCATTCAGACACACCGACTCAGTCACACAGGTACAGTCATACAGACACATCCATATGGACAAAGACATTCAGACACACCGACTCGGTCACACAGGTACAGTCATACAGACACATCCATATGGACAAAGTCATTCAGACACACCGACTCAGTCACACAGGTACAGTCATACAGAAACATCCATATGGACAAAGTCATTCAGACACACCGACTCAGTCACACAGGTACAGTCATACAGACACATCCATATGGACAAAGTCATTCAGACACACCGACTCAGTCACGTTATATTTAACAGTATACCCAAATGCGTGTGAAGATTACCAAACAAAACATATAAAGTGGATTTGTGTATAGTGTTTTGTTGTACATCAACATCTATATTCGATATAGATGACAGTCAAACGTGTCTTAAGTAGCCAGCCAAGGGAGTCAGAAAAAGCGTCCACTCAGCAAAGGTGGCCGCCCAATAGAGGTCAAATATATATTAAAATAACCGATTGGGAATCTGGAAACTGGCTGCTTAATACAGGTTGGCCGTTTAATGGAGCTGACCACCAACACAGGTCTGACTGTATATATATATAAATTATGTCCTTAACATATGTCTTAATATATGAACATTAAATAGCGATGGACAACTCTCATATGACTCTAATAAAAAATAAAAAACTTCAACAACATAGGTCCCTCAAATATGTGCAGTATCTGGTCAACTGTAATAATTAGGCAAATAACAAACCATCTGGTCTGTTAACTCTTTGCACACTAGCGATGAAACTGACATTGCAAGTTTCATTAGAAATGTCAGGGTCTATTCCCAGAGTTTTTAGTTACATATAAGATAGCACATTAATGAATTGTCAACTACTATAATTATTTGAACTATATATAGCCTTTATTTTACCCAGCAGGCAAAGAGTTAGAGACATGTCAAATAGTCTAAACTGATTTCAATATAAAGTGAAAGAACCGATGGTGGTAACAAAACAACCATTAGAATTGTGGTGTGTGCATACATGTTCATCATAGTATACAATACACTAGTTTGAGTTTTCTGTTCTATTATCCGATTTGAATATCCAAGCAGACAGAAATGTTAATACTATACTAATGTACTAATGAGATAAAATACGATTTATCCAGTTTACCTGTATCTAAGGCATACCTGCATAATTCGTGATTTAACTCTATCAATGTTAATTGCCCTATTTGGTCTTATATTTAAAAATCTATACTGCAAATTATTAGTGACGGATACATTATGTCATCAGCACACTTTTACTGGCTTAATCTTTGTAATTATTAGATGATTTCCTGTCATTTTATAGCCATGGTAGATTTAACCAATGACCGTACTCCCTACTGTGTACTCGTTGTATATAACCTGCTTTGTTTTTATAGTAAATTGCTCCATTTCTGGTCCAAGAGAACTCAACTTCGTCCGGCATCTTGTTTTTTACACACATGAGCACCTGATGATTAGTTTTTGTTAGATCTTCCATCACAAATATTGGTTTAGGCAATGCCTTTTTGCTCCTTAATAGTTTGTCCCTGGTCAACCTGGACATGAATCGAATGATAATTTGCCTCGGATTTTTCCCAGATTTCTTGCCTAGGCGATGACTGATGTCAATATCTTCGCGCTTTAAGTTGAGATCCGCAATATGCTGGTTTAAGTATTTTATCACAATGTCTGTTGTCTGGTCAGCGTTTTCCGATATTTGTTTCAGGTTCTCTGTTTCAACACTAAGTTTAATTTGTGTTTCGTCTTGATGATTGATTTTATTATTGTTATTTACTTGTTCGCTTGTAGTGCTGATTTGATGTTTTCCGGGTTGTTGTTTTACAGGGTATGTCTTTTCTGCTATCCCACTTATTCTTACGTTGTTTGACCTGCTGTATTGTTCAACTTCATTCAAGAATTCCTCGGTTTTCTCCTCGCTCTTTCTTAATTTATATCGTAGATTATTGTTCTCCTCACCTTGCTCATCAACGGTTTTGCCGAGTGATTTAACATGTTCCTTTAACTTATCATTTTCTTGATCTTTCGTGAATAAGTTTCCCTCCAGGATATCTAACCTATATACCACAGATTTCAGCAACTCTTCTTTCATCTGAGTTATCATTTCTTTCATCATAGCTCTAATATTTCCATCATCCTTCGTCAACACATTTGCTAATTTGTCATTTATTTGTCTTAGTTGTTGCCTTATCTCGATTAAATCTGTTTGATCACTTTCTTTATCAATGCTATGTTTATTTTGTTTTTTCTTTGGGTTCTTTATTGGTGTTGTGCTCATACTTGCATCAACTGAACTGGTACTACTAATTTCACTACGATTTCTCTTTTTATTTGAATCACTCTCTGATGTTGGATTTTTGTCTGCCATAGTTATGTTGCTCAGTATACTTCTGATTTTTTCCGCATAAATCCTTTTGTGTTTAATAACAATATAGTATACTCATAATACTGTACTATGCTACACTGATTTCATCAATAATGGCGCAGCCCTGGTCGACCGTTCAAACGGAGTTTATCTCCATCTACACATAATATTGTTCGTGTTTCAAAGATAGTTTATAAATAAAATCTTAGTTACCAACATTTATAATACTTTTATCCAAATTCCAGTATCCAATATTATCACTTTAAGATGAAAAACTCCAATTATGTTGGAGCTAAAAAAATTTTACTTTTCAAAACAAGGGACACTACTCTCAAAAATAAAAAAAAATAAAAAATAAAAAAAAATAAAAAAAAATAAAAAAAATAAAAAAAATAATAAAATAAAAAATAAAAAAAATAAAAAATGAATGATGATGAAGGGTGATGAAACCTATACAGTTTGCATACGATTAATGAAAATGTGCTCGATAAAGTTTCTCGATCGTTGGATTTAAGGCGCTGTACATGGCGTTCGCTTATTGGAAACAACCACTAGTCCGGAATAATAACTGGACAACAACAACAACAACACCACAATTGTTTACATATTTATTAATGTCTACACATCTGATTATTTACACAGATATTTTCTAAACACATGCCATATACTTTCGTAAAAGTAGTATAATATCGTAATCATTGAGAGTAAGATGTATAGACCTTAAAATATATGTAAAATATCGTCCATAGAAGTCGACCAAGAACAAATAATATAATCCGCACACATTTCAATAGTTATTTTAAACCTGATGTGTATTATATTTCGTGAGGAATAACTTTAACCGCAGTGTTCGGTGGGTGCATGGCCTTGCTACGTTTAGGCACTGTTGTTGCTTCTCCCAAAGCTTTTTCTTCCTTTTTTTGAGAAGTACGTGTAGTAGGATCTTGTCTGGAACGTTTAGTTCTTTGTCTTTTCTCTTTCATGCGCTTTAGTTCTATGTCTATCAACGTTATATTTGGTTTCTTTCCACGTTCTAGTATACTCCTTGCTATGGCCGTTGTCTGTTCAACTGGGAGAACCAGCCTGATATACATTTCAGACTTATCCTGCTTTCGCTCGCGAGACGTGTGACTTCCCGCTCACTAATTGTTTGTGTTTATAAGAAAATAGACCATTGGCTTGATTTTTTAACACGTCCTTCCTAGTCGACAGATATTTACTCAGACTGAAGTTTGGTTTGTGCATCGTACATAACATTGTATATTCGTCTGAGTTCAGCAGTATTTAGCCCGCATGAATTAATATTTGTCTAGTTGTGTCATTTGTATCTCTCTTCTCTCTGGATGATACCGAAAAGTGAGAAGCGTGTTCGATTCTCGAGATTTTCATTCCTCCATTCATTAAACTTGAGTGTTTTGTCGAGTTGTGATCGTTATACTCCTTCAATTTTAAATAATTTAAACGGCATATCACACAGGTATAAATGACAGGTTTATGTCCACAAGGAAGTGTGAAGTTCAGTATCCAGTCAATGTAAGTGTATATCTCTGAGAGTACTGTTTGTTCTATCATAGGTAATCCTCTGTGATACAAGGATTTGTGACGAGTATACATTCGCTTAGTGAACCAGTGATATTCACACACACCGCACCTATAGAGTGTAGGTTTTCCAACTTCCATGATAAAAGTGAGATACACTAACTTCACCAAGGCCTTATTTAACGTTATACAATTATACTATAAAACGAACATATGGTTCGACAATCATGCGAATAAACATATTTTGTAAACACTTGATAGGTGCTTGAATATAAATCCAACAGAGCACTTTCTATACAGAATAAATTATCCAACGATAGGATTCTATACTTTATTCCTACTTGCTATGGTCCATCCTCTGATTGGTTGTTATTTGTAGGACTATTCGTCAAGGTTAAATGTTGAACAAACTGCCACCACTTGGAGTCTGGTACATGACTGTTTAACATGGTGATTGTTTAATAGAGATGACCGCTAACACAGGTTCAACTGTACATTTAATGGTTACCCGGTATCTGTGTGTACTAAACAGTCCATTCACTAACAGCGTTACTAGTTTTGTATTAATATATACAGCTATTGAATATATATATCAAATCTTATATAAATATTTGGAGAATATGAAATATCTGTTGATATGATAATTTTTATAGATTGATTATATGCTTATGAATATATTTAACGCCGGGCGTTGTACCTTAAATGATAGCGATATATGTCGTATTATTAACATTGTCAAACTAGTTTAATCCGGTATGGGACAGACAGTTGTATGATTATATATTTATAACGTAACTCACTACACCGCGAGTATACATTTACATGTATCGTCTGCTACGAGCGAATAGACTAATCGGTAAACCATCGATCAACGGTATTAAAAACTTGACTCCTCAAAACAAAATGGCGTCTTTATATAGACAAAGAACAAATCAGACTATCTATAGAGACAACTACTGTTAGTCTTGCCTCTTCATGTATTCCCCCCCTTCTTTATCTATGTAAAGCCGTCAACAGGGACCGGTGCAGCAATTTTCGGAATCTAGCTCTTCTGTTCCCACAATAAATCCTGGTCCAGGTGAGGACACCCAACGACGTCGTATCTAGGTACACTCGGCCCTGGAGTGGTTTTGTGGTCCCGTCACCCTGTGGTGGACCTGTATGCATACATATATATATATATATATATATATATATATATATGTATATATATCAGTTAACACATATGTTCCCTAATTTTGCATTGACAATTGTTCGAGTAATTATATGTAACAGTGAAGCAAACAGAAATGGGCTCATTCAAGCTTGGAATGTTTATGCTCCTAAAACTGTCTGTTGTACGTAATGTTTATTTCCGTGTTGAAGAATTGTTCACCAATAATAATTTTTTCAAGAGAAGATCGGGCATTTTGAGTTCTATTTTATATCTCCAGATATTCCACAGATGTCCCCAGAATGCACCATTTAACATGTAGTTTAAAAAATAATTCCGGGGGGCATGCCCCCGGACCCCCCTAGCACAGCTACCGCTATGGGGCCTACACATATATTAAAGGCTGGGTACGCGCCTGTCTGCAGTGTTACTCTATTTTTGCTAGACTGTGCTTAATATTTCAAACATGCATAGATAATTCAGTTGAATGTACATATAGCCAACTTTTACTTTTCATTCAATAAAATAAATCCTTTGCCATCATCTATGAAAATATGTTTATATAGATAGGACTACAGGGTGTCTAGCTTTCTCCTTTGTGTACACACACATATCATTAGTGTATCCAAACTTCTCCCAAGTGTACTCAAACATCTCCCATAATGACACGTGACCACTTCTAAACGACTTCGGAATTGGTATTATTAGTTCATAAAACATACAGTTAGTGAATACATGTATAAATATATTGTAGCTTAATGTGACATATAGAAACGTAGTATTATGTAGGCCTACATGTATTACATGTATATAGTTTATTCTGAACAAAAAGCAAATGCTCATGAGTTCATTATAACATTGGCATTACAATACTTGGTCAATGGTGTATAGTTCAATCACAAATTCAACATTCAGTACATGCACATTTTGAAAGCATAATATCGAATTAAACTACATAGTGGTTACACATGATCAAATTGAATTCAAATAATTGTATAATATAGTGCAACGATCTGCAACCTGAAAGAGAAAATACATATATATACATACACGCACATGTACATACCTACATAATATTATGTAATCATACGTACACATGTACATACATACACACATACATTTAATATAAACACTGAAAATATACGAAGATATTTAACAACAAATTGTATGGGATAACGCATATGTGCAAGATTTTGAGGGTTTTTTTTGTCTGATTATATAGAGACAAGCAGAATATCATAATTATATATATAGACTTTTGTGTGAAACTGTGATCGCGTTAGAATGTTCTAGACGTGTAATGCAGTTCATTTAGATTGTGTGATGTTTTGCATTTATTTACCGACGCTACTGCTTGTCCATATGAGCGACGCCTCATGAAGAGATCAGTCGTTTTAGATTTTGGAGGATAATGCAATGATACAGACAGAGATCCATTCCGGAGTCTCGCCGCTGGATATTTTACGTGCACAGTGTAAGGTACCGAGACAAGACCTCGGTTTAAAGTCGCACCCGAAAGACTATGATATGCATCATTTTAGTATGGTGCAGCGGGGAATCGAACCTGCGACCCCTGGATTACAAGTATTGCATGTTAACCACTGAACTACTGATATAGTCCGGTGTTTCGACGAACGCCTGCCGGGGCGGACGGGCATATAGCCGTACAACCAGTGAACAATTTAATGTTAATACACGAACAAATAGACATACAAATACATATTAAGCTGTGGCGTGTATTTGATTACATCAGATACCACTTGATTAAATATACGAAATGTATTTGTACCGAAATGTTGAAATGTCCAAAACAAATATTAATCTTGGCTATTTGTGTGTGGTGTGTGTGTGTGGTGTGGGTGTGGTGTGGGTGTGGTGTGTGTGTGGTGTGTGTGTGGTGTGTGTGTGGTGTGTGTGTGTGTGTTGTGTTGTGTGTGTGGTGTGTGTGTGTGTGTGTGTGTGTGTGGTGTGTGTGTGTTGTGTGTGTGTGTGGTGTGGTGTGTGGTGGTGGTGTGTGTTGTGTGGTATGTGCGCGTGTGGTGTGTGTGTGTGTGGTGTGTGTGGTGTGTGTGGTATGTGTGTGTGTTATGTGTGGTATGTGTGTGCGTGTGGTGTGTTTGTGTGGTGTGTGTGTGGTGTGTGTGTGGTGTTTGTGTGATGTATGTGTGTGTGTGTGATGTGTGTGTGTGTGGTGTAGTGTATGTGTGTGGTGTGCGTATGTGATGTGTGTGTGGTGTGTGGTGTGTGGTGTGTGTGAGCGTGTAGTGTGCATGAAATGTGTGCGCCTGGTGTGTGCGCCTGGTGTGTGCGCGTGATGTTTGCGTATGGTGTGTGCATGTGGTGTGTGCGTGTGATGTGTGCGTGTGGTGTATGCGTGTGATATCTGCGTGTGGTGTGTGCGTGTGATATGTGCGTGTGGTATGTGCGTGTGGTATGTGCGTGTGTGGTGTGTGTTGTGTGTGTGGTGTGTGTGTGTGGTGCGTGTATGTGTGGTGTGTGTGGTATGTGTGTGTGGTATGTGTTTGTTGTGTGTGTGGTGTGTGTGGTGTGTGTGG
>CM026394.1:18625026-18650209 GCA_014843695.1 Archivesica marissinica | reverse complement strand
CTGTTCTTAGTAACGAGTGTGTTCTGTTCTTAGTAACGATTGTGTTCTGTTCTTAGTAACGATTGTGTTCTGTTCTTAGTAACGAGTGTGTTCTGTTCTTAGTAACGAGTGTGTTCTGTTCTTAGTAACGATTGTGTTCTGTTCTTAGTAACGATTTTGTTCTGTTCTTAGTAACGAGTGTGTTCTGTTCTTAGTAACGAGTGTGTTCTGTTCTTAGTAACGATTGTGTTCCGTTCTTAGTAACGATTGTGTTCTGTTCTTAGTAACGAGTGTGTTCTGTTCTTAGTAACGATTGGTTCTGTTCTTAGTAACGAGTGTGTTCTGTTCTTAGGTGTGTTTGTTTTGTGTTGTGTTCTGTTCTTAGTACGATTGTGTTCTGTTCTTAGTAACGGTTGTGTTGTTTGTAACGATTGTGTTCTGTTCTTAGTAACGATTGTGTTCTGTTCTTAGTAACGATTGTGTTCTGTTCTTAGTAACGGTTGTGTTCTGTTCTTAGTAACGAGTGTGCTCTGTTCTTAGTAACGATTGTGTTCTGTTCTTAGTAACGGTTGTGTTCTGTTCTTAGTAACGAGTGTGCTCTGTTCTTAGTAACGATTGTGTTCTGTTCTTAGTAACGGTTGTGTTCTGTTCTTAGTAACGAGTGTGCTCTGTTCTTAGTAACGATTGTGTTCTGTTCTTAGTAACGATTGTGTTCTGTTCTTAGTAACGGTTGTGTTCTGTTCTTAGTAACGATTGTGTTCTGTTCTTAGTAACGATTGTGTTCTGTTCTTAGTAACGATTGTGTTCTGTTCTTAGTAACGGTTGTGTTCTGTTCTTAGTAACGAGTGTGTTCTGTTCTTAGTAACGATTGTGTTCTGTTCTTAGTAACGATTGTGTTCTGTTCTTAGTAACGATTGTGTTCTGTTCTTAGTAACGATTGTGTTCTGTTCTTAGTAACGATTGTGTTCTGTTCTTAGTAACGGTTTTGTTCTGTTCTTAGTAACGAGTGTGCTCTGTTCTTAGTAACGGTTGTGTTCTGTTCTTAGTAACGGTTGTGTTCTGTTCTTAGTAACGAGTGTGTTCTGTTCTTAGTAACGATTGTGTTCTGTTCTTAGTAACGGTTGTGTTCTGTTCTTAGTAACGAGTGTGCTCTGTTCTTAGTAACGATTGTGTTCTGTTCTTAGTAACGGTTGTGTTCTGTTCTTAGTAACGAGTGTGTTCTGTTCTTAGTAACGATTGTGTTCTGTTCTTAGTAACGGTTGTGTTCTGTTCTTAGTAACGAGTGTGTTCTGTTCTTAGTAACGATTGTGTTCTGTTCTTAGTAACGAGTGTGCTCTGTTCTTAGTAACGATTGTGTTCTGTTCTTAGTAACGATTGTGTTCTGTTCTTAGTAACGATTGTGTTCTGTTCTTAGTAACGATTGTGTTCTGTTCTTAGTAACGGTTGTGTTCTGTTCTTAGTAACGAGTGTGTTCTGTTCTTAGTAACGATTGTGTTCTGTTCTTAGTAACGATTGTGTTCTGTTCTTAGTAACGGTTGTGTTCTGTTCTTAGTAACGATGTGTTCTGTTCTTAGTAACGAGTGTGTTCTGTTCTTAGTAACGATTGTGTTCTGTTCTTAGTAACGAGTGTGTTCTGTTCTTAGTAACGAGTGTGTTCTGTTCTTAGTAACGATTGTGTTCTGTTCTTAGTAACGAGTGTGTTCTGTTCTTAGTAACGATTGTGTTCTGTTCTTAGTAACGATTGTGTTCTGTTCTTAGTAACGAGTGTGCTGTTCTTAGTAACGATTGTGTTCTGTTCTTAGTAACGATTGTGTTCTGTTCTTAGTAACGGTTGTGTTCTGTTCTTAGTAACGATTGTGTTCTGTTCTTAGTAACGATTGTGTTCTGTTCTTAGTAACGATTGTGTTCTGTTCTTAGTAACGATTGTGTTCTGTTCTTAGTAACGATTGTGTTCTGTTCTTAGTAACGATTGTGTTCTGTTTAGTAACGATTGTGTTCTGTTCTTAGTAACGGTTGTGTTCTGTTCTTAGTAACGAGTGTGTTCTGTTCTTAGTAACGATTGTGTTCTGTTCTTAGTAACGATTGTGTTCTGTTCTTAGTAACGGTTGTGTTCTGTTCTTAGTAACGGTTGTGTTCTGTTCTTAGTAACGATTGTGTTCTGTTCTTAGTAACAAGTGTGTTCTGTTCTTAGTAACGATTGTGTTCTGTTCTTAGTAACGATTGTGTTCCGTTCTTAGTAACGATTGTGTTCTGTTCTTAGTAACGGTTGTGTTCTGTTCTTAGTAACGAGTGTGCTCTGTTCTTAGTAACGATTGTGTTCTGTTCTTAGTAACGATTGTGTTCTGTTCTTAGTAACGGTTGTGTTCTGTTCTTAGTAACGAGTGTGTTCTGTTCTTAGTAACGAGTGTGTTCTGTTCTTAGTAACGATTGTGTTCTGTTCTTAGTAACGAGTGTGTTCTGTTCTTAGTAACGAGTGTGTTCTGTTCTTAGTAACGATTGTGTTTTGTTCTTAGTAACGAGTGTGTTCTGTTCTTAGTAACGATTGTGTTCTGTTCTTAGTAACGGTTGTGTTCTGTTCTTAGTAACGAGTGTGCTCTGTTCTTAGTAACGATTGTGTTCCGTTCTTAGTAACGATTGTGTTCTGTTCTTAGTAACGGTTGTGTTCTGTTCTTAGTAACGATTGTGTTCTGTTCTTAGTAACGGTTGTGTTCTGTTCTTAGTAACGAGAGTGTTCTGTTCTTAGTAACGATTGTGTTATGTTGTTAGTAACAAGTGTGTTCTGTTCTTAGTAAGATTGTGTTCTGTTCTTAGTAACGATTGTGTTCTGTTCTTAGTAACGATTGTGTTCTGTTCTTAGTAACGATTGTGTTCTGTTCTTAGTAACGATTGTGTTCTGTTCTTAGTAACGGTTGTGTTCTGTTCTTAGTAACGAGTGTGTTCTGTTCTTAGTAACGAGTGTGTTCTGTTCTTAGTAACGATTGTGTTCTGTTCTTAGTAACGAGTGTGTTCTGTTCTTAGTAACGAGTGTGTTCTGTTCTTAGTAACGATTGTGTTCTGTTCTTAGTAACGAGTGTGTTCTGTTCTTAGTAACGATTGTGTTCTGTTCTTAGTAACGATTGTGTTCTGTTCTTAGTAACGAGTGTGTTCTGTTCTTCGTAACGAGTGTGTTCTGTTCTTAGTAACGATTGTGTTCTGTTCTTAGTAACGAGTGTGTTCTGTTCTTCGTAACGAGTGTGTTCTGTTCTGAGTAACTATTGTGTTCTGTTCTTAGTAACGAGTGTGTTCTGTTCTTAGTAACGAGTGTGTTCTGTTCTTAGTAACGATTGTGTTCTGTTCTTAGTAACGAGTGTGTTCTGTTCTTCGTAACGAGTGTGTTCTGTTCTTAGTAACGATTGTGTTCTGTTCTTAGTAACGAGTGTGTTCTGTTCTTCGTAACGAGTGTGTTCTGTTCTTAGTAACGATTATGTTCTGTTCTTAGTAACGATTGTGTTCTGTTCTTAGGAACGATTATGTTCTGTTCTTAGTAACGGTTGTGTATTGTTCGTAGTAACGATTGTGTTCTGTTGTTAGTAACGATTGTGTTCTGTTCTTAGTAACGATTGTGTTCAGTTCTTAGTAACGGTTGTGTATTGTTCTTAGTAACGATTGTGTTCAGTTCTTAGTAACGGTTGTGTATTGTTCTTAGGAACGATTATGTTCTGTTCTTAGTAACGGTTGTGTATTGTTCGTAGTAACGATTGTGTTCTGTTCTTAGTAACGAGTGTGTTCTGTTCTTCGTAACGAGTGTGTTCTGTTCTGAGTAACTATTGTGTTCTGTTCTTAGTAACGAGTGTGTTCTGTTCTTAGTAACGATTGTGTTCTGTTCTTAGTAACGATTGTGTTCTGTTCTTAGTAACGATTGTGTTCTGTTCTTAGTAACGATTGTGTTCTGTTCTTAGTAACGATTGTGTTCTGTTCTTAGTAACGAGTGTGTTCTGTTCTTAGTAACGATTGTGTTCTGTTCTTAGTAACGATTGTGTTCTGTTCTTAGTAACGATTGTGTTCTGTTCTTAGTAACGATTGTGTTCTGTTCTTAGTAACGAGTGTGTTCTGTTCTTAGTAACGATTGTGTTCTGTTCTTAGTAACGAGTGTGTTCTGTTCTTAGTAACGATTGTGTTCTGTTCTTAGTAACGATTGTGTTCTGTTCTTAGTAACGATTGTGTTCTGTTCTTAGTAACGATTGTGTTCTGTTCTTAGTAACGATTGTGTTCTGTTCTTAGTAACGATTGTGTTCTGTTCTTAGTAACGATGTTTTCTGTTCTTAGTAACGATTGTGTTCTGTTCTTAGTAACGGTTTGTTTCTGTTCTTAGTAACGATTGTGTTCTGTTCTTAGTACGATTGTGTTCTGTTCTTAGTAACGAGTGTGTTCTGTTCTTAGTAACGATTGTGTTCTGTTCTTTGTAACGATTGTGTTCTGTTTTTAGTAACGATTGTGTTCTGTTCTTAGTAACGAGTGTTTGTTTTGTGTGTGTTCTGTTCTTAGTAACGAGTGTGTTCTGTTCTTAGTAACGAGTGTGTTCTGTTCTTCGTAACGATTGTGTTCTGTTCGTAGTAACGATTGTGTTCTGTTCTTAGTAACGGTTGTGTTCTGTTCTTAGTTACGATTGTGTTCTGTTCGTAGTAACGAGTGTGTTCCGTTCTTAGTAACGATTGTGCTCTGTTCTTAGTAACGATTGTATTTGCTTAGAATGTTGAAATGCTAAAATAATATACAGCATAAGTTCTATAATATATAATATATATTTTATTCAGAGTTGATAGCACTTATGGTTGTGGTGCACGAGTACCCTGAACCGTTTTGGCTTAGCTTAGTATGAACATCTTGGTGGAGATTCATTCTATACATTACAGTAAAATAAGAACACCGTTATTGGATAGTGAGTGTATTTAGATAGCCAATCCAAAAGTTTCACTATATTATAATTATTTTTATGATCATGTATCATTCTTTATTTGTTAATTCGTCTGTCTGTCTGTCTGTCTGTCTGTCTGTCTGTCTGCCTGCCTGCCTGCCTGCCTGCCTGCCTGCCTGCCTGCCTGCCTGCCTGTCTGCCTGCCTGCCCCTGCCTGCCCCTGCCTGTCTGCCTGCCTGCCTGCTAGGGGTGCACCCAAGTTCAATAAGGACTGTGACTAATTTTAAATCAGTTTAATCTATATTGAGCTCGTAGGTCATGTTTATAAAATGTGTTATCTTGTATTATAGCAACTGTATACATGAATGTGAGTCATAGCCGCATTGGGCCGGATGTCTACCTATTGCATTATCATCTAATTTACATATATGATGAATGACACAAATAACTGTAATACAATTTGTATTTACTAACTAAATAGAACACGTAATGACAATTCGTGTATACATTATTCGTTCAATATGTATGCGATATATGTACACACGTATGCACATATACAGTTCGGGTCAGGGATATATGTACACACGTATGCACATATACAGTTCGGGTCAGGGATATACGTACACACGTATGCACATATACAGTTCGGGTCAGGGATATACGTACACAAGTATGCACATATACAGTTCGGGTCAGGGATATACGTACACACGTATGCACATATACAGTTCGGGTCAGGGATATATGTACACACGTATGCACATATACAGTTCGGGTCAGGGATATATGTACACACGTATGCACATATACAGTTCGGGTCAGGGATATATGTACACACGTATGCACATATACAGTTCGGGTCAGGGATATATGTACACACGTATGCACATATACAGTTCGGGTCAGGGATATATGTACACACGTATGCAAATATACAGTTCGGGTCAGGGATATATGTACACACGTATGCAAATATACAGTTCGGGTCAGGGATATATGTACACAAGTATGCAAATATACAGTTCGGGTTAGGGATATATGTACACAAGTATGCACATATACAGTTCGGGTCAGGGATATATGCATGTACATTGAATTATACCTGAAATTGTTGAAGACACAATGGAACTACTATTTCATTAAATTATCTTCTTTGATGTACCCAATAAGTGGCTGTGCGGTTGTGGATTGTAATGGAATGAGAATCCCGACAGGGGCATCTAAAATGAATAAAATTGATAACAAATAATATATAAGCCACAATCATTGGACATCATAAACTGAGACAAAGATTTGTGTTTATTAGACTAGTGTAAAATAGGATTTTATTTCATCTCGTGATCACCGACATATTATTTTCCATGAGTGGCGTTACAAATGTCGGTGATCACTCGATGAAATGAATTCCAATCTTACACTAGCCTGGGAACAGGCGTTGATATATGGTACCTGGTCAGGTATATATATAAAAACATTAATACCGATATCAGTAATGGGACCGTATTGAGTTTCTGATAATATCAAAATATTCCGTTTCTATTTTTAGCGATCGTATCGTGCAGATAAGAGTTGTCGTTCTTCAAACAACACCCTAGAATACACAGGGGTAATGTACGTGGCGCTACGCTCGGAAATCGAGTTTCCCCAGGCTGTAATTTTGCCAGAAGTAAATTAGTGAAAAATCGACAGACTGGAACCCAGGCTAATCTTACACTAGTAAACACAAAAACATAATTATATTTGTGTGTTTCAACCTATCATCGAATTAGATTTATTTAGCTAAGTGCAAGAATTAGAATCTTGTTTTAGGCAGGAAAATACGTTATTTTATGATAGAAAATGATATTGTATTACATTAAATGTCTATAGAATGTCGCGTTTCGCTGGCGTCACTGGCGGATTAAGCCAGATGTTTGCAACATTGACGTTTATTTCAAGCACTCCCTGCTTCTAGCAAATGGTTCCCAGCCTCTTCAGTTTAATACATTGTCAACGTGAGCGCTTACCGACTCAAGCTTAACACACTTCAGTATCAAATGCTACGTGATATTGGAGATATACTCTATAACAATGTCATTATATCATATGCATACTGTCAAGAAATGCAACGTTACAATTAACAAAATTACGACTAATTTGTAAACCATTACAACTGATGGTTAGCATGTCATTGGTGATGTACTGTTGTGTACTAATGGCTAGACACAGCATCTAATCCATTAATATCCACAATATCATAAATAATGGTGGTGGACAGCTTTGTCAAGGTGGGGTAGGTTATAATGCTGCACTGTGTAATCACATAGCACTTACTTATTGCATAATGGTTGTGTTTTATAGGACCTACTGCGAATAACAGTACGAGCTTAATGCAAGCTTAATGCAAGCGTATAATTTATTGCAAACGTATAACATACTGCAAGCGTATAATTTATTGCAAACGTATAGCTTACTGCAAACACATAACTTACTACAAACGTATACCATACTGCAAACGTATAACATACTGCAAACGTATAACTTACTGCAAACGTATAACTTACTGCAAACATATAACTTACTGCAAACATATAACTTACTGCAAACATATAACTTACTGCAAACATATAACTTACTGCAAACATATAACTTACTGCAAACATATAACTTACTGCAAACGTATAACATACTGCAAACATATAACTTACTGCAAGCTTATAACTTACTGCAAGCGTATAACTTACTACAAACATATAATTTACTGCAAACATATAACTTACTACAAACATATAACTTACTACAAACATATAACTTACTACAAACGTATGACTTACTGCAAACATATAATTTATTGCAAACATATAACTTACTACAAACATATAACTTATTGCAAACGTATGCCATACTGCAAACGTATAACATACTGCAAACATATAACTTACTGCAAACATATAACTTACTGCAAACATATAACTTACTGCAAACATATAACTTACTGCAAACGTATAACATACTGCAAACGTATAGCTTACTGCAAACATATAACTTACTGCAAACATATAATTTACTGCAAACATATAACTTACTACAAGCATATAACTTACTACAAACATATAACTTACTACACACGTATGACTTACTGCAAACATATAATTTACTGCAAACATATAACTTACTACAAACATATAACTTACTGCAAACGTACACCATACTGCAAACGTATAACATACTGCAATCATATAATTTACTGCAAACATATAACATACTGCAAACGTATAACTTACTGCAAACATATAACTTACTGCAAGCGTATAATTTACTGCAAACATATAACTTACTACAAACATATAACTTACTACAAACATATAACTTACTGCAAACGTATACCATACTGCAAACGTATAACATACTGCAAACATATAACTTACTGCAAACATATAACTTACTGCAAACGTATAACATACTGCAAACATATAACTTACTGCAAACGTGTAACTTACTGCAAACATATAACTTACTGCAAACATATAACATATTGCAAACATATAACTTACTGCAAACATATGACTTACTGCAAACGTATAACTTACTGCAAACATATAATTTACTGCAAGCGTATAATTTACTACAAACGTATAACTTACTGCAAACATATAACTTAAGGCAAACATATAATTTACTGCAAACATATAACTTACTGCAAACATGTAATTTACTGCAAACATATATCTTACTACAAACATATAACTTACTACAAGCATATAACTTACTGCAAACATATAACTTACTGCAAACGTATAACTTACTGCAAACGTATAACTTACTGCAAACGTATAACTTACTGCAAACGTATGACTTACTGCAAACATATAATGTACTGCAAACATAAAACTTACTACAAATGTATAACTTACTGCAAACGTATAACTTACTGCAAACGTATGACTTACTGCAAACATATAATGTACTGCAAACATAAAACTTACTACAAATGTATAACTTACTGCAAACGTATAACTTACTGCAAACGTATGACTTACTGCAAACATATAATG
The DNA here is from genome assembly GCA_014843695.1 of Archivesica marissinica. Taxonomy (NCBI): domain Eukaryota; kingdom Metazoa; phylum Mollusca; class Bivalvia; order Venerida; family Vesicomyidae; genus Archivesica; species Archivesica marissinica. The sequence continues at coordinate 18,641,302 of CM026394.1, read as the reverse complement.
TACTGCAAACATAAAACTTACTACAAATGTATAACTTACTGCAAACGTATAACTTACTGCAAACGTATGACTTACTGCAAACATATAATGTACTGCAAACATAAAACTTACTACAAATGTATAACTTACTGCAAACGTATAACTTACTGCAAACGTATAACTTACTGCAAACGTATAACTTACTGCAAACGTATAATTTACTGCAAACGTATAACTTACTGCAAACGTATAGCTTACTGCAAACGTATAGCTTACTGCAAACGTATAACTTACTGCAAACGTATACATGTAACTAATGTTGGAACTAAGCTATGTTTTGTTCTATTACACAATACTGTATTAGTATACAGACGTTATTCAGTGTTTGTGTTGTTAATAAATTTCTGTGACAGAGACAAGTGGTTCTTGTGAATCTTGTGGTAATAAAGGATTTCGCCTGTCGACGCCTATTGCGGGACTATTAGACTCGGGGAACAGTGCACTATACGTTATTGCTGCAATCGACGAAACACAAACTATTATTAAAGTCATACATCGTTGGAAAGCTCAGGATATAAGTTATATTTATATAGTCATTTAAAAAAATCGTTACATTTTATTCAGTTAATTACAGATTTAAAATACTAATTTGGGGGCCCTAAATATCGGGGGCCTCTGGCTTCAGCCCAGTCAGCCCTCTCCTTAAACTGCCACTAGCTTAGGCTGTCGGTAAAGTACGCTATACGACACTGCTATGACGAATGTGTTGTATGACATACTGGAGTAATGGGGAACAACTCGATCGAGCTTGTTGGTTTCACATAGCCTCACAAAGACCAGCGGTATGTTACGAAAAGACTATACATGAAAAAGAACATAAAGCTTACAAATCAATTATCAAAATTTACAATACTAACATGAACCTGTAATAATTCTGAACCCGTATATACCAATTGCTAAACTTTAATATTGCAACATGACATCTGATAATACATAATCTTGCTCAATGCGATAATACTACGAAGACACCAGATTCAACACTCTAAATCAATGCCGCCAAATAACCCCCAAAACCACTACCCTACCTTACACATGTATACGTGCACTTAATCTAGCACATTATAATAGGACATAGGCAGGTTGTGGCACATAACTTAGCAATATCTTTATCAGACATTAAATAAGCAAACTGTTCAGAGAAACTAAGAGTGTTGAATGCTGTATTAATATAGTAATCCTTGATATCTACCAGTTTCAAATTGGTGCGACGCCACAGCGGAATTTGGCTAAGGCGCTTCTGTGGTTTATAGGTATTGCTATATTTTGCACATATGATTCTGTCTTGTATTTACTCTTAAACTAGCTATATTGTCTTAATTTATTTCGACCTTTGCCACTAGTTCCAATACTGCATAAATACTAGTAAACCACGTTACCTCTAAACTGTTTGATAAGTTTGTGTTCACAGTTTCAATGATAGTTCGTCGCTCACTGTTACTATAATACTGATCTATGATTAACGGCACACAGTCTATACTCTTTAGCTTACAGTCAAGTTGATTACCAGTTTCTAGTACGGTTCTTATTATCATTTTCCCATTTAAATACACGGTTATTTAATCTGCTTTGATCCATATTACTAAGACGAAACCAATTGCTTATATTAGCTGTCCACTGTCGCACGATCGGTTGGGTCCATCCATATCCCCGTTCACCGCGTCGTTGGGAGTGTATTTACCGAGTCCAATGTAGAAGTAACGAATGACAGGCCAGACCAGTGTGTCATACGGCGTCGTATATACACGGTATGGTAGTCCGCCCATATACTTAAACTTCGATATTCAATGCTCTTGTCGCCGACTGCGCCACGTACTTGACTGTGATGGAATAGTCTAGCGTTTCGCTAACTACCAGTCCTAGGTAGCGATATTGGTTAACACACTCTATTTCAGTTGAACCACACATGAAGTTATGATCGGTCCGCGATACCGACGCGTTTCGGAAGTGCATCACTTTAGTTTTACTTGTATTAATGGACATTTTATTTCGTACACACCAGCCAGATAATAGGTCTAGTACGAGTTGTAGATCATCTTCTGAGCTTGCGATCAGAGCAAGGTCGTCCGCGTATAACAAGTGGTTAATTAAAGCGTTTCCTACCAATACCCCGATGCAACATTGTTCCAACAGGATGCTTAAATCATTCATATACAGGTTGAAAAGTGTCGTTGAGAGCAAACAGCCCTGCTTAAGACCAACGTGTACGTCGAACCAATCAGTCATATGGTGGTTGATCTTCACCGTACACTGCACATTTTCATAAAGTGATTTTATTGAGCGTAATAGTTTACTGTTCTTTAATCCGATTGCCTCTAGCTTGTCCCATAAAATGCTGCGATTTATCCGGTCATATGCTCTGGAGAAATCGACGTATGCTATATACGTCGATGCGTTTTTACTCTTGCGTTGATCTATAATGCTTGTAAGGGTAGATCATTGGTCTATGGTACTTCGCTGACGCCGGAAGCCATTTTGCTGGTCGGATATTTTATCGTTAATATCCACCCAGTCATTCAGTCTATTGTTTAGAACATTGCAGAATGCCTTGAATACCGATGCAGTTACCGTAATACCCCTGTAGTTAGACGGATCACGTGCATCCGTAGTGGAGGTTTTCAAAATCGGCGTGATAATCCCGTATCGTAGCATACACAGAACAACGTGTGCAGAAAATTAACACTGGCGTCGGATTGAATAACCTCGGAGGGTAACTGATCATGGAGAACGATTGGAGAGCACGCTTAACGTCAATAATACTAATACCAACGTCTAAGTTGCTGTTATCACTATCATGGCACGGTAGCGTGGCATGGTGTATATCGTTATCGCCCCGAAGCTCAGTGTCGCCCGTGAATAATTATGTGAAATGTGCTTGTCATTTTCCTAGTACTGCTTCTAATGAGGCAGTCACATGTCCACTACTTCCATAGGAATACGTTTCTGTCTATCACACCAGATACCTACTGTGCCTATAGATAATGTGTGTTTGATTCAGTTCCAAATTGTATTACATTTCACTGAATGAACATTGCAAGCAATACTATATCAGGGTTAGCGTTGGCCATTATAGCTTTCTATGTTCAGTAAATGAAATAATATGCAGTAGGCACTACCTATCAATGGGGAAAGCCAATATTAATTACTGAAATATACATCATAGGAGGACTATGAATACACCCCTGCGAGGGGCGATTGACAGTTAGATATAATGATAACAACTATTGTACTTTTCCTGTAGACGTTTAATTTATTTGCAGACACCATGGATACAAAAACCATGTGAAATTAATCTATACAATCATATTCCAGAATAAAGAAAGTACATGTAATTTGACAGCATTATTTCTCATTCGTTAACTGTAGCTCTTCTCTCAATCCCATGACGATCGATTACACTAAGATTGAGTTTCGCGAGCAACAAAACTAATGTTATAATAAAATGTTTCGCAATCGAGCTAATATAAATTTGCATAGGTTAAGCAAACATTGAATATGGACATAATTCCCATACCCAGACATACCCCCCCCCCCTCGTGTTGTATGAAACATCGTTTTGTCGGTCCCGGGTCGTTTCGCCCTAGTTGCACGATTCGCCCTAAATATTATATTTATATATAATATTCAATATATACTATTTCCTGTCACGTCAGCCACGGTTTCATATAGCAATGTAGTTATATGAAACCATGTTACCAGCTGGCACCACGAGGAGGTGTGACGGGATGATGTACAATGTATATCATATTAATTTGCCGAAGAAGACGTATATATTGCACATCATTAAGCCAGCCAAAAATAGTTGGCCATAAAAAGGGCCGTTTTCGTCGTCTATGTCAGTAACATCTTCACTGAAATGGAAACTCACTTAAAATTCTGATTATCACATTATCTATGCTCGATCGTACATACATATATACATTCTGACGCACATGCACGCACGCACACACATAATTATGCTTCGGATTATCACATGATCTATCTAAATCTGAAAAACAAGAACTTGCAATTGTGGTCATTACAGACACAGCGTACAAACCACGCCCAAACTGGCACGCGATTAAGTACACGTATGCCACTAACAGACACAGTTTACTATGCGCGATCGTACATACATATAAACATTCTGATACATACATGCATACATTATGATACACACACATATATACAAAAATAGTTGGCCCTAATAAGGTCCGTTCTCTTCGTCTGTGTCGGTAACATGATCTATCTAAATCTGAAAAACAAGAACTTGCAATTGTGGTCATTACAGACACAGCGTACACACCACGCCCAAACTGGCACGCGATTAAGTACGCGTATGCCACTAACAGACACAGTTTGCTATGCTCGATCGTATATACATATAGACATTCTGATACATACATGCATACATACATACATAGACATTCTGATACACACATAGGGCGAAATGGCCCAGTGCGAAACGACCCGGTGCGAACATGTATTTAGTGCGAATCGACCTGAGACCGTGGGGTGATGGCCGCATAATTGTTGAACTTGGGCATCTTGCCGAACAGTTGAAATCGTGTAAGAACTGTACGAAACCACTATTGCTACACACTATTCAGAGTGAAAAGCGCATAGGATATGCAAGCATCCTATACATTGCCTGTGAATGTGGAATTTTGTGTTCTGTGACAACAGGCAAAAGCCACAGGCCCCACAGCAAGACCAAGAAAGGAATGCCAGTGTATGACATAAATACTAAAGCTGTTCTAAGTACGTATGCAACTGATTGATTTTATTATTTATAGCTTGATCGCAAAACATGATTTTACAACATTAGTAGATTAATAATGATAGTTTTAATCTCTCTCAATACATCATTCCTGGTGGAATTCATCGCCCATAGAGAGAAGAGGCTATGTGGATTTAAGTGTCTTTCCTAAGGACACACCATCATCGTTCTGACGAGGCTCAAAGTCACAACCTCTCAGTTACAATGCGAACACATAATAATTGATTAAACATGATCTCAACTAACTGTGAATATATAATTTATGACTTGTAACCAATATGCAACTGGCTGAAAATTAGTATAAAATCTCAACAATAAAAACAATTAACAATGAAACATTTATGTTTTTATAGGCGTCCTACATTCCGGCATCACCTATCGGCAAATACATGGGTTAATGTCGACTATGGGGATCAATGGTCTACATAACAGTGCCATGATGAGACGGCGTGAGGAAATTCATCCCCATATCCAGGATGCAGCTACAGAAGAAGTAGTTTCATTCAAGTAGGTTTTACTGTTCATTTATAAAGATTAAGATATTTTCATTACAATACAACTTAAAACAATAGATATCATGATTGTTGGCTCATGCATTCCTACACATGGTGTCTAGGTAAACATGAGTCCTACATATGGTGTCTAGGTAAACACGAGTCCTACACATGGTGTCTAGGTAAACACGAGTCCTACACATGGTGTCTAGGTAAACACAAGTCCTACACATGGTGTGTAGGTAAACACAAGTCCTACACATGATGTGTAGGTAAACACAAGTCCTACACATAGTGTGTAGGTAAACACAAGTCCTACACATGGTGTGTAGGTAAACACGTGTCCTACACATGGTGTGTAGGTAAACACGAGTCCTACACATGGTGTGTAGGTAAACACGAGTCCTACACATGGTGTGTAGGTAAACATGAGTCCTACACATGGTGTGTAGGTAAACACGAGTCCTAAACATGGTGTGTAGGTAAACACGAGTCCTACACATGGTGTCTAGGTAAACACGAGTCCTACACATGGTGTGTAGGTAAACACGAGTCCTATACACGGTGTCTAGGTAAACACGAGTCCTACACATGGTGTGTAGGTAAACACAAGTCCTACACATGGTGTGTAGAAAAACAAGTCCTACACATGGTGTGTAGGTAAAAAAGTCCTACACATGGTGTGCAGGTAAACATGAGTCCTACACATGGTGTCTAGGTAAACATGAGTCCTACACATGTTATCTAGGTAAACATGAGTCTACACATGGTGTGTAGGTAAACACGAGTCCAACTGGGTTTAGGTAAACACGATCCTATACATGGTGTCTAGGTAAACAAAGTCCTACACATGGTGTGTAGGTAAACACAAGTCCTACACATGGTGTGTAGGTAAATACGAGTCCTACACATGGTGTCTAGGTAAACAGAGTCCTACACATGGTGTGTAGGTAAACACGTCCTAACATGGTGGGTAAACACAAGTCCTACACATGGTGTGTAGGTAAACACAAGTCCTACACATGGTGTGTAGGCAAACACGAGTTCTACACATGGTGTGTAGGTAAACAAAAGTCCTACACATGGTGTGTAGGTAAACACGAGTCCTACACATGGTGTCTAGGTAAACATGAATCCTACACATGGTGTCTAGATAAACATGAGTCCTACACATGGTGTCTATGTAAACATGAATCCTACACATGGTTTCTAGGTAAACATGAGTCCTACATGTGGTGTCTAGGTAAACATGAGTCCTACACACGGTGTCTAGGTAAACATGAATCCTACACATGGTGTCTAGGTAAACATGAGTCCTACACATGGTGTCTAGGTAAACATGAGTCCTACACATGGTGTCTAGGTAAACAGAGTCTACACATTGTGTAGGAAAAAGTTACAATGGTTAGTAAACACGAGTCCTACACATGGTGTGTAGGTAAACACGAGTCCTACACATGGTGTGTAGGTAAACACGAGTCCTACACATGGTGTGTAGGTAAACATGAGTCCTACACATGGTATCTAGGTAAACATGAGTCCTACACATGGTGTGTAGGTAAACACGAGTCCTAAACATGGTGTGTAGGTAAACACGAGTCCTATACATGGTGTCTAGGTAAACACAAGTCCTACACATGGTGTGTAGGTAAACACAAGTCCTACACATGGTGTGTAGGTAAACACGAGTCCTACACATGGTGTGTAGGTAAACACGAGTCCTACACATGGTGTGTAGGTAAACACGAGTCCTACACATGGTGTGTAGGTAAACACGAGTCCTACACATGGTGTGTAGGTAAACATGAGTCCTACACATGGTGTCTAGGTAAACATGAGTCCTACACATGTTATCTAGGTAAACATGAGTCCTACACATGGTGTGTAGGTAAACACGAGTCCTAAACATGGTGTTAGGTAAACACGAGTCCTATACATGGTGTCTAGGTAAACACAAGTCCTACACATGGTGTGTAGGTAAACACAAGTCCTACACATGGTGTGTAGGTAATACGAGTCCTACACATGGTGTCTAGGTAAACACGAGTCCTACACATGGTGTGTAGGTAAACACAAGTCCTACACATGGTGTGTAGGTAAACACGAGTCCTACACATGGTGTGTAGGTAAACACGAGTCCTACACATGGTGTGTAGGTAAACACGAGTCCTACACATGGTGTGTAGGTAAACACGAGTCCTAAACATGGTGTGTAGGTAAACACGAGTCCTATACATGGTGTCTAGGTAAACACAAGTCCTACACATGGTGTGTAGGTAAACACAAGTCCTACACATGGTGTGTAGGTAAACACGAGTCCTACACATGGTGTGTAGGTAAACACGAGTCCTACACATGGTGTGTAGGTAAACACGAGTCCTACACATGGTGTCTAGGTAAACATGAGTCCTACACATGGTATCTAGGTAAACATGAGTCCTACACATGGTGTGTAGGTAAACACGAGTCCTAAACATGGTGTGTAGGTAAACACGAGTCCTATACATGGTGTCTAGGTAAACACAAGTCCTACACATGGTGTGTAGGTAAACACAAGTCCTACACATGGTGTGTAGGTAAACACGAGTCCTACACATGGTGTGTAGGTAAACACGAGTCCTACACATGGTGTGTAGGTAAACACGAGTCCTACACATGGTGTCTAGGTAAACACAAGTCCTACACATGGTGTGTAGGTAAACACAGTCCTACACATGGTGTGTAGGTAAACGAGTCCTACACATGGTGTCTAGGTAAACACGAGTCCTACACATGGTGTGTAGGTAAACACGAGTCCTACACATGGTGTGTAGGTAAACACGAGTCCTACACATGGTGTGTAGGTAAACACAAGTCCTACACATGGTGTGTAGGCAAACACGAGTTCTACACATGGTGTGTAGGTAAACACAAGTCCTACACATGGTGTGTAGGTAAACACGAGTCCTACACATGGTGTCTAGGTAAACATGAATCCTACACATGGTGTCTAGATAAACATGAGTCCTACACATGGTGTCTATGTAAACATGAATCCTACACATGGTTTCTAGGTAAACATGAGTCCTACATGTGGTGTCTAGGTAAACATGAGTCCTACACACGGTGTCTAGGTAAACATGAATCCTACACATGGTGTCTAGGTAAACATGAGTCCTACACACGGTGTCTAGGTAAACATGAGTCCTACACACGGTGTCTAGGTAAACATGAGTCCTACACATGGTGTGTAGGTAAACACAAGTCCTACACATGGTGTTTAGGTAAACACGAGTCCTACACATGGTGTGTAGGTAAACACGAGTCCTACACATGGTGTGTAGGTAAACATGAGTCCTACACATGGTGTCTAGGTAAACATGAGTCCTACACATGTTGTCTAGGTAAACATGAGTCCTACACATGGTGTGTAGGTAAACACGAGTCCTAACATGGTGTGTAGGTAAACACGAGTCCTACACATGGTGTCTAGGTAAACACAAGTCCTACACATGGTGTGTAGGTAAACACAGTCCTACACATGGTGTGTAGGTAAACACGAGTCCTACACATGGTGTCTAGGTAAACACGAGTCCTACACATGGTGTGTAGGTAAACACGAGTCCTACACATGGTGTGTAGGTAAACACAAGTCCTACACATGGTGTGTAGGTAAACACGAGTCCTACACATGGTGTGTAGGTAAACACGAGTCCTACACATGGTGTCTAGGTAAACATGAGTCCTACACATGGTGTGTAGGTAAACACGAGTCCTAAACATGGTGTGTAGGTAAACACGAGTCCTATACATGGTGTCTAGGTAAACACAAGTCCTACACATGGTGTGTAGGTAAACACAAGTCCTACACATGGTGTGTAGGTAAACACGAGTCCTACACATGGTGTGTAGGTAAACACGAGTCCTACACATGGTGTGTAGGTAAACATGAGTCCTACACATGGTGTGTAGGTAAACACGAGTCCTACACATGGTGTGTAGGTAAACACGAATCCTACACATGGTGTCTAGGTAAACATGAGTCCTACACATGGTGTTAGGTAAACAGAGTCCTACACATGGTGTCTAGGTAAACATGAGTCCTACACATGGTTTCTAGGTAAACATGAGTCCTACACATGGTGTCTAGGTAAACATGAGTCCTACACATGGTGTCTAGGTAAACACGAGTCCTACACATGGTGTCTAGGTAAACACGAGTCCTACACATGGTGTCTAGGTAAACATGAATCCTACACATGGTGTCTAGATAAACATGAGTCCTACACATGGTGTCTATGTAAACATGAATCCTACACATGGTTTCTAGGTAAACATGAGTCCTACATGTGGTGTCTAGGTAAACATGAGTCCTACACACGGTGTCTAGGTAAACATGAATCCTACACATGGTGTCTAGGTAAACATGAGTCCTACACACGGTGTCTAGGTAAACATGAGTCCTACTCACGGTGTCTAGGTAAACATGAGTCCTACACATGGTGTGTAGGTAAACATGAGTCCTACATATGGTGTCTAGGTAAACACGAGTCCTACACATGGTTTTTAGGTAAACACATGTCCTACATATTGTTTGTAGGTAAACACAAGTACTACACATGGTGTGTAGGTAAACACGAGTCCTACACATGGTGTCTAGGTAAAAACGAGTCCTACACATGATATTTAGGTAAACACAAGTCCTACATATTGTGTGTAGGTAATCACAAGTACTACACATCGTTTGTAGGTATACACGAGTCATACACATGGTGTCTAGGTAAACACGAGTCCTACACATGGTGTGTAGGTAAACACAAGTCCTACACATGGTGTGTAGGTAAACACAAGTCCTACAGATTGTGTCTAGGTAAACATGAATCCTACACATGGTGTATAGGTAAACATGAGTCCTACATGTGGTGTCTAGGTAAACATGAGTCCTACACATGGTGTGTAGGTAAACACAAATCCTACACATAGTGTGTAGGTAAACACGTGTCCTACACATGGTGTGTAGGTAAACACAAGTCCTACACATGGTGTGTATGTAAACACGAGTCATACACATGGTGTGTAGGTAAACACAAGTCCTACACATGGTGTGTAGGTAAACACGAGTCCTACACATGGTGTGTAGGTAAACACAAGTCCTACACATGGTGTCTAGGTAAACACGAGTCCTACACATGGTGTGTAGGTAAACACGAGTCCTGCACATGGTGTGTAGGTAAACATGAGTCCTACACATGGTGTCTAGGTAAACATGAGTCCTACACATGGTGTGTAGGTAAACACGAGTCCTAAACATGGTGTGTAGGTAAACACGAGTCCTATACATGGTGTCTATGTAAACACAAGTCCTACACATGGTGTGTAGGTAAACACAAGTCCTACACATGGTGTGTAGGCAAACACGAGTTCTACACATGGTGTGTAGGTAAACACAAGTCCTACACATGGTGTGTAGGTAAACACGAGTCCTACACATGGTGTCTAGGTAAACATGAATCCTACACATGGTGTCTAGATAAACATGAGTCCTACACATGGTGTCTATGTAAACATGAATCCTACACATGGTTTCTAGGTAAACATGAGTCCTACATGTGGTGTCTAGGTAAACATGAGTCCTACACACGGTGTCTAGGTAAACATGAATCCTACACATGGTGTCTAGGTAAACATGAGTCCTACACATGGTGTCTAGGTAAACATGAGTCCTACACACGGTGTCTAGGTAAACATGAGTCCTACACATGGTGTGTAGGTAAACATGAGTCCTACATATGGTGTCTAGGTAAACACGAGTCCTACACATGGTTTTAGGTAAACACAAGTCCTACATATTATGTTTGTAGGTAAACACAAGTACTACACATGGTGTGTAGGTAAACACGAGTCCTACACATGGTGTCTAGGTAAACACGAGTCCTACACATGATTTTTAGATAAACACAAGTCCTACATATTGTTTGTAGGTAAACACAAGTCCTACACATGGTGTCTAGGTAAACATGAGTCCTACACATGGTTTCTAGGTAAACATGAATCCTACACATGGTGTCTAGGTAAACATGAGTCCTACACATGGTGTCTAGGTAAACATGAGTCCTACACACGGTGTCTAGGTAAACATGAGTCCTACACATGGTGTGTAGGTAAACATGAGTCCTACATATGGTGTCTAGGTAAACACGAGTCCTAAACATGGTTTTTAGGTAAAGACAAGTCCTACATATTGTTTGTAGGTAAACACAAGTACTACACATGGTGTCTAGGTAAACACGAGTCCTACACATGGTGTCTAGGTAAACACGAGTCCTACACATGGTGTGTATGTAAACACATGTCCTACACATGGTGTGTAGGTAAACACAAGTCCTACACATGGTGTGTAGGTAAACACAAGTCCTACACATGGTGTGTAGGTAAACACGAGTCCTACACATGGTGTGTAGGTAAACACGAGTCCTACACATGGTGTGTAGGTAAACACGAGTCCTACACATGGTGTGTAGGTAAACACGAGTCCTACACATGGTGTGTAGGTAAACACGAGTCCTACACATGGTGTGTAGGTAAACACAAGTCCTACACATGGTGTCTAGGTAAACACGAGTCCTACACATGGTGTGTAGGTAAACACGAGTCCTGCACATGGTGTGTAGGTAAACATGAGTCCTACACATGGTGTCTAGGTAAACATGAGTCCTACACATGTTATCTAGGTAAACATGAGTCCTACACATGGTGTGTAGGTAAACACGAGTCCTAAACATGGTTTAGGTAAACACGAGTCCTATACATGGTGTCTAGGTAAACACAAGTCCTAACATGGTGTGTAGGTAAACACAAGTCCTACACATGGTGTGTAGGTAAACACAAGTCCTACACATGGTGTGTAGGCAAACACGAGTTCTACACATGGTTGTAGGTAAACACAAGTCCTACACATGGTGTGTAGGTAAACACGAGTCCTACACATGGTGTCTAGGTAAACATGAATCCTACACATGGTGTCTAGATAAACATGAGTCCTACACATGGTGTCTATGTAAACATGAATCCTACACATGGTTTCTAGGTAAACATGAGTCCTACATGTGGTGTCTAGGTAAACATGAGTCCTACACACGGTGTCTAGGTAAACATGAATCCTACACATGGTGTATAGGTAAACATGAGTCCTACACACGGTGTCTAGGTAAACATGAGTCCTACTCACGGTGTCTAGGTAAACATGAGTCCTACACATGGTGTGTAGGTAAACATGAGTCCTACATATGGTTTTTAGGTAAATACAAGTCCTACATATTGTTTGTAGGTAAACACAAGTACTACACATGGTGTGTAGGTAAACACGAGTCCTACACATGGTGTCTAGGTAAAAACGAGTCCAACACATGATTTTTAGGTAAACACGAGTCCTACACATGGTGTGTAGGTAAACACGAGTCCTGCACATGGTGTGTAGGTAAACATGAGTCCTACACATGGTGTTTAGTTAAACATGAGTCCTACACATGGTATCTAGGTAAACATGAATCCTACACATGGTGTGTAGGTAAACACGAGTTCTAAACATGGTGTGTAGGTAAACACGAGTCCTGTACATGGTGTTTATGTAAACAAATGTCCTACACATGGTGTGTAGGTAAACACAAGTCCTACACATGGTGTGTAGGCAAACACGAGTTCTACACATGGTGTGAAGGTAAACACAAGTCCTACACATGGTGTGTAGGTAAACACGAGTCCTACACATGGTGTCTAGGTAAACATGAATCCTACACATGGTGTCTAGATAAACATGAGTCCTACACATGGTGTCTATGTAAACATGAATCCTACACATGGTTTCTAGGTAAACATGAGTCCTACATGTGGTGTCTATGTAAACATGAGTCCTACACACGGTGTCTAGGTAAACATGAATCCTACACATGGTGTCTAGGTAAACATGAGTCCTACACACGGTGTCTAGGTAAACATGAGTCCTACTCACGGTGTCTAGGTAAACATGAGTCCTACATATGGTGTCTAGGTAAACACGAGTCCTACACATGGTTTTTAGGTAAACTCAAGTCCTACATATTAAATGTTTGTAGGTAAACACAAGTACTACACATGGTGTGTAGGTAAACACGAGTCCTACACATGGTGTCTAGGTAAACACGAGTCCTACACATGATTTTTAGGTAAACACAAGTCCTACATATTGTTTGTAGGTAATCACAAGTACTACACATGGTTTGTAGGTATACACGAGTCCACACATGGTGTCTATGTCGTAGGACAGAACTTAATGCCGTTTGAATTTATTGAAATAATTATATCAGAAAACATGGTGGTATTAAATTGCAGTGAATTGACTTGACTTTATTTTACATGACATCCTATTGTCGTGGCCAAATAATCCCGTTATATACTTACCCTATTATATTCCTCCAACGCTAATCTATACTAACTGAATACTAACCTGTCACCCGTAGCTAAACCTATGATGCTCGTGTATCTTGTGCAATGCCTCGTTGCACTCGATATCTGGACATTGTAACGTCTAGTTACGTTGTTTTCGGTATTATAAATTATAATAAATATCTTGGATATTTATACCACTTTCAGGTTAGTTATATTTTTGTCATATCATGGTTAATGTTTATAGAATATTTCTGTACGAACCTTGTGTTAATTACCTTTTAAATAACGTAGTGTCGAATATGTACATGCGACACTATAGTATACATGTATGTAATCAGCCTGGAGTATAATGAAGCATACTGTTTTATATTGTTTTAATATTCGTGTATCTTGTGCAATGCCTCGTTGCACTCGATATCTGGACATTGTAACGTCTAGTTACGTTGTTTTCGGTATTATAAATTATAATAAATATCTAGGATATTTATACCACTTTCAGGAGTTGTTGTATATTGATCCCTTGGTAACACCACAGAGAACTCCTCAATAAATGTATGCCGGCTGGGCTACGTCGACATCTAGGTAAACACGAGTCCTACATATGGTGTGTAGGTAAACACAAGTCCTACACATGGTGTGTTGGTAAACACAAGTCCTACACATGGTGTCTAGGTAAACATGAATCCTACACATGGTGTGTAGGTAAACACGAGTCTTACACATGGTGTCTAGGTAAACACGAGTCCTACACATGGTGTGTAGGTAAACACAAATCCTACACATGGTGTGTAGGTAAACATGTCCTACACATGGTGTGTAGGTAATACGAGTCCTACACATGGTGTGTAGGTAAACATGAGTCCTACACATGGTGTGTAGGTAAACACAAGTCCTACACATGGTGTGTAGGTAAACACAAGTCCTACACATGGTGTGTAGGTAAACACGTCCTACACATGGTGTGTAGGTAAACACGAGTCCTACACATGGTGTGTAGGTAAACACGAGTCCTACACATGGTGTGTAGGTAAACATGAGTCCTACACATGGTGTGTAGGTAAACACAAGTCCTACACATGGTGTCTAGGTAAACACATGGTGTGTAGGTAAACACAAGTCCTACATATTGTTTGTAGGTAAACACAAGTACTACACATGGTGTGTAGGTAAACACGAGTCCTACACATGGTGTCTAGGTAAACACGAGTCCTACACATGATTTTTAGGTAAACACAAGTCCTACATATTGTTTGTAGGTAATCACAAGTACTACACATGGTTTGTAGGTATACACGAGTCCTACACATGGTGTGTAGGTAAACACAAGTCCTACACATGGTGTGTAGGTAAACACGAGACCTACACATGGTGTGTAGGTAAACACGAGTCCTACACATGGTGTGTAGGTAAACACGAGTCCTGCACATGGTGTGTAGGTAAACATGAGTCCTACACATGGTGTCTAGGTAAACATGAGTCCTACACATGGTGTGTAGGTAAACACGAGTCCTAAACATGGTGTGTAGGTAAACACGAGTCCTACACATGGTGTGTAGGTAAACACGAGTCCTACACATGGTGTGTAGGTAAACATGAGTCCTACACATGGTGTCTAGGTAAACATGAGTCCTACACATGGTGTCTAGGTAAACATGAGTCCTACACATGGTGTCTAGGTAAACACAGTCCTACAACAGTGTGTAGGTAAACATGAGTCCTACACATGGTGTCTAGGTAAACATGAGTCCTACACATGGTGTCTAGGTAAACACAAGTCCTACACATGGTGTCTAGGTAAACACGAGTCCTACACATGGTTTGTAGGTAAACACGAGTCCTGCACATGGTGTGTAGGTAAACATGAGTCCTACACATGGTGTCTAGGTAAACATGAGTCCTACACATGGTATCTAGGTAAACATGAGTCCTACACATGGTGTGTAGGTAAACACGAGTCCTAAACATGGTGTGTAGGTATACACGAGTCCTATACATGGTGTCTAGGTAAACACAAGTCCTACACATGGTGTGTAGGTAAACACAAGTCCTACACATGGTGTGTAGGCAAACACGAGTTCTACACATGGTGTGTAGGTAAACACAAGTCCTACACATGGTGTGTAGGTAAACACGAGTCCTACACATGGTGTCTAGGTAAACATGAATCCTACACATGGTGTCTAGATAAACATGAGTCCTACACATGGTGTCTATGTAAACATGAATCCTACACATGGTTTCTAGGTAAACATGAGTCCTACATGTGGTGTCTAGGTAAACATGAGTCCTACACACGGTGTCTAGGTAAACATGAATCCTACACATGGTGTCTAGGTAAACATGAGTCCTACACATGGTGTCTAGGTAAACATGAGTCCTACACATGGTGTCTAGGTAAACACGAGTCCTACACATGGTGTCTAGGTAAACATGAGTCCTACACATGGTGTGTAGGTAAACACGAGTCCTACACATGGTTTGTAGGTAAATACAAGTCCTACACATGGTGTGTAGGTAAACACGAGTCCTACACATGGTGTCTAGGTAAACATGAGTCCTACACATGGTTTCTAGGTAAACATGA
>CM026394.1:18477633-18624026 GCA_014843695.1 Archivesica marissinica | reverse complement strand
ATAGATAGAGAGAGAGAAAGAGAGATATAAATAGAGAGAGAAAGATAGATAGAGAGAGAGAAAGAGAGATATAAATAGAGAGAGAAAGATAGATAGAGAGAGATAGAGCGAGAGAGAAAGAGAGAGAGAAAGAAAGAGAAATATAGAGAGAGAAAGAGAGAGAGATAGAAAGAGATAGAAAGATAGAGGGAGAGAGAACTAGCAAGAAACATAGATAGAGAAAGAGAAATATAGAGAGAAAGAGAGAACCATAGAGAGAGAGAAAGAGAGAGAGAGAAAGATAGAGAAAGAGAGAGAGAAAAAGAGAGAAAGAGAGAGAGAGAGAGAAAGAGAAAGAAAGAGACAGAAATAAAGAATACATATAATCTAGTAACACAACACAGGTATGTAGGGAGAAAGGCAACGAGAGAGGGAGAGAGAGGGAGAATGAGCGAAAGATTAGAGAGAGAAAGATTGAGAGAGAGAGAGAACGATAGAGAGAAAGAAAGAGAGAGAGAGAAAGAAAGAGACAGATCAAGAAAGATGGAGAGAAAGAGATAGAAAGAGATAGAAAGAGAGCTAGAGAAAGAGAGAGAGGGAAAAAGATAGCGATAGAGAGAGAGAAAGAGATATATAGAGAATGAGATAGATAGAGAGAGAGTAGCGAGAAATAGAGAGAGAAATATCACATATATATATATAGAGAGAGAAAGATAGATAGAGAGAGAGAAAGATAGAGCGAGAGAGAGAAAGAGATATATAAATAGAGAGAGAAGGATAGATAGAGAGAGAGAAAGAGAGATAGAGCGAGAGAGAAAGAGAGAGAGAGAAAGAAAGAGAAATATAGAGAGAGAAAGAGAGAGAGACAGAAAAAGATAGAAAGATAGAGGGAGAGAGAACTAGCAAGAAACATAGATAGAGAAAGAGAAATATAGAGAGAAAGAGAGAACGATAGAGAGAGAGAAAGAGAGAGAGAGAAAGAGGGAGAAAGAGAGAGAGAGAAAGAGAGAGAGAGAGATAGAAAGAGAGAGAAAGATAGAGGGAGAGAGAACTAGCAAGACAGATAGATAGAGAAAGAGAAATATAGAGAGAAAGAGAGAACGATAGAGAGAGAGAAAGAGAGAGAGAGAAAGATAGAGAAAGAGAGAGAGAAAGAAAGAGAAAGAGTTATATTTGGTGGTATCTTTATGTAGGTGTGTGATGGTTAATTAATTTTCTTCTTAACTGCGTCGCGAAACTGTCCAATGTTTAGAAGCTACGTGCAGGTAATCGAACAGGTGAGTTTTCCCTGGATGGCCACATGTAGGCATTCATCTGTGCCAAAATAGAATGATTTATATAAAGTATTAAAGCTTGTTTCGCAATCGTAAAATAAATCAAGTTTAAACTTAAAATGTTCCACCTGTACTTACAATTATGTGCTTGTGCATACTAAATTTAGAGAATATCTATTCAATTAATAAATGTTTCAGGCCTGCCAAAAATTGCTTATTTCTAGACAGGAAATCATATTTCGAATTTGCATAAAACCATGTTATGGAATCTGGTTAGGGAGCACTATAACGGCATCTTAAGGATGCAACACTCGAGCAATGTGTGAATAAAAAGGAGCTTCATGCCTAAAATGCCATTTTCTGTGAGATAAAATATCCTCAAAATATATCATTGTGAACATATTAAAAGTTTAAAGTTTATTTATTTTACAACGATTGCGAAGTAAGTTTTAACAACTTATATTAATCATTCTCGTTGGCGTGGATGAAAGCGTATACTTATATGGTAATTCGTTTGGAAGTAAACCGGAGTACCATGAGAAAACACGCCTGTCCGATTTGGTGACCACCATCTCACATCTACTATGTCACATACTTCCCGGTCCGAGGATCTAACCCGGGTTGCATTGGTGAGAAGTGAGCTTGCTAACTGCTGCGCTAATCGGACAGCCAAACAACCGGACAATGAACATATTGAACCCTCCATCCACAATCAGCTTAGCACGTATTTGTTCTCACGTCCTCTTCTCACTTCTCAGTGCCACTATACGCTCAGTACCAACCTGAATAAATGGATGTATGTATATGTATACATATACTTAAACGCTACTTACCCATCATCAGGGTGTTTGTGTGACGGATCTTGAGTATCAGCGATGTAGTCGTAGCTAAATGCAGGATTCTGAAAATCAAATGAGAAGATAGTTAATATCAACTAATATTGTTTTTGTATACAGTACATTTGATTGTATGCCCATCAGTGCACGTATTATAAAAGTGCATTCAATCTGATTGTCATATATGCTAGTCATACATGTATCACAACATTATGATTGGCTATTAATGATAGTATCTATTTTCTGCTATTTTCACATTTTATGATATTATGTTATATTTCGGGTTTTACGCCTGCATCAGCACCATTTTGGGCTATATCGCCGGCGGGCAGTTTACCTAACAACACATTTCCTGGACTTTTTCATATAAATGAGACACGGTCTGAGCGGGGCTCGAACCCGTGACCATCAGTGATGATAGGTTACAGTGGTATACAAGTCAGCGACCCTAACCACTCGACCACGGAGGCGGACTTTTCTCATGTTACTATATCTCGATAGACACCTTACAGTATAACCAATGGGAACAAATCTGTAACATTTTTAAATCAATTAATTACCATGATTTGGATACAATCACATTTACCATAACGCAACATCTGGTTACGGATCAACTGTAAACACAAAGGTTTCCAACTGAAAGGGCCACTATAGATGTAGGGATAAATCGGACATTATCTAACAAGGGAGGTAATAGAAAAGCCAGCGAGGTCCCTCATTGTCTTCATTGAAAGTATGCTATGTGCGTTATCGATTCCCATGTATGTTAAGAAATAGCAATGCTGACATAATTAGCGGCTAGATCAGAATGGGTGACGTCTATCCCATCATCCACTACACCAACTGTGACTCCCTTTCCGGTGTAGCCCTTCTCCCATGCGTTATATACGTTCATGCTTGGTGTCTGGTTGGGTTGCTGCAAAATTAGATTGTCATAGTAAAATGTTGTCTAAATCATCATTATGTCTGATGTTTTATTTAAATATGCTTCACAATACATTATTTTATAATAAGATTTGCTCAATAAATTAAACAATACTACTTTTTTGATGCATAGTAATATAGAGCGCATAGTATACATTTACTAGTTTTGTGTTTGATAGTAGTTTCAGGAATTGAAAAGATGTTAATCACGTAAGCAAAGTAACTAATACCAGGCGAGTAAAATTACAAACAATACACTACTTTTTTGATGCGTTTACTATTCATTTAGAACCGAACACATAACGCCTTTCATTGAGTGTAACTGAAGCACGGGTACACCTGAATAGTTCGCAATTCAGTAAATTTATAGCTTCCTGGACGAATAATTATGTTATAACAAGGACCTACTATTCGTGTTCATTTGTTCTTAAATGTATCTAACTGGTCTTCTATTGAAATGTATCTGTGAATTAAAATGTCTTATTCAAATCGTTTAAAGCAGGGGAATAACACATTGTATTTCGCACAGCCTTGTGGTACATAATGTATCTGATGCATGTTGAAATGTTGTCACCGCGAACGTGTTCGGATCAAGTTGTGCCATTTAGCACACTTTGAATACATCGTTTACTATCATAAAATCACATTTTAGCATAATATAAAAAGAAAATGTGTTTGCTTATGTAAATTATCAAATTATATTTCAACATGAAGCTATTATTATCACTCATGGCTAACTTGCGACTAGCGCCACGCATGATAACAATGCTTTCATTGTGCATTCAGTGAAATATAATCGCTATGCAACATGTGGTGGACTTACCTTAAACAAAATGTGTTTCAATTTTAATGAACGATCATATTACATTAAATACTGGAAACATTGAAGCTAACATTATCACGTATGGTAAGAATTACTCGCGTGATAATATTGTTATTTTAATAAACATTCAGTGAAAAAGAGTTCATAGTATTACATGAATTAAGATCTAAATTGTAACAGGACAGATCGATAGTCATCTGCGGTAATGACACAATTAATCATTCCCAGTGAATTGGGAGAACGATTCATGCCCCGATATCTTGGAATATTATCGCGACGTTATTCATACTCAACTAATATAATCATTGGGAAAGCGACGTAACTCTGGGAAGTTGATCAATCGAGAGTATGAGTTAATCCCCTTAGTAGCCGTGAATCAGTCCAGGTATACATATTTATAAGCAATTATCAGTCACTGGTCAGTGATCTTGGCACATATCTACACTCAACAAAATTCCTAATCGGTAAACCTGGTGTTTTATAATATTTGGAGCCAATTAATAATCATACACATTGAATATAAATATTATCATAGTTACATTTAATGCACTTTATATCAGATTATTATACAATAATTCACTGTATAACGATATGTAAAACAATAACAAATACAATACTACGAGTATTGATATTATATGGTTATTTGTTTGCTCCAAATAATACAAAACACCATGTGACCGATTAGGAATGTTGATGAGCGTATACGCAAAGATGCCTCAACTATATGAAATATACTAAGCAATGGTATTAAAAGCTTGGTCAATATATAATCATAGTATAATAATGTCACCCAATCGCTCCAGACGTACTCACAATTTGGAATAGTCCACCGTATTAACGTAAACAATACGAACATTGTTTACTCGATAAATATTTATCTATGATAATGAAATTAATTATAAGTTATTAACACAATCTAGCACAGCGAATGCTACGTACCAGATGCCATTGGTTGGACCATTGGTCATCCGTGATGGTTAATAACCGCTTTGATCGGACAACATACTCTTCTTGTTCGATAAATTTTACCTGAAATAGTAAACCAAGTTAATTTTATGCAGCAGTAATTTTGTATTTCTAAATATTGATTGTAGTTGGTTATCACAACAGTGCTTGTGCATAATGTATGCACATGTTATACTTATACTGTCACACCAACAAGTCCAAGCATGACGTTCGTATCACTGCAGAGAAACGTGACTTGAAAGTTACGAAAACACCGAATGCAATGTGAAGTCTCATTGATACATGTTGATAGATCTCAATGAGTCAGTTGAAATAAAATAGCACAACAACACAGCATTGCTAACTCAGCTGACAACCACCCATTCGACCATAACGTAACTAATAAAGGCGTGAATGGTACACGTCGGGTTCAATGCAATTTGGTCCATCATTACCATTGGATGGCATCACTACCTTCGGATGGACAGTCCTATTGCAAGATTGAAACACAATCACAATATACTGTATTCATTTGGATTCAATCTAGTTCCACTGATAAAGTATAATACTTACCTTTTTGTCTCGTTTCTTGGCTTTCTTCAATGTCAGTTGAATGTCAGGAACATCAATAGCGACAAGGTTATCTGTCGGTTTAATGGTAAACACATACCAGTTCTTGATTACCTGTAATAGGTTGATAATATGGTGATCAATGTATGTTTTAATATTAATTTTACATAAGTGTACATAAAAATGATATCACAAAGTCTACAAATAAATGTACATTATCTTCTATAATACAAGCCACAATGACATTACAACACAAACTGAATCACACAGGTGCCACGGCTGGTCATGTATTGCAACGAAAGGAAGGCTGCATTGTGCAGCTATCACCTAACTTTAGTATACACGTTATTTATACTTACAGTGATTAGGAAATAAGCTGTAACAACTGACATTAATCACACGTGTGTGTATGTGGTTATTCGTGTGGGAGGAACCCGGAGTAACCGACGAAAACACACCTGTCCCGATCTGGCGACCACCATACCATCTTACATACCACCCAGATGTGGGTCATTAATAACGCCAGAATGTTCAATGGAAAAGACTACATGTTTGTATATATGATACATTTCGCATTATTTTCTATACCTTTCTTTTGAAAATCAGTTCCAAGCTTGTCCCAAAATCTATTGCTTCCTGTTGTGATCCGTCATATTGTATTAGAATCGTATTGCTTTTTGTATCAAATAAATCTGAAACCATATAAGTATGTATAATGAATGATACATGGAATATTGTGCACACATATTTAAATAAAAATATATGTCACGATGTTAAAAGGTCATGTTCTTATTCCTCACATAAGCACAATTCATCCGTCAATGTAATAAAGAAAAGCTTTAAACAGCCAATGAAGGTTGACATCATCAGTACCAGTAGTCTTGAAACGTTAATCAATTCCAAATTGCCTAGTGATAGTAACCTAGTATTGAACATGTGAATTAGTCAATCATTTAAAAGCGATTTACATTGGGACTATGGTGGAAGGGGCTCGGTGGCAGACTGGTCGTTCACTTCACATCACTTGCCCCTACTTATCGAATTTGCGTTCATTTGCGCTTCGCCGTAGTCTGTTTGAATCCCAACGGGGGTGTCAACTTACTTAATTGAGGAAGTTAACCAGCAGGCTTACAGAAGGCCGGTGGTTCATATGTACTAGCTATAGTGTATGTCTTTTAAAATAAAAACAGAATAAAAACATTGATGCCAATGTCTTATTAGTTGTAAATGTTTGTTCTATATTTGGAAAGTGTGCATTTATTGAGGTGGACTTTGATATGCTACATAGTTTGTATTTACCGGTTGTACTAATACGCATAATTAATCCACATATCACAAGGCCAATAATTCTGTGTAACATCATTGTCTTCATTATACACAACCTGCAAGAATAAAGCAATAACTAATATACATGTAAGCATATAAAAATAAACAACGTATAACTACAGAACAATCTCTGGCTTCAGTTTTCAGAATGAGCTTTGGTCCATCGTAAGCATCTTGACAGAA
The DNA here is from genome assembly GCA_014843695.1 of Archivesica marissinica. Taxonomy (NCBI): domain Eukaryota; kingdom Metazoa; phylum Mollusca; class Bivalvia; order Venerida; family Vesicomyidae; genus Archivesica; species Archivesica marissinica. The sequence goes on along the minus strand of CM026394.1, from coordinate 18,617,166 downwards.
ATACGACCCGACAGCCAGATACATGTAGATGCATATAGCTAAGACACACCTGAACTAACAAATAAAAACAAGGCCACCCCCAACAGTGTTTAGTCACGGGTAATTGACTATTTAAGCGGATGTGTACATGTGCATGCATGTGAAGTTTCATGTGAAATAGTACCAAAACTAGCTGGAGAGTCGCCATATGATCGAAGCTGTTTGGTGCGTATTTAAATACGAAAGGCAAAATCAAGGTCACTATTGTGGATGGGACTTGCGAAGGCACAGGGACAATCTCTAGGAGCAGTATGAACATTATATCAAAGCATTATCATTTGAATAATTCTATTCAATATTGAATGAAATTGTTGATGGAGGCGACGACGGAAAAGCAACTGCTGTGTCTCGATTTCCACAAACAACAGACAAGACAAAAAAACAGCCAACTATTTATAGTCATAGCAAATTACATACATTGTTTGACAATTCCACACAATGCTAACATGAGCTATAATACAATGTCATAGAGTGACGCAATGCACGATGTTAGTAATTATGCGACAGCTAACATGAGCTATAAGACAATGTCATAGAGTGACGCAATGCACGATGTTAGTAATTATGCGACAGCTAACATATGCTAGGCTTTTAATGATTTCTATAATTTTAATATGAAATACGCTCACATGTTTCCTATACCTATTTATTTTTAGACTAATCGGATTAAAATTATCTCTAAATGTACTAAAACGTTTAACTTAGTGTGAAGCATACAATTTGTAGTAGCAATTCTAATATACAATTATGTTGTTGTGCTGTTTGCGATGTAATGTCACTTTACAACTACGAAGGTTAGTCAAGATACCTGTATAACATCATTCTGTTACACTGAAACAAATGTAAAATAGATACAGGACTATTTCAAATGTTGTGCTTCACTGTAATCGTTTTTCACAGTAAAGACGAGTTAATATATCAGGTTGAAAAACAACAACAACAACAACTTTTTATTTAACGTCAGGTTACAGGTTGTGTAACAACATGACATGAATACGTTGTACAAAATATAAACATTGGGTATACATGCATGGGGGGACAGCAATTGTACTATATGACCTATAGACAATTACAAAAATGTAATATAAGTTACACAAACAAACATCAACATATACATCCAGGTGAATGTATGGACATATTTATGTGGATTATTTCTAAATACGTATGCATGCTCATATGAATATCGGTGTCTGTGAAAGATATATATAAACATTATATAAACATTGACCAAATCAATTAATCACTAATATGCTACTACATACGGCAATAAGACTGTTTAGAAAAATACCGTGAGAACATTGTCACACGGTCATATTCGTTGTGCACGGGATTTAGTTGATATGAATCAAACCTATATAATTATAGTAGTTTTACATGGGTTTATATTTGTATGGAAAACATTTACGTCACATACACAAGTCGGAAAGTGGTGGGCAATGAATTAACCGCGCATTTGTAATTCACAATTATGCAAGTTAGACTGTTCTGTCTATAGATACGGGTTCGTACATATGCGCAATATGCGGGTTGCTTTAACTTGAAACTGTTCGATTAATAATTTCAAGTTGTGCTAAGTTAGTTTCGTTATATAACTATGTATGTACTGGAGTGGTAGGATAATTGATATGCGCTGCAAAATATAGCTATTCACGTTTAAATTGAGTCATTATGATTTTCGCAAATATAGCGAGTCGAGTTAGAGTCCTAACTGATTGTGTACATAGTAAATCTTTATAATTCAGCGTATTGGGGTTACAATAATAACGACGTGCGATATAGACTTTTCTTGAAGTTGAAAAGAACGGGCATTTTAAGAGGTAGTGAAATTCATCGCCTATGTCATTAAGGGGGCATAACCGACATGTCCGGTTTTCAAGTGGTATAAAAGACTGTGACCAACGTCCGGTTTCCACCGGTAACCTGTGATTTCCAGTCCTAAAATGGAATAGAGATACACGTACATTTATTGAAAGCGACGTTAAATATGTTTCCAGGACAGCGTCTTCCTTGTATAATCTATAATTGATACCTTTAGATGAATTGTTTAGATTGCCGTTCTAATTTTGTAAAAACTGATCTGTTATATTTCGTTTTACTATTATGTGGATATTTTTTAAATCAATGGTTTTCTGGGCTACCCAAACAAAAGTGTTTCCTGTTGAATTTAAAATATGTTTGACAAGAATAGAGCGATGTACATATGTAGGAATGTATGTTATGAACATACAAATACCTCTATCACAACTTGTTTAAGATCTGAATGTTTCAATATCTTCTTACTTTTTAATACTAGTATTCCCAAAATGTTCAATGCGGTATATTATGCATATCTAAAGGACCACACGTCATTACTAAATAATAAGTCGTATCGTATTTCTCATATCTTGCAAGTAGTTAAATGTCAACAATCGGCAGACTGGAACGCAGTCTACAATGCAGTGGTTAAAAAAGTACACATTGTAAAGATATGCATACGAACTATACCCGTATTTGTAATTGCATTACTAAATAATCTGTCGTATCGTATTTCTCATATCTTGCAAGTAGTTAAAGGCCTGCAATTTGACCCCGTCCAATTGTAAAGATTTATACTTTACTACCTGTTCCATGTGATTAGTGGCTTGTATCAACAATGTAGCAGTACGTTCAGTATAATTTGGCGTATGTAGGTATTTTCTAACGGTTAATATGCACGATCACTCTATGAGCTGAGAATTAGTCAAAATGAGGCCCTGACAATTTAAGTAAACGTATATTATTGATTGTAAAGAAAATTGATAGTTATGAGTATTCAAACTACATAATCCAGATCAGCCCAGGGACATAGATTACATGTTATGTAGGTGCCTCATCAGCCGTAGCGTAATCACTGAGACTGATAATTTGTATGCATGTATATAATATGTATGTATTTATATGAATAAACTATATGTGTTCGTTATATGGTAACCTTCATACTTCATTTAATTATATATCTACAGTATTATTCGCAAGTTTTCTGTTATATTTTAAATATTTCTCTGTGTCAGTGTGTGTTTACCGATATTGATGCTACATAATAATCACAGTGAATGCTATGAGTACATGTATAATATTATAATTATAATCTCTTGAACATACGAGTATTACACATATTCTGCCGATTTCTACAAGATGCCATTGAGTAAAATAACAATGTATGTAACTGATGAGCAGAGAAAAGAATTGCTGACTTTCTTGCAAAATAAGAACTGGGACGTAGAGATGGAAATAGAAGAAACAGCCACCGCCATGCCCGTTGCAGAGGCTGCTTACGTACCTCCCCCTATGCCTCAGCATGCTGAAGGTGTTGCTGAGTGTCCACTGTGCTTGTGTTCCCCTTGCATAATAAATGAACAGAACAAACAACTTTGGTGGCCTGCTAATAATCGTCCACCGCATAATCTAAATTCACATGAGAGAAAGCTTCTATACAGGAGGTTTTGGGCAATGCTATATAATTGTGGCGCATGGAAAGATGTCAGATATATAGAGAGAAAAGTAGCGGCTAGAAGAGGAGACTGTACTTGGCATAAGAGGGAACTGATGCCTGAATGTGTGGTACAGCAATGCAGGAACTGGCTGCCTAACCCGCGCAACCAGCCTTATTTGGGCCATAAGTGGAGTTGAATTGTTTATACCAGTTGTAAGTACTATAAAAATACAGAACTTCAATTTCAGCAATTTATAACCTCTGATATGTACGTGGGTCATAATAGATATAAGTGGTGCTCATGTATTAGATGTATACCATGCAGGGCCTCGCATGTGGCAAATACGATGTGCGTCGACCGTCAGATTTGTACCGCTATTCCTCGTGTGTTTAGTGCGTCGACCGTCAGATTTGTACCGCTATTCCTCGTGTGTTTAAGGTCAAATATAGGTCAACCTGCAGGCATTTAAAGGCCTGCAGTTTGACCCCGTCCAATTGTAAAGATTTATACTTTACTACCTGTTCCATGTGATTAGTGGCTTGTATCAACAATGTAGCAGTACATTCAGTATAATTTGGCGTATGTAGGTATTTTCTAACGGTTAATATGCACGATCACTCTGTGAGCTGAGAATTAGTCAAAATGAGGCCCTGACAATTTAAGTAAACGTATATTATTGATTGTAAAGAAAATTGATAGTTATGAGTATTCAAACTACATAATCCAGATCTGTGCAATCTAATTCAAAATTCAGTTCATGTGTTGACCTAATCAAATATGTATGTATATAATATGTATGTATTTATATGAATAAACTATATGTGTTCGTTATATGGTAACCTTCATACTTCATTTAATTATATATCTACAGTATTATTCGCAAGTTTTCTGTTATATTTTAAATATTTCTCTGTGTCAGTGTGTGTTTACCGATATTGATGCTACATAATAATCACAGTGAATGCTATGAGTACATGTATAATATTATAATTATAATCTCTTGAACATACGAGTATTACACATATTCTGCCGATTTCTACAAGATGCCATTGAGTAAAATAACAATGTATGTAACTGATGAGCAGAGAAAAGAATTGCTGACTTTCTTGCAAAATAAGAACTGGGACGTAGAGATGGAAATAGAAGAAACAGCCACCGCCATGCCCGTTGCAGAGGCTGCTTACGTACCTCCCCCTATGCCTCAGCATGCTGAAGATGTTGCTGAGTGTCCACTGTGCTTGTGTTACCCTTGCATAATAAATGAACAGAACAAACAACTTTGGTGGCTTGCTAATAATCATCCACCGCATAATCTAAATTCACATGAGAGAAAGCTTCTATACAGGAGGGTTTGGGCAATGCTATATAATTGTGGCGCATGGAAAGATGTCAGATATATAGAGAGAAAAGTAGCGGCTAGAAGAGGAGACTGTACTTGGCATAAGAGGGAACTGATGCCTGAATGTGTGGTACAGCACTGCAGGAACTGGCGGCCTAACCCGCGCAACCAGCCTTATTTGGGCCATATGTGGAGTTGAATTGCTTATACCAGTTGTAAGTACTATTAAAACACAGAACATCAATTTCAGCAATTTATAACCTCTGATATGTACGTGGGTCATAATAGATATAAGTGGTGCTCATGTATTAGATGTATACCATGCAGGGCCTCGCATGTGGCAAATACGATGTGCGTCGACCGTCAGATTTGTACCGCTATTCCTCGTGTGTTTAGTGCGTCGACCGTCAGATTTGTACCGCTATTCCTCGTGTGTTTAAGGTCAAATATAGGTCAACCTGCAGGCCTTTAAAGGCCTGCAGTTTGACCCCGTCCAATTGTAAAGATTTATACTTTACTACCTGTTCCATGTGATTAGTGGCTTGTATCAACAATGTAGCAGTACATTCAGTATAATTTGGCGTATGTAGGTATTTTCTAACGGTTAATATGCACGATCACTCTGTGAGCTGAGAATTAGTCAAAATGAGGCCCTGACAATTTAAGTAAACGTATATTATTGATTGTAAAGAAAATTGATAGTTATGAGTATTATGTCAACAATCGGCAGACTGGAACGCAGTCTACGATGTAGTGGTTAAAAAGTACACGTTGTAAAGATATGCATACGAACTGACTATACCCGTATTTGTGCTTGACAATTTGAGGTTGCTATTAAACCGTATATATATTTACGGACACATTTTTCACGGGTATTTTTATATCAGCAATTAAAGTCAATAACAACCATTACCACATTAAATATTATATCATCTAAATTGATATTGACAATACTTTCAGTGAATGTGTATGATACATTGACGATTTAGATTACAGAATATTTAACGGGGTACTACTTGTTATTGACTTTAAATGCTTAAAATGTACCCGTTCAAAACTACTGTCCCTAAGTATATATTAATAACCATTAAACTTAGCAAAGCATTTGCACTTGCACAACTATTCATTAACTTTGTTACGTACAGTCAAACCTGTCTTAAGCAGCCAGCCAAGGGAATCACAGAAAGTGGCTGCTTATCACAGGTGGCTTCTTAATAGAGGTCAAATGTATAATAAAACAGCACATTAAGAATCTGAAAACTGGCTGCTTAGTACAGGTTGACTGCTTAATAGAGGTGACCACTAACACAGGTTTGACTGTATAGTCTATTCTATAAAATGAATATGTGGATGGCAGTAACTAATGTTTTTAAAACATGTGGCCCAACACATTTGCTTCAACATAATTATGGTGGCAATGATTGTGCAAACAATGTCATGATTGTTTTGTTGGGGGTGGGGGGTTAACGTCTCACAAACCGCTTAAGTCATACCGCAACTCTCCGGCTACTATCCCCCTGAGCAGTATTTCAAGCGAGTACGAGCACCCGAGTAGAATCATCGTTCTTCCGCAAACCAGGTGGATATTTTTACATGAAATAATTCGACACCCCAGCGGGATTAGAACCTACCGCGGCGAGGCGCAAGTGATTTGAAGTCAACGACCTAAACCAATCGGCCACATGCGGATGCCTCCTAACTAATGTTGTTAAAACGTATGGCCCAACCCATTTACTACAACATATTTTCACAATTAGTATGCAAACAATGTCATGACTCATATATCATACATACTTATTGATCATTTGATTTGTAATGTACCGGATTTTTAGAATGCTATAAACTGACTGCATGGTTCCCGCCGTCGGTCGCCCATGGAGCCAATTGTGACCAAAACAAATATAATGGTGTTAATTGTGTGAATTGGCACTATGTTTTGTCAAATACATGGCTTCCGCTAATTATCTGTGAACTATATGGCTCTTAGTTGGCTCCCAGTTTTTGTCAATTGGTCTATGTTTAAATTAGAGATAGTACTGAAATACATGAATGGTAATTATAGGAATCATCCATTAAAACCAAGTTCATAAAACAATTAGTATCACTAGAGAAAGCAAACTGGAACAAATTCCACATTATCTGCTACGATCAACAGGTAACGAAATGCTAGTATGTTAAATACAGAGAAATTACAAGCTCTCTGTGTACCTGGAATTCCAGACTTTAACAAAGATTTGTTAAATATTTGGTTAAAACTAAAAAAACAAGAAATACGAAAGCAAATAATATGGGGAAATAAATGTATTAAGCTTAATGGAATATGCTTAATATATATAAGTTTAGTTTAAACATATTTTATTCGGATCAAATACATATATACATATATAAACACAATTTTATACATTGGAACCGATATGGGTCGAGAAACAAGCTTAACGCTTATATGAATCCCTTCCCATGTTGGAGTACGTTTAAATGGTACAAAATGTTTGGCGAATAGTAATGGCGAGTTTATGTGTTCAGTATATATAAATTGTAGAGAAACTATTGAATACTTAACAGCAGTGGCAACTATTTGGACTTGATTTTGCTAAACGTCCGCATATATTTACAGCATTGCGTTATTGTAATTTTAATGTAGCAATACGGAAACGTTATATCTAAATATGTAAACTATCAAACGTTCACCTAGGTATCGAAACGTTTTGTTGCTGCAATATAGCTCTGGACATTCAGGTAAAGTGTTGTGTTACAGTGTGTAGTGAGATGCTCATCGCCAAACAAGAGATTGTTGAGTGTGGCAGCACATGGAAGGTTAGATAGGTGTTGCAGACGTTGATGATTATACCTTGGGCAATGCAGAAGGAAGTGAGTGACTGATTCGATAGTCCCGCATGCGCACAAGGGAGAATCGATGATATGTTTCATGTGAAGGTCGTAGCACAAAGAACTACATCCTAGTCGTAGTCGGGTGTGGAGTATCTGATTCCTTCTTGATCCAACATTGTATAACGGGGATTGTATTTTCCTGTTTTTACTTAACATGTATTTGAAGGTTGCTACTGTATCGGCGTTCCGTGTCTCGTTTGGCAGCGAGTTCCATATTAGAATAGTTGATGGAAGAAATGTAGAAGCATGGGATTGAGTATGTGCAGTTATAGGTTGAACGGTGGGTACGTGTCGAAGGTTATATAATTGGTCAGCTTGTTCTGGAATGAGATTGGAGAGGTAATGGGGACAGCGACCAGTCTTCATTTGTAGAAGAGGGTGATCTTGTGATTGCTACGTCTTTTGGCTAGGGTATCCCAGGACAGGTCCGACAGAAGAGAGTTTATGTTGCAGAGTTTAGTAGCTCCAGACACAATTCGCGCTGCCTCGTTCTGTACGGCCTCAATATCGTTTTTTAAATCATTACTGCAGTTGTCCCACACGACGTTACCATATTCTAGAAGAGGTCGAATGTAGGCAAGATACATGCGCTCTAGACAGAAACGGGTAAGAAGGAATTTTAATGATCTGAGAATTCCGATGCGCTGCCAAGACTTGTTAACAAGCTCAGATATATGAGCATTCCACTTGGCATCATCTGAAAAGATTAGACCAAGATGTTTGTGAGTTCTAGTTTGGGTAATGGGAATGCTATTCATGAAGACATCTGGATGGATGGGCTTGTTTCGCTTACATGAGAAAATTATGGATTCGGTTTTTGCAGGGTTGAATGTAACTAGCCACAATTTGGACCAGTAATGGATACGAGAAAGGTCGTTGTTGAGGACGGCAGCTGCATTGGCTGGATCATCAACGATGATGTAGAGACTTGTGTCATCAGCGAACAGACGTATGTTGGCATTAATGTCAGCAACGATGTCGTTAATGTAAATGAGGAAGAGTAGTGGACCTAAAATCGATCCCTGTGGAACTCCAGCATTAATAGAAGACCATTGCGAGGATGAATTTGCAATAACAACACGTTGATATCTTGAAGACAAGTAAGATGCGAACCAGTTTAGAAGAGAACCTGTGATGCCGAGAGAAGAGAGTTTGCTAAGCAGAGCACGGTGCCATACTCGGTCAAACGCCTTCGAAATGTCGCAGAAGATTGCTCGCACTTCCTTACCATCGTCCATTGCCTGAGATATGTCATTGTAAAGGAAGGTCATTTGGTTGACAGTGGAATCACCCTTGATGAAACCAGACTGGTTCGGTGTCAATAGACTATTTTCCGTGACATAGTTGTAGAGGTACTTATGTACGCAGCGTTTCATAAGTTTACCCAGGCAGCTAAGCAGAGAGATAGGGCGATAGTTTGAGGGTTTCGATGGATCAGATTTTTTAAATATAGGGCATATGTTGGCTAGTTTCCAATGTGAAGGAAATATGGATTTCGTAAGTAGCTTGGAGAAGTAGACAGAGAGTGGTACAGCGAGCTCGTTGGCAACCTTCCTTAATGAGTCTAGGACTAACCAAGTCTGGCCCGCTAGCCTTCGATGGGTTGATAAGAGAGATCGCGTCTCTAACATCCTGATGTGTTATGCTGATATGTGACAGAGTGGATGGTGTCATTGGTGTGATGGGTGGTGGGTTCTGATTTTGGTCGTCTATTGAGGATTGCTCACAGAAGAAGGTATTCAGAAGCTCAGCTTTGTCCTCATTGGACGTCGCTTCGACTCCATTGTTAACAAGGGTAGGGATGCCAGAATATTTAGTGTTGTTTGAGAGTTGTTTCGACAGTTTGAACCACTCTTTAACTGGAATGGAAGATGAGTTCATCCTGTCGATTATGTTGTGTAGGTGAGTATATTTCGTCTTTCTGATTAGAGCGGTGGTGATGTTCCTGCATCGTCTAAAGTTTTCCCATGCCAGTTCGGTATTTAGACGCTGGGCTTTCTGATGGACTCTGTTACGCTTCCTGATGGATTGTCTCACCTCGCTGGTCATCCATGGAACGTCACCTGGCCGAATGGTTACTGTTTTGTTGGGGATGCTATCTGTTGCTGCTTGGAGTATGGAAGCTGTAATATTTTCAGCGATCTGTTCCAAATTAACGTCATCTATGATAGTGTTCCAATCTGTTGAACGTAGTTTGTCGTTAAACTTGTTATAGTCGCTGTTGTCGTATAACCAGATGCAGCGTCGAAAATTGCTAGATGTGGGTTTTGAGAAATTAAGGACAACTACTACTGGGCAATGGTAACGGATAAGGTCTGGCACGAAGGGGTCAGATACAAAATAGGAGAGGACTTGTTGGTTGTTGCGAACACATATCAGGTCGATTAGGGACTGAGAATGTTCTGTGAAATGTGTTGGGGTCGATATTAGCTGATGAGCATTGTAAGAAGAAATGAGACGGGATATTTTATTTGAAGGGGAATGACTAATGTTAATGTTGAAGTCGCCTGTTACTATAATATTATCGCAGCGTTGATAAAAGCTTGGTCGACACTCTGCTCTAGCAGGAGCCATTGGTTGATGTTTGCATCGGGAGGATGGTAGAGGCCACCAACTAGAAGTGTACGCTGGTTTACATGAACCTCCAGCCAAAGAGCCTCTAGACCGTTTACATGCAGATCCTGGCGTTGTGTGGCATGCAAACTATCCCTCACGTAGATGGCAACACCTCCTTCAACCCTGTCCTTCCTGTCACATCGAAACGGTTGATTAAAATTTGGAATGTGAAGTTCGGAATCAGATACGGAAGCGAAAGCCACGTTTCTGTAAAGACGAGTATATCGTATGGCTGTGCTTCGACAGAAAGAATATCGAGCTTGGGACGTAAACTTTGAATATTAATATGCATGCTACTAAGACCATTGTTGAGTAGGGTAAGATAAGATTCTGAGAGCGTATCCGACTGATAAGTTGTTGGACCTGGATTTGTCTCTATATCACCTGAGCGAATATTGTTGAGGGATGGTAAGTAAAGTGACACATGGATGTTGGTAATAAAGATGATGGTAAACACTATATATGTGTCCAGTGTATGGGTAATAAGACGGCTAGAACAGTGTCCAATATACATAAAGACAACTACGGCGGATGATAACGTTGGGACTGGCCGTCTATTCCCGTGGCTAGAGTTAACGATGACAAAGTAATGAGGCCATGAAAGGTCAATCCGCATTGAGACCCACCACCGTGTGTGACAAAGAATAATACTACAATCAATATAAACATTGGAGATGTTAAACAGCAATCAGCAGGTTTAAAATGTTAACGTAGTTCTTCTAATATGTACATTGTATATAAGATTAAATAGCTATGTGCACATATAACTCCGGTAAAGTACTTATATAATATTAAATAGCTATGTGCACATATAACTTATGAATGAGCAAGGAGCAATATGTTCAGTTGAAGATTGTTGCAATCTTAACGAAATTGGTGGATACAATGAAAGCTATTTCACAAGTTACTACATCATGAATATAGAACGGGCTTATGTTATATATAAAAGGGAGTTATATTAAAATATGAAATTTGTGCTACAGTTGAAGTACAAGAAAGCATGCAAGGTATCAATGACCTCATACTGGGAAGGTTAATTCTATAGCTGTGTCCGGGCATAAACACTCCGGCCCCGCTCCGGCTACTATAATAATTCGTCGGCATTATTTCAATGGAAGTCAGAGAGAATAGTTAATCAAACAAACAGAGAGGCCGCCACTGGCAGCACAATAGTTAATGAAATATGGACGTTCACATCTTTTTCCATGTGTGGCCCCTCATCAATGACATTTTTAATCACCTGGCATAATAATATAAGTTAACGTAGCCATATCAGTATGCACATTTTAAATCAAATGTCATAATAATACAGGTTAACGCAACAATACCTGTATGCATATTTTAAATCATATGTCACACTAATACAGGCTAACGTAACCATACCAGTATGTGCATTTCAAAACACGTGTCATAATAATACAGGCTAACGTAACCATACCAGTATGTGCATTACAAAACACGTGTCATAATAATACAGGCTAACGTAACCATACCAGTATGTGCATTTTAAATCACATGTCACAGCAATACAACCCAACGCAACCACACCAGTATGCGCATGCTAAACCATATGTCAAAATAATACAGGCTAACGCAACCATACCAGTATGCACATTTTAAATCAAATGCCATAATAATACACCCTAACGTATCCATACCAGTATGTGCATTTCAAAACACGTGCCACAGTAATACAGGCCAAGGCAACCATAACAGTATTAACACATTAAATCACATGTCACAATAACATAGGTTAATGCAACCATACCAGTATGAACACATTAAATCACATGTCATAATAACATAGGTTAACGTAACCATACCAGTATGAACACATTAAATCATATGTCATAATAATACAGGTCAACGCAACCATACTAGTATGAACACATTAAATCACATGTCATAATAATACAGGTTAACGTAACCATACCAGTATAAACACATTAAATCACATGTCATAATAATACAGGTTAACGTAACAATACCAGTATAAACACATTAAATCACAGTCATAATAATACAGGTTAACGTAACCATACCAGTATAAACACATTAAATCATATGTCATAATAATACAGGTTAACGTAACCATTCCAGTATGTACATTTTAAATCACATGTCACAATAATACAGGTTAACGCAACAATACAAGATACCAGTATTGAAATTTTAAATAATGTGGCACACTATTAATACAGGTTAACGTAATTAAATTTAGATATTTTCAATAAATGTTACAAGCAGTATTGCGATATGGTACATTGTATACCATGTTCACCAAAGGAGACGGTCTGGCAGGTAAATCATCTAATCCAGTATCCATATATGGTATGGTCATTGTTGAGACAGAGTGGGAGGATTACAATTACATTCAATCGGTCGATACAGGTCACTGGACAGTGCGGTATAATGTTATACTCAGCGGGAAAAGTTACAGTGTGGACTTGAACTTTACAAATTCACTTAATGTTTCAAAACGGTGGATGTATTCATTGTGTTTTTCAATGAAGATGAATCCGTCGGAGGTCCACGCGTTCTTAACGGCTTTACTCCTGACGAGGAGCCGAGCGTTGTAGAATAATTCACCACGTTTCTTGGTCAACACTTCGTTGATATATGTATGTTTATACTTGCCAATATCTCGAAGGGATGTACGCCTTTTGTACCTATTTTGTCGACAGCGATATGTAGAGAACTTAATTATTATATCCCTTGGTCGAGCGGATGCATTGTGGAACGACTCGGGTTTTTTCCCGAGTCGGTGTGTGCGGTCAATCTCGTCAAGCTTGATGTTTACCTTCATGTCATTCACAAGTTTTAAAATAACATCGTCCGTGTTTTCACCCTCGGACTCCACAAGGCCGGAAACGCGGAGACAGTTGCGGCGGCTATACTGGTTTGCATTGTCTTCCATGGTTTCTAGAATGTCTACCCGTTTTTCTAGGTTGGACACCTTGTCTTTGAGAAAAGTATTCTCTTTTTGGAGGTCGATAATTTGTTCTTGCAAGCCGCCGACCACACCACTTACTATTTTTGAAATCATGTCTTCAAGTTGGGATTGGAATGTTCCTTTGAGTAGTTGGGCTATTTCATTCATTTGTTCATCACCGATACGGATCGTTGGACTTGTCTGATCAGCTACGTGTGACTCATTTTCAGACATATTTATTGAGCAACCGGGCTCTTCAGATGATGTTAATGTTCTGGTTTTCTTTAAATCGAGTTGGTCCAACGGAGATGATGCTCCACGTTTTTTTACCGTTCCTGCTGCTGGTGTAACAGGATTATCGCTCATTATGTGGTACGCTATCTATGTAGCGCAGTATATTTCTGAATCACTGTAGCGTGTGTGGTGGGCGTACTACCGTGTACATGAATGGAGTACAACGTTTACAATGACAAATCAATGGAGCATGACACAGGTAAGTATACTGGTTCGTATGGATTAAAACAATGCAAATGTCAATTGCATCACCTCTTTTATCCAGATTCCAATAAACAAGTGTTCCGAGTAATCATCATATAAGTTTTACCATTTTCGCTTCAGTATTACTTCGTAGTAATCACAAACTAAACCTGCTGATGTAAACACAGGACTACGCCATTACTGACCGGAAGTTGATCCCATATTATAATATTCTATATGTAACGATTTAATCAACAACAAAGGAATAATTGATGACGAACTTATTTTAATAAAATTAAAAGACAAATACAATTGGAAAGCAGAACTATTAATGCTAAAAAATCGATTCATAAGTATTGGAAATATGCACTCGCATCCATTCAAACGAAAGTAAAAACGGTAAATATCCTACATATTAACAACATTGAACCACATAATATAAAACCAAAAACAAAATGGTTTATAAACACCTAATTAATAAACAATGTGCTAAGCCTTACACTCACACATATAAACAAGACATACACTGTCAATCATTCTACAAACATTTACGTAACATTCCGGACAATCAAGGTAACAACATTATTGGCAATTACAACACTGATGGAAATTAGTTGATTCACAAAACTGTAACATATGCAATACATTAGAAAACTATGACTATGTCTGCATTGCATGCCCAGCAACACATATAATATGGTCAAATATCATGACAACGTTTAAGCAATGTGGCATCGAACAAAACATAAGAAAATTAAAATATAGTGTAACAGGCTATAAAGTATCATACCCAGAATACCATAAGTTTAGCTTGGTTCATAGTCTCATTGGATATACTATTTATAAATGTTACTTCATAAGCGAGTGCAGACGTAATACTTATGACATGTATAATACATTCAATGGCGAATTCAAAATAATAGTTTCCTACATGGCTGAAAATAGGTCAGCACATGTAGACATGTTCCTACAGTATTTTAACAATCACTTACTTAGGCGATAACCACCAGGCCCAACGGTCAAGTATTTTCAGATATATCTTGCAAAATACTTTATTAATTTTGTGTTTCATTTAAATACCATACACACAAGGTAATGATATAAACAGTCAAGTATTTTCAGATATATATTGCAACATACATGTACTTTATTTGTGTTTCATTTAAACCCCATATGCCTACACACAAGGTAATGATATCAATTCTAAAACTATGCATGCATAATGTTAGTTCATGCCAAAATTCACATTGTTATTGTTGTTGTTTGTTATATATACATATATGTGAAAAGTATGTAAAAATACGCAAATAAACGAAATATTATGGTTTCACAAACGAAAATCGCAATCAATTCGAGACTGCCTTCTATTGTTGTCGTTAGCACCTCAATGTATCCATATATTATATCTTTATTTCTGTCTCATCTATGTACAGTACATACATTACAATTAATATAAACACATACATTGCACATAGTCATTCTACAAATGAGAATTATAAGAGACAATAACATTTTACAATACATGGAACATGTCTTACTTTCTAAAAAATATGTGAAAGTCGCTAATCATGACATTAAAAAATATTTAAAATACTGATTTTTAAGATTCTGACAGGGAAAAGGTGCACTATCGCGCAAATTAGAATATGTTTTAAGAAATCAGAACCACCTCTGATCAGATCAGGGATGGATGGATTAGCAGCCTTTACATAGTTCACATAAAAAAATTGTTCACTAGTAAAATAATGTACACATTATTTACACAGATAAAAACTACGACGCTGTAAAATATTAAAACAGGTTTTGGCACATATACGTATTAATGCCGGATTAGTGAATAACGTAATCAATTTATTTGTTTTAGACAGTGTAAGAAAATTATCACAGATAATGGAAGCTTTTCCAAATAATATAGCCCTGATATCCTCATACATATAACAATCTATAATGGCATGCATTTCATCCTCAACTGCATTGCAGAATGGACAAGTACGATTCTGTACAGTTAGATGTTCATATCGTCCAGTTTCAATGCGCAAAGGAGCATCACCACAACGGAACTTACTAAATGCTGAACGATGGCTTATTGGCATAATAATCTTACAGTATTGTTCAACATCGAAATCCAGTTTGAAAAGTTGGTAGGTTCGTAGTTTGTTACGGCCGTTTCCAGATATACTATCTAGTCTTTGTACTGACTCAAGCCAATCAATAATGAATACATCCATGCACTTTGTTTCAACAAGGGATACACATGGGTGTTTGCTAATATTTTCACTAATGTCAGAATAATCGTCTAAACCAAATTCAAACATATGCCTTTTTACAACAAAGAACCAATTCTTGCATGATCTACTCGATTTTGCCTGTGCCCAGAGTGCAACACGTTTATTCAATCGGGTATGATTTATAAATGAAATGCGGCACCAGAAATTCGCAATGCTTTTCCACTGACGGACAGAAGTTGGTTGCCATGCCATTTCACCAATTACAGCCGAGTTTGGAGTATATTTTCCAACCCCGAGAAAAAATCTCATGGCACGGTTGTGAATAGCGTTAATGCATGAAAACGACGAGGTTCCCCATACAGCGGCCCCGTAGTTAATGACTGGCCAAACAATAGAGTCATATAACTTAGTAAAAACGTCATAAGGAACCCCACCAATTAACTTACATCTAGCAATGAGAAGACCAATGGCACGGTTTGCACTTCTGGCTACATGTTTAACAGTAATATTGAAATCTAGATGTTCATGTAAGAGAAATCCAAGGTAAGTGTAAGTATTTACATAATCAATAATGTTTTCACCACACCTAAATATGAATCGAGATCGTGTCACAGAATTTGGCCGAAAATGAATAACATTACTTTTAGTAGTATTGATATGCATATCATTAAGAGAACACCAGTCATTCAAAGCATTTAACAATATCTGTAAATCTTGTTCATTTTCAGCTAATAAGACGATGTCATCAGCATATAAAAGGATACATATACGCTCATTATCCAACCATACACCAATATCTAGGGACTTGAGATAAACTGCCAGGTCATTGATAAAGAAATTAAATAGAATAGGAGACAAATTACAACCTTGTCTCAACCCACACTTAACATCAGACCATTCAGTATTGAGTGAGTTAACCCTTACACATGAATATACAGATGAGTATAACGATTTAATAGCAAGAAACATTTTACCAGAAATTCCTGTATCAATGAGCCTGTTCCAAAGTTTATCTCTATTAATAGAATCATATGCCTTGCTGAAATCTATAAAAGCGGAGAAAGTAGATTTCTTTATTTTCTTCCTGGTTTCAATAATACTAGTCAGAGTTTAGATATGATCTAATGTACTTCGTTTCTTTCTAAAACCGTTCTGCTCATCTGCAATTTTATTATTTTCCTCAGCCCATGTACTAAGGCGGCTATTAAGAACACTACAATATATCTTATACATAGCTGATGCCAAAGAGATAACTCTGTAAGAGAGAGGATCTCTAGGATCCGTAGTTGATGACTTAGGTATTGGGTTAATGATACATTTTCCCCACAGTGTAGGAATCGTTCCTGAATTAAAACATACATTAAATAAGGAGTGAAGGAACACAACTGACAAATCATTTTGCAGTACCTCACTGGGAATATCATCAATACCACTTGCCCTTCCCTTCTTACAATCATCTACTGCTTTTTTAACTTCCAAAATAGTTATACTTTCGCTAAAAGGCGAATAATCAGAATTACTATTAACAACAGCGGCATAAGGTACAGTATCAGAATTAACATGGTTTAATAGTACACTAAAATCTGATTTCCATTTATGTAGAACGTCTTCTGTTTGTGTAGAGGTCGACCCATTTTCTAAAATTACTTCCATCGGAATTTGCTTATTTTTACAGAAACCGATTCCTATTTTCCCGAAGGATTTCCAAAAATTAGTTTGGTCTACATTACACTCGGTTAGCAGTTGATTCTGCAGCGAATACCAATGAAGACGTTTCGACCTCTGCACTTGACGATCAAATTCTTTTCGGGCTTTTATATATTCAAGTTTTAATTTTTTCTTATCACTACTTGTAACACTGTTGATCCAGTTTCTTTCAGCATCACAAACTGCTGACCATAGGTCAGACAATATTTCAGACCACCATGCCTTACCCGGTCTACATTTGTTATTGCTCACACCAGGATATATAGTTTTGTATGGTAGCGACGAATACATAGTTGTCTTTAACAGGTTACACCAATCACTGTAAGCAACATCTATATGGTTTTGAGTCCTTATACCTTGCTCTAACCTATTAATAACAACATTTACTTCATAAATAACCCCTTCGCCAGTTAAGAACGAATGAGTAACATTTCTAACATCAAATTTATCATACGAACTGCAACAATCATCATCCTTATTATGTAAAACGGTCGAAACTGCACTAATATCAATATTCCAGGTGAGCATAGAATGATCAGGCACACTAGTTGGTGCAAGCACATTTAGCTGATGAGACTTACTTATTAGGTCAGATGTCCTATTCACAGTAAAATCAAATAATTTTGATAAATCTTCATGACTTACAAAGCAGTAATCAACCATGTGTACTATTTGATTGCATTGGTACATCGATCACCTGAGGATTTACTAACGTGAGATATGATGTCATAATTCCTGCATACATTGGTCTATTAATTCTTGATTTTTGTTCAAATGAATAAAAGATGAACACATTTGATAATAGACACATACACGACGAATACAGCTCTACGGGTGGACAATGTGACTAGAGTATGATCTAAAATACGTTCCACAGTGAATTTCGTTCTAATATTGTCATAGCGTATCCCCTTTTTAATTGTTGGCATAGAACCAATTTAGCAACTGATATTGAAAAGATGTTTGTATTCTGGATCGGATTTTTTTCAACTCTTCTCCTGCTATCTTACTTTCAAACATAATGCCTTCTCTTTTTATAAAAATTAATAAATGCATTTGTGTATATACTATATTAGTATATAGTATCGATAGATTATTGTAAAATAACTGTAATTTATATAATATGTTTACATATGTAATTCTTAATTACAACATGAAAAATAAACGGGCTACTCCTCGTAGCTGAAAAAAAAAAGGAACCAATTCCACTAAATATATATCCTATGTATTAATAGGCATCAACCTCGTCCAAAATATCAATCTAAACAATCTGATGTATAACACAATGTGACAGATTTAATTTAAATGTAATCTGATCTTCATAAAATCGACTTAATATAGATAATGCCTAACTAGTATATATAATAACACTCTCACATTATAAACAGTTGTATGTATTAATCTACAAGCATATCTAATAACACTCTCACATTATAAACAGTTGGATGTATTAATCTACAAGCATATCTAATAACACTCTCACATTATAAACAGTTGTATGTATTAATCTACAAGCATATCGATCGACATTCTAACAACCTACACATTTTTATAACTTTTTCTGGACGAATAGGAATTCATGTGATAAGAATTACTGTATTCGTATTATATATTATTAAAATTGTCCAATTGTTTTCAGGGAACTAGTTCCAAGTTTTGATGATGATGATTGAGCTTATTTACCCTCGCCACCGGCGAACCATATGGGCGAGCTTACTAAGAAGTTTAGTTAACACTCATAAATTATAAACTAAGGTGATTAAGTTATGTGTGTTAATAATACGATTTGAATGCTCAGCCCGGCCATAGATTAGGCTACAAGCATCAACATGTATAGGGTCAGTACAGGAGTCACTCTATACTGTCTCACTTCTCATATTCGTAAATGTATGAATATGTTTGATGTATAATATTATTTGAATGCTCAGCCCGGCCATAGATTAGGCTACACGCACCAAATTATATAGAGTCGGTACAGGAGTCACGCTGTACTAACACGCATCTTAATTCTATAATGTGTGAATTAGATGAGTAATGTTAATTGATAACTCAGCCAGACCATAACTTAGGCTACAATCATCAAAATACATAGGGTCTGTTTAGGAGTCACTCTAAACTGTCCTCGTATCTCTTGTAATTATATATCTGTTCCATGTTCGCTAATCTCTATGTCCTCGCACGCGACGCGCGACCAATTCTGGACCCGATTTATTATGTTTCTCCCCGTTTAAATGTAATTGTTTATGGTTCAAACAGTCACAAATCTCCAAAAACTGACATCAGAAACAGGTTTTCAAGTTTTCACTGATGTGCGCATAGAAATACAGGCTTGAGCTGGAATGCAGAAATGGCTAGGTCAATATATTTGGTTGTTTACGTAGTTGGAATTCTGCAACAATATTTGGTTCCCATATGATTCGCGGATGTTCCAGCATGTATGCGGTATATACTATTATGTTGGACATGATGTCATATTATTGTCAAGCTGTTTGCATTTAATTACTGGCCATTATGCACTCTTTAATCTATATACACTATGTATAGTGTACTAGAGTGCGTTTTCAGTCGTCCTTCTATTACATATTTATATGCAATAGTTGTTCTTGTTATTTTAATTGCATTCATTTGTATATATATATATATTACGATGGTTCTATCAAAGGCATTGTTCGGGTGTGAACTATGGTGTAACATGTCTGAAGCTCAATTACAGTCCCTTGAAAGAGTGCATCGCCAATGTATTAAATTCATGCAATCAATGCCACGATGTACACGGACGGATATTGCGTTAGGTTGTATTGGTGCTCTCTCGCTTGAACAAGAGATCGATAAGCGGAAGCTCTTATTTTTCGGTCAATTATGTAATATGGATGTTAAAAAGAGTGCTAAAGTCTTATTTTCCACTCGACTTATGCAATTCAAAATTAAACCTAGTAAAACATTGGGATATATACCAGACCTATATCGTATTTTGGGGAAATATGGTCTAGGAAGTTATTTTTACAATTTTATAAACACTGCTATATTTCCAAGTGTTGTTACCTGGAAAACTATAGTCAACAAGTATGTATACAATTATGCAAACCTTCAATACAGGACAAATTTAATTAGTGATGATACATTACAAAGCTTTTTAAGTATACACGGTGAGCTGATCCCATGTAGTCTATGGCGTTTTAGCCAACTATATCGTAATTATTTACCATATTGTAGGACAGTTATTTTGATGGCTAGTAAACTGTTTAGCAGACCATATGCAATGATATGTCCAAACTGTAAACTCGTAACGGACTCCATAGCAATCCATCTGGTATTGTTTTGTCGAGTAAACGACGCTACCAGACAAAATATGTGGAATAGTTTGCATAACTCTCTGGGACATGATACCTATACTAGCCTCACTAATATGTATTATAGAGATCAAATTATTGAAATGTTATCCGGATTTTCAACTTTAATTATGAGTGAGTCACAGAGAGTGCAATGTTTCAAATTAATGTTAAGATATATGCATCATTTAGCAAAATGCTTAAACTATTTATTATTGTAATATACCCTTACAAACTGGGTTTGAAAACAGTTAAAATTGTCCAATTCTGATTCCCTAAAGCTTTCGTTTTCGTTTAGGGTTGCTACTTTGGACATGCTTTGGAATTAATTCGAGTCGGTCTTAGAAATAACAACGACTTTTCTGTAGTTGAAAAGACGAACCTTTTCCTAAGTAACGTACACATACTTCACGAAAGTATTCATGAATATAATGAATATACTGAATGTAATGAATACAAGATCTCAGATCTACAAAGATATGTATACATAGCTAATAAAATGGTTAATATAGTTCATATATTAATGTCAATGACATATCCAGTAGTCTGTATGTCTGTGTATATGCATGTATATGCATGGGTGTATGTATGTATATGTGTGTATATGTATACATGTATATGTATATAAATATATGTGTATATGCATGTAGGTAGGTATGTATGTATTGTGTATCTGTGTGTATGTGTGTGTTATGTGTGTAGATGTAGAAATATACACACATAATATATTATAGTGCATATATGTGTAAAAGTTCTATGTTCCATTTCATCTGTTCATTTTGTTATCAATTGTCTGTGTTTATTATGTAAATGTATCTCATCATATGGTGGAATAAAAGATATCTATCTATCTATCTATCTATCTATCTATCTATGTAATGTTTACGCATAATAAACTATATGTTATTTTCTATTTTATCGTTTTTAAACGTGACAGAAATTAGTAACGATATAGAACTTAAGCATTTTAAAATACAACGATTTTGGATGTTGACAGTATCACGAGCAGACAACAAATTAAACAGTTAAATTATCATCATGAGTGTTGTTCCCGAACATTACACCTTATACTAGCCCACGATTTACAAACTATTCATATACATAAATTAAATGCAGAGACAATCAAATTGGCGAGAGATTGCCACATTGGCGTACGCCAATATTATAACTAATTAAAAATAGCTTATTTATTGTCAAATGTTCGTTAACATGACTTGGGTTGAACAAACAAATGATTGTCAACGTTTTATAACAGTTCCCATTATATTGCACTCAATCAACTTTTATCAATAACCAGATCTCCACAAAATGTCAAAAGCCTGTTTAAGGTCAACAACAGGACACACAAGTTTATTTTTACTATTTCTAATCAAGTTATTTAATGTACCCGGAATAAACATAATAGTATCAGTAACAGGATATCCTTTTATACAAACCAGATTGCCACTCATGTTGTGCATCATATAAAATGTTAGTTACCAAAATTGGCAAGGTGTTCTCATTATTGCCGGAAATAACTTTAAGGTATGCAATTAGATGCGTCTGTTTTTGCAATCCTACTGTCCAATATTCAGGTAAAATACATTTTAGCGACATTACATCGAAAAAAGCAAATAAAATGCATTTTTTTCACGTATAAATGCATTGCTACTACAAAATTAATTATTCCGAATACATTCGAATATTAATATTGTGTCAATAAACAGTGTGTTTGTGGAATGAAAGTATGATTTCATATAACGGTCATCCATGCTCCTGAATTGACGTTTGTTTTGTCATCGGAGTCAGTACTAAACGCGAGATAATGTCGTTTAGAGATAATACGACTAAGAATAGTCTTCAAATATAACGGTAAATATCTACCATCAATATTGTTATTCAGGATACACTAGTTGTATTACGCATGGATGTTTACATTATTTTGTTATGTTTAAGGCAAGTATTTGGAAAAATTTTATACCATATAATAGGAAAATACATTCTGTAGAAATTTGTGTTTTCACTGATATAGTGGCGCTTTAATGTTTTAAATGTTTATTATAAAAATAGTTATCATACTCTTCTAATACTACTTACTTAGCAGTATTTAGTACATATTTCTGTAAATACAATGTAGTATAAATGTTTGGTGTAGAAGACACGTACGCCTTCATTACCGAGGGACGATGGCTATTATGTTTAATGTAAGAGTCCAGGCCTCAAGGTTATACAACTTTTCTCCTATCTCAAACTCAAGTCTAAAGCTTCTGATTGGGTCAGCTGGCAGATAAAACTCAGAACCAACCAATCAAACCATTTGAGCTCGAGTTTGAGATATGCGAAAAGTGTTATAACCTCGGACACACGCTTCACTTAGAAAACATGAATAGCCGTTAAAAACTCTAACGTCATGTCGGAGAACGTTTTAGTGGCCCATGCGTTGTGGAGTGACGTAGAATTGGCAGAGATAGTGTCATGGTTTGGGGTGGCATGACGTTAACTGGACGAACACCTCGTGTGGTCATTGATGGCAATTTGAATGCCGATTACCGTGACGAAATTATCCAGATACACGTCAACCTATTTGTGCAAGAAAGGCAACGTCACAACACGCTTCGGCAAGACAACGCTCAACCTCTCGTCGCCCGGGTGGCAATATTAGTTCTGTCGCAGCAGAACATCGATGTGTTGTAGTGTCATGCATCAATCTAGCATGAGGTACGGGATAAAAACCACCAGGCGATGTTGTCTGACGTTAGTCAAAACTGCATTACCCTTTGAACAAACAAATGTTTAAGCTCCATGAGGCAATGGTACCAGACCTATATCGTCGTATACAACTGTCATATGGGCTAATAACTTTGCGAACTGGTTTTTGACCCTGTGTCTTTCATCACAAATGCCAATGCAATGAGCCGATGCTCTGACATTATAAATGAAAGGACAGTTTACAGAATTGTCATATAAACAATGCTAACTGTTCATGTTATCGTTTTTTCCCTCTTTAAATTATACTTGTATCAACAATATAACTATACACAGGAACTTTGTCCGCTGGAATAGACTATAAAAATCAGTAAACATTCACTTGGCGGCTAACAAAGGCATACCTACACGTATGTGTGCAAGTGCGTTATTCTAAAATAAGGCATCAATTCATGCAGATCAAATCATAACAAGCACAATTAATACCAGAAGTATATGAAATACTAAGTGGCATAGTGTAATTCCTCTAAAATATGATTTCATAATTATCATTTTACAATTTGTATAAGACTTGAAACCAGCGAAAGAACTGTAAATACAATTCATACGTTATGCCTTTTCTAGTGACTGCTTCACGTATATAGCTTCACATACACAATGCATAACAAATGTACATATGGGCACATTCAGGAGCCCAACAAATTCAAGTTTCAATGACCTATCACTGAAGTAATTATTCCCTAAAAACGTGAAAACTGACAAGATAGAAAACATCAGCAAAACATAATGATGCCGCTTTTTATTTAGAATAATACCGTAACTAGTATTAAGCTGACTAACCTGCGCAAAATATTCCTAAATGTTTGACGTATTTCAATTTCACAAGTTTAAATATATTTTACCCATATTTTACATCGGAGATATGTCATAACGCATTTGATACTGTTTTGACACGGAACGTCAGACATTATTTATTGTGTTACGGTTATGTAGTTTTTTGCCTTCCATTGAATGTCGTTTCTAAAAGCAGTGGTAAAAACGAGTAAACTGCATTTTAAATGATTACTAGGTAGATATGTTTTTAGTTTATTGTTTGTGTTTGGGGTTTAACGTCGCATCTACATATCATTATATGGCGGCTACTTTCCAGCTATTATTGGTTGAAGACTCGGGTGCCCCTTCGAGCAGTATTTCAGGCGCGGTTGGGTACCGGGGTAGAACCACCGACCTTCCGCGAGCCAGCTGAATAGCTTCCTCACATGAGATAATTCGACATCCCAGTGGCATTCGATACAATAGTGGTGAGGGGCGAGTTATTTGAAGTCAGACCTTAACCACTCGGCCAAACATGTATTAGTTGTTGCAATGCTTAACTGATGTGTACGTTATACTCCTCTGCTAATGTGATGGATGCATGTTCTGACCATGACGCGAAGAACATGCCACTGGACATGCATAGTTTGTGTGGACTACATTGCCCTTGTTGCATATTATTTGCATATAATATACAACGTACCTGAACATATTTTTTTATTTAACCATATTTTATTGTATATCAATAGTACATACTATGTCATACACATACACATACAGATACAATACATAGCATGAACATACAAATAGTTTGGGCCACACATTTTAACAACATTAGACAACAGCCGGCGCATAGTTGTATGTGGTGGGCTCAAATTGTGGTTATCTACGACCTGTCTATCCAGTCTATGTAATAATAATAATAATAAAAACTTTATTTTACGAGAGTATTCGTTTAACAAAAGTTAATCTACCATGAGGTCCTCAAC
This sequence comes from Archivesica marissinica, assembly GCA_014843695.1. Taxonomy (NCBI): domain Eukaryota; kingdom Metazoa; phylum Mollusca; class Bivalvia; order Venerida; family Vesicomyidae; genus Archivesica; species Archivesica marissinica. The sequence goes on along the minus strand of CM026394.1, from coordinate 18,591,671 downwards.
ATAAATATAAATCAAATGACAGGACTATATGTGAAAACTGCACATTGAAAAATGTTAATAAGCAACGTAAACATAAAACGTTTCTTGTTACATGATCAAATATATTATCATATAAATTACGTTATGAACGTGTCAAAAGTGTGTTTTTTATATAATACTACATGTATATCAAATATAATACAATGACATGTAGTGTACATATAAGTAAATGCTTTATAGCGAACACACAGCACGGAACAACAAATAAGTGAGGTTGAACATGCATGAACAGGACTGGATAGTTACTAGATTATTAATCTAAATATTTATACATTCCTAACACGTGCAACTCGATAGTATTAACCTACATACTTTCAACATATTTACTATATCAGGGATCATTCTAGAGGGCGATGTGGGCGAAATAGTCGCCCTAGGGACCCTGACTTCGCCCTCTGGGGGGGCCCCACTTCTCCCTAAAAAAAAAAAAAAAAAAATTATATTTTGGTTTTTACGATTTTCAAACAAAATTGTGTCTAGTAAGATACACTGGCCTATTATCAAACACTCCTTCTATTCAAATGTTGTATTTAATGGTTGTACTGTGCATTATAACCCCTTTTTTGCAGAAGTATATTAAAGAACACCATTTAAGGAAGCGATCATGTGCTTTCTCACTTCTCCCAAACATTCTGACCTAGAATGAACCCTGCTATATACAGACGGATCTGTAGTCCAGTGGTTAACACGTTGGACTGGTAATCCAGGGATCGCAGGCTTGATTCCCCGTCTGACCCTAATAAAATTAACAGTCTTTCAGATAGGACGTGCACGTAGAAGAACCAGAGGAGACTCAGTAATGGGTCTCTTGTCTGTATCATTGCACTATCCTCCAAAAATCTAAAATGACTTAATCTCTTCAGGAGGCATCGCTCATATGGACAGCCGGTAGCGACGATAAATAAACGTAAAACACACATATTTATTATATAGAAGCTAACTCTGGGGCCTTTTGATAAATTGCATATTAGGTTACCCCCAAAACCGACCTGCCAGATCTATATAGAAAATACTTAATAGTGGTACGCATCGTCTCCAAATCAATTGTACCTCATAGGAGTATTGGGGATAGGTGCAGTGTGCATTCATAGTTTCATTCACAAGTACAATATAGACAGATAGATAGACATACAGATAGATAAATGTTTATTTATGTCTCATTTTTGTACAAGCATACACAACATATTGAAACAGTAATATTAAAACAATGTACAAAACCACTCATGTTTGAGTTATAAGAGACAAACTAAGATATAATATATGTATATTGCAAGGTATTTCTAAACACAGAACATATAAATACACTGTTACATAGATTGTAAATTTTGTAGTATAAATATTTATGTACCGGGTATGTATAGTATATTATTACTTTGTATATATTAGATATTCAAAACTGTTTAAATAGTTTAGAGCGACGTAACACGGCCAGGTATTGTTGTAACTATGCAATATTGCTTCTAAATGGACATAACACAATGTCGCTATAATAAAATTTACTTACTCTTTTGTTCATACAAATTTATTTAGCTTGATTGCGAAACAAGTTCTTTCAACTTATATTAATCACTCTCGAGACTTCATTCCCGATGGAATCCATCGCCTTGAAAGAGAGAGAAGAGGCAATGTGGAATTTAAATGCCTTGCCTAAGGGCACAATTGTAACCGCTCCAGCGGGCTCGAACTCTGGACCATTCGCACCTGAAGCGAACACGCATCCACTGCGCAATCACGACTTCCACAAACGTGTACGTCAAGGGCATAAAGCAAGGAGGCATGAGCTGTAAACATTTAGTTCAGGTCCATAAAGGTATACATATAACAGAACACGGGTTTTGCATGTGTACGGGGATATAATTTTACTCAGTTTATACAAATTTAATTTAGCTCGATTGCGAAACAATTTCTTACAACTTAGATTAATCACTCTCGAGACTTCATTCCTGATGGTCACGAGGGAGAAAAAGGCAACGTGGAATTGAAATGCCTTGCCATCAGGAGTGAGGTCTCGAGATTGATTAATAGATCTCGAGAGTGATTAATATAAGTTACAGGAACCCATTTCGCAATCAAGCTAAAATTAATTTGTAGAAATTAAATACAGGACCTTGATGACAGCATCATTAAATGCTTTCAGCTCACATCAGGCAGAGTCTGCAAAGAGACTGGTCGTCAGTTTAGAACAAGACAATGTACCTGGAGAAAGCGAGGTCTTACAGGTTACCATAGTTGTGGATGTGTAGATTGGTGCAAGAATGCAGACAATGCGTGTGCTTTACGTTTATTTATCGTCGCTACCGGTTTCCCATATGGACGACGCCTCCTGAAGAGATTAGTCATTTTAGATTTTGGCGGATAGTGCAATGATACAGACCCATTCCAGAATCTCTTCTGGTTATTGTACGTGCACGACGTAAACAACCAACACGAGACCTCGGTTTAAAGTCCCATCTGAAAGACTATTCATTTTATTAGGGTCAGACGGGGGATCGTACCTGCGATCCTTGATGCAGACAATGACTAATTGTCACAATTAAAAAGGGACAGAGCAGACCTTACAAGATGGATGGATAAAAGACGATCACATTACCTGACCTCGCGCAATCAGTTTAATTGACCAGTCACCATTTGTCAATCAAACTTAATTAATTATCCAATCAGCTATCACTATATCACACACCCTCAAACAACTCTCATCTTCCTCCGACAAGCTAGGATCAACTACTACAGTGCAGTACGTGACACTTGGCTGGCGTATTCAATTTAGAAAATAAGTGTTAACAATCAAATTCTAAATTTAATATGATCATTCTGGACCTGTTTTATAAGTCTATATTCCTGGTTCAATCCATCAAGTTGTTCTGCACATATTGGGAATATGGACGATTCCGGAATCATGCTGCGCGTTTTAGGAATTCAAATACTGTTGTGCTATTCTAGAATCGCCCTGCGCAATTCTGGAATCGCGCAAATCATTATTTTCATCAGATAAAACTTTTATAATGGTATTGTACATCTTAGGAATGTCTTTCTGTGCGCAATGTTGGAATAGTGAGTTCCATAGCGAGTCGAAAATTGGCAAAAATTTCAGTGTGAATGCGGAATTAAATTAAATGAAATTAAACATTTTCAATTCCGCATTTGCTCTAAAATGTTTGTTGACTTTCAATGTCATTTGTGGAAAATATCACATAAATTTCAATATTATTATCGGCAAGAAAAGACTATTTATCTTATTTGCATGCAATAAACTAATTGATTTAATGTTCCGTTTTAAAGCAGCATTACATCGTAATAAAGGATGTTTTGGGTAAAATATAAATACTAATGTGTGTCTGTTTACAAAAATCGAAATAGTCGCTCAGAAACGATAAAATTCCAATAAATTTAAACTGTCGTATACGCGAATTTGTTTAACAACACACAAAATGTAAACACGCACAGCGCGCATGCGTGAAACAACAGAGGATGTAGAAAACAACTTATATATTTTGAACATGAAAGACTATCTATCTATCTATCTATCTATCTTCCTCTAATGTCGAACCCCTCGCGGGGATGTAGAAATGTCCCTAAAAGACTTAGCTAACAGAGGTATGAATCAACATCTCAAGTAATTTAATTAAAAAAGACAAAGTGGGACAAATGGGGACGATGCATTCCGAATGTAAACAAGTGCGGACGATGCATTCCGAATGTAAACAAGTGCGGACGATGCATTCCGAATGTAAACAAGTGCGGACGATGCATTCCGAATGTAAACAAGTGCGGACGATGCATTCCGAATGTAAACAAGTGCGGACGATGCATTCCGAATGTAACAAGTGCGGACGATGCATTCCGAATGTAAACAAGTGCGGACGATGCATTCCGAATGTAAACAAGTGCGGACGATGCATTCCGAATGTAAACAAGTGCGGACGATGCATTCCGAATGTAAACAAGTGCGGACGATGCGTTCCGAATGTAAACAAGTGCGGACGATGCGTTCCGAATGTAAACAAGTGCGGACGATGCATTCCGAATGTAAACAAGTGCGGACGATGCATTCCGAATGTAAACAAGTGCGGACGATGCATTCCGAATGTAAACAAGTGCGGACGATGCATTCCGAATGTAAACAAGTGCGGACGATGCATTCCGAATGTAAACAAGTGCGGACGATGCATTCCGAATGTAAACAAGTGCGGACGATGCGTTCCGGTTGTAAACAAGTGTGTGACCGATCGACTTGGAAAGTCCTACTTTCGGTTTCGAGTTTGTTTTATCGCAAAAAACACAGTTTATCAAATGAACATAAGCATACAAAGTATAATGTTAGAATGTGTAGCAGCATTGCTACCCTTACGTAAAAATTGAATTTTTCAAATATCTTTTATTTCATACGATGTAATGCTGCTTTAATATAAATTATTTGAAATTTATTGAAAATCCAATATTCGAACGTTGTCCCGATTCCTAAAATGCGTTTCCAGAATCGCCCTGCGCGTTTTAAGAATTCTTAAACTGTGCAACAGATTCTGGTATTTTCCGTATTTCAACAATGCGCAGAACATATATATATAGCCATCTCGATATTATTTGTCGGAGGTTTCTCATTACTCGGTCACGTGATCGTAGGGGCGGAGCCATAGGGCAATTGGTGACTGATGAATTGATGCAAACATGACTATTCTAGCGCTGTGTATCTTTTATTTATTTAGAAGTCGCATTACACAAATAAACAAGTTTCTGGGGTACTGCTTTAATAAGTTTTATGCATGTGGTAAAACACTTCTTTCCACGTGGAGACAGGTTGCTATACTATGTCTACCCATAGCGTAGGTAATGGCTATACATGTATTTATTATCATTGAAAGTCAAATATTAACTGGCAATGTATTAATAATCTCCATGACTACAAAAGTGCTTCACGATTGTGCTACACTTTAAGTTAAAAACAAAGTTAATGTCATTGGCCATGATGTTCATTACTTCCGATCCTATTAATAGCTGCCTTCATTCATCAAAATACAAAGACCTCTCACTCGGATGGTTTCAAGCCTCGTATTGTCAAATCATACACAACTTCCTCCACTTTCTTTAGATCATACTTGAGGCCATCAAATCGTTTCCGAAGAGAATCGTTCTTTAGGTTGAGCAGCCTAAATCCGGAGTCCATTTCTCCGACAAATTTCGCAATTCTCATTGGTCGGCCATAATCACCTGCTGTCACTGAGTTTACAGCTAGCCGAGACTGCAAAAATAGTAATGACACAATCAATTGATGATATATTAAGTTGTTATGGCCAAATGCTTTTTACAAAACACTCCGACCTTGAAAGAGGTCAATGTGATAACATGTAGAGCACTAGTCAAAGGAGTATTGTATGTGGATATCAACTACATCCATCCAGAGCTGAAGCATGCAGGTATAAACCAAATCCAACACATATCTGAAGCATGCAGGAATAAACCAAATCCATCAAGAGTTGAAGCATGCAGGTATCAACCAAATCCATCAAGAGTTGAAGCATGCAGGTATAAACCAAATCCATCAAGAGTTGAAGCATGTAGGTATAAACCAAATCCATCAAGAGTTGAAGCATGCAGGTATAAACCAAATCCATCAAGAGTTGAAGCATGCAGGTATAAACCAAATCCATCAAGAGCTGAAGCATGCAGGTATAAACCAAATCCATCAAGAGTTGAAGCATGCAGGTATAAACCAAATCCATCAAGAGCTGAAGCATGCAGGTATAAACCAAATCCATCAAGAGTTGAAGCATGCAGGTATAAACCAAATCCATCAAGAGTTGAAGCATGCAGGTATAAACCAAATCCATCAAGAGCTGAAGCATGCAGGTATAAACCAAATCCATCAAGAGCTGAAGCATGCAGGTATAAACCAAATCCATCAAGAGCTGAAGCATGCAGGTATAAACCAAATCCATCAAGAGTTGAAGCAGGCACGTATAAACCAAATCCATCACATCAAAGATCTGAAGTAGGCAGGTATAAACCAAATACATCAAAGATCTGAAGTAGGCAGGTATAAACCAAATCCATCAAAGATCTGAAGCATGCAGGAATAAACCAAATTCATAAAAGATCTGAAGTAGGCAGGTATAAACCAAATTCATAAAAGATCTGAAGTAGGCAGATATCAACTAAATTAATCAACTGAAGCATGCAAATATCAACCAAATTAATCAATAGCTGAAGTATACAGATATGTACATGTATCAACCTAATCCATCAATAACTAAAGTAGGCAGATATCAACATAGGCTGTTAAGAGCTAAGTATGCAGATATTAGGGTTTATCGATATATTGCGATACATAACAAAACATACATTTATGGTGTCCACTATTTCGCTTCTTTGGATAAGAATGCTCCCTTCTTTGAAAATCTATGCAATTTTTATATATAATATGGCATAAAAAACCATGGTATAATAGATTCTACATAGTATGTAAACTTTATACTGTGTCGATGTAAATTACTGCCTCGTTTAGTCTAGGGCACTTTACACAACTTAGTTATTGCATGTGGGATTATTTTTCCTCTACATTGCGCCAATGAAATGTCGATTATTTCGGCTTTGTATTTGTTTGTGTAAGTTTCTATTTAAATGAAAGTAAAAGCATTGTTGTTACATTGTGGTTTACATTTATGTTTAGAAAATATCCCCGTAAAACACCTAAATATGTCAAGAGCTGTAGTAAGCAGATATCAACTAAATTCACCAAGAGCTGTAGTATGCAGATATCAACTAAATCCATCAAGAGTTGAAGTATGCATATATCAACTAAACCCATCAAGAGCTGTAGTATGCAGATATCAACTAAACCCATCAAGAACTGTAGTATGCAGATATCAACTAAATCCACCAAGAGATGTAGTATGCAGATATCAACTAAACCCATCAAGAACTGTAGTATGCAGATATCAACTAAATCCATCAAGAACTGTACTATGCAGATATCAACTAAATCCACCAAGAGCTGTAGTATGCAGATATCAACTAAATCCATCAAGAGCTGTAGTATGCATATATCAACTAAATCCATCAAGAACTGTAGTATGCAGATATCAACTAAATCCATCAAGAGCTGTAGTATGCAGATACCAACTAAATCCACCAAGAGCTGTAGCATGCAGATACCAACTAAACCCATCAAGAACTGTAGTATGCAGATGTCAACTAAACCCATCAAGAGCTGTAGAATGCAGATATCAACTAAATCCATCAAGAGTTGAAGTAAGCATATATCAACTAAACCCACCAAGAGCTGTAGCATGCAGATACCAACTAAACCCATCAAGAACTGTAGTATGCAGATATCAACTAAACCCACCAAGAACTGTAGTATGCAGATATCAACTAAACCCATCAAGAACTGTAGTATGCAGATATCAACTAAACCCATCAAGAACTGTAGTATGCAGATATCAACTAAATCCATCAAGAACTGTAGAATGCATATATCAACTAAACCCATCAAGAACTGTAGAATGCAGATATCAACTAAATTGACTTGAACCAATATGGCTAAAAAATGCAATCAGCATGTCACATAAATATGGTGGCTAATGTGTATAAAGCTATTTCAATACGATTCTGGCAGTTCATGCTTTATAGAGGGGACACAACTGATCTCTTTCAGTTATAAGAGTGATCTAGACTTTGAACCAACATGGATAAAACCATCATTATGCACATTGTATCACTATAGTTTAGATATGAGACACGTCACACAGACAGGACAGACACATGGACGGTGAAGAACATTGCAATATCCCCCTCCTGCTATGTTATTGGTGAACAACTTAATTAGTTCATTATTCCCTGCATTTAGTCCGAGCTATAGAGGAACTTTATTACTATGAATGTCAACATGCCTGCAAAACACTGATTGAAGGACATAATCCCCCCCCCAATGTTTTAGGGATGTGAAAGTCGTGATAGCTCAGTGGTAGTGCGATCTCTGCATGTGCAAAAGGTCCGGAGTTCGAGCCCCACTGGAGCCAATACGATTGTGCCCTTAGACAAGGCATTTAAATTCAACATGCCTTTTCTCTCTCCCTCGTGGCGATGGATTCCATCAGGAATGAGGTTTCGAGAGTGAATAATATAAGTTATAAGAACTTGTTTCGCAATCAAGCTAAAACAAATTTGCATAAACTAATGTTTTTAGGCATATGTCCACATACTCCTCCAGTATAAAACCCCAGGTATGATGTACTCTCGACACGGTATTATCCTAATCATCCTAATCATGACACTAACATAATAACCCAAACCCCAGCCCAAACTCAAACCCTAAAACTAACGCTAATCCTAGATGGGGGATATTGTTGTACTGTGTTAAAAAACGTGGGGGGGTTAATGTCTGGGGGGGATTCTGTATGTGTCCCGTAAAACATATCTTACCAGTTCACTTGCTAGCTGCAACAGTCCCATCAAATAATCATCCAAATCTATATGGAAACCCTTGGCTCTATCTACCGTAACTGAAATCATATCAAACATACTGATAACAAAAAATCATCACGGTTATATTAAATTTCATTGGCGGAAGATTTAACTGAAATAGAATAAATGTTGTTCAAAATAGCATTACTTCCAATCTGTGTGCCAAAGTTTTCATAGTTTCAAAATTTAGTCTTCAGTTTTTCTTTCATTTGTTTTTGGAGTTAAGTCGCGCCAACAGCTCATGTCATATGGCGACTCTCCAGCTATTATTGGTGGAGAAAGACCACGTGTGCCCCTCCGAGAAGTATTTAATGCATAGGTGGGCACCAGGGTAGAACCACCAACCTTCAGCAATCCAGCTGGATAGCTTCCTCCATTGAAAGAATTCAACAACCTCGGTGGAATTCAATACCTACTTTTTTTATTTAACCATATTTCTTTGCAAATCAATTGTTGTGGAGAAAAATTATACGCTAGAAATTTAGTCGTTCTTTGCAGTCTACAATAGTTACTTCCCTTGGATTCATGTCGGCCATTTGTTGGTAGAGAAAATGGGCGTCGAATAAAACAGAAAACCAAATATTGTCTAGTCCTTGTAGTCCCTACATCAAACTCGGAACACTCAGGAACATCAATAGTACATATGTCATACACATAAAGATACAATATATAGCATGAATATACAAATGGTTTGGGCCACAAGTTTTAACATCATTAGACAACGGCCCGCACCAAACCTACAACGGTAAGGGGTAAGTGTTTGAAGCCATCAACCGTAACCACTCAGCCATGGAGGCAATTTTAGTAAACCAGGGTTCTAGGTCTGTATATAGCAGGGTTCATTCTAGGTCAGAATTTTTGGGAGATGTGAGAAAGCGCGTGATCGCTTCCTTAAATGGTGTTCTTTAATATACTTCTGCAAAATAGGGTTAAAATGCATTAAATACAACATTTGAATAGGAGTGCTTTATAATGGGCCAGTGTATCTTACTAGACAACATTTTGTTTGAAAAACGTAAAAATCAACAACAATTTTTTTTTTTAGGGAGAAGTGGGGCCCCCAGAGGGCGAAGTTAGGGTCCCTAGGGCCACAATTTCGCCCACATCGCCCTCTAAAATGATCCCTGGTAAACCATGCTAAAAGTGTACGCACATTCATTTCACTGTTACTACGACATGCTATGGAGAAATTGAGTAATGGAGAGAGCCTAAGAGTAAAATATTAGTTTATACAAATTTATTTTAGCTCGATTACGAAACAAGTTCTTACAACTTATATTAATCACTCTTGAGACCTCATTACTGATGGAATTCATCGCCACGAAGGAGAGAGAAGAGGCAACGTGGAATTTAAATGCCTTGCCTAAGGGTACAATCGTAGCGGCTCCAGCGGGGCTCAGTGTGTTACCACTGGACTACATGCTCTAAGCTCCTTCTATTCAAACTACGAACATTTCGCACTTGAAGCGAACGCATCCATTGCGCTATCATGACTTCCACTATTTTAATATTATCCTAGTCAAAATAAGATGATACAGTTTTCAAGTACATGAAAAATGTCTTGGGTTGTATTTTATACTGAAACAATTGGGTAAGACTGATTTTGGATCGGAATACAATTAATCCGCTACATCCGCTATGTCAATGTCGGTTATGTCGAATACTCCGGTTATCTCGAATTTGGATCAAAGTCCCGTTTCAGACTTATCATTTTGCATATACTGGCTCCATTTATATCGAATTTTCGTTAACTCCAAATTCGGTTATGTCGAAGTATTGTGTTCGGTCAGGCGGAATTCGACATAACGGATGTAGACGGTATATGATAATAACATTTTTCAACAGGAATATGACGTTATATTAATTCCATAACAATTTTTTCACTAACATTTTGTTGCCCTGGTAACAGTGTATTTAGTCAATAATATGGTTTCTGACAGTAGCTCAGAAATGCAGATAATGAATGTGTATACCTCCTATAATCTGTGCCACGGTTTCCCTGGAAACTAACGTTTCTGACTGTAGGTAGGTCAGATAGGCAGACAGGAATGCTAGCCGCTGTATAACAAATCTCCATTGGTCATTATACCTGAAATCAGAAATATACAGGGCTCATCCTAGGGGCGATATAGACGAAATAGTCCGATATGGACACTGATTTCGCCCCCCCCCCCCCCAAACAATAAAAACATTTAATTTACAAAATTTTCATACAAATTCTAGTACAGTAAGCTACATTGGCCATTGTAAATATTTGAGTTAAATAATATGCCGCAGGGAATTTTGTATTGAGTAGTCACAATATTTGGCCTTCAGTTATTTATTGGTGAATTAAACATGGTTTGGAGTCCTGATGCGTAGTCCATTCCGGTACTCAGAAAGACAAACCATGTTTTATACGACTATGTTATATGTTATATTTTGGGTTTTACGCCTGCGTCAGCACCATTTTGGGCTATATCATCGGCGGGCAGTTTACCTAACAACACCTTTCCTGGGCAGGCTCCAGCGGTTAACCAGTACTTGGGTGCACCAACCTCCGTAAGAAACTGCCAACTTTTTCATATAAAAGAGACACGGCCTGAGCGGGGCTCAAACCCGTGATCATCAGTGATGATAGGTTACAGTGGTATACAAGTCAGCGACCATAACCACTCGACCACGGAGGCAGACTTATACGACTATGCAAAACGCAAATACAAATATTATTTTGATTCCAACATATCTAAAAAGCGCAAATATAGTTTCATAAAGCGTAAAATTAATGCTAGTAACATGATGTCACATTTGACATCACATGCTAAACGATGTTTGATTACAGATTTAAACACAGTAAATTACTTGTTTGCTATACAGACAAAATGACGAAGCCATGTTACAATATAGAATATGCCTGTTTAAACATTTGTTTTCAAAGAAATGCTTACCTATAGTACTGGTTTAAAGGTATTTTTGCACCAAGGGTTGTTATATTTTGGCGAATTGCTTCAAACATAGGCATACATTTTTCACATAGAGCTGGCACTGAAACATAAATCATTTCAACATTGGTTCCGGATTACCGAGTAATTCATCTGAGCAGTCCACAGTTGCATCATTGACATCTAGGATACGCATGAACATTTGATAATATGTACAAGAATAACATAGTACAAAATACTGTCTGTGGCATATATCATTACACTAACATTTATAGTGTGGCATTCTATTTTAGAAATTTGAATGTATATTAACCCATTCAACACCAAGTAACTGACATGGACTGGTCCATGATATTTTTAGACCAATAAATTAATAACAAAATTACATTTGGATCAGTTCATTTATCAAAATGGGTAATTTTTTTCCTCTAAAAATAGTTATATTACTTGAAAAAAGTGCAGATCCTGATGAGCCGGCTCATATGGATCTACACTTTTTGTAAGCCAATTTAGAGGTCTGTGGTGTTGAAACACATACATGCTAAACCTGTCTTAATGAGTCAGACATGGGAATCACAGAAAGTGGATGCTTAGCACAGGTGGCTGCTTAATAAAGGTCAAGTGTATAATAAAACACATTTGGTATCAGGAAACTGGCTGCTTAATACAGATTGGCTGCTTAATAAAGGTCAAGTGTATAATAAAACAGCATTTGGTATCTGGAAACTAGCTGCTTAATACAGATTGGCTCCTTAGTAGAGGTGACTACTGATTACCAGTAATACCAACCGGATGCCAGATTTGAAGAAACGGTTTGAAATGCAAATTGTTTGAATAAGAAAAATCGAAAAAAACTAAAAAGTAAAATATCACCAACCTGACTTGATACCATCAGACTGATGCACACCCTGTAGCTGTGTTAGTATTCCTCTGGCTGTTTGCTCGATTTCACGAACCACTGACCTAATATCCTACAAAACAAGTATACATGTACACATGTATTCAGATATGACAGATTATGGTATGGCAACGTGTGAGTGTCTTGATCAATGTACATATTTTTTTCCCCGATCTGTTATTTCGAAAAATGCCTTGATAGTAAAATGTCACATTTTTCATGTCTAAATATTTGGACTACTTCAACTGACAAAGTATTAGTTATACAAATTTATCTTAGCACGATTGTGAAACAGGTTACTTACAACTTGTATTAATCACTCTCGACATCTCATTCCTGATGCAATCCATCACCATGAGGAAGACAGAGGCAATCATAATCATTTCTGATTGTTCGGCAGTATGAAGTTGAATCTAACTTCCTGCTTGCAAGAGCACAATCGTAACGGCTCCAGCTGGGGCTCAAAATCTGGGCCTTTCGCACCTGTAGTGAACATGACACCACTGCGCTATCACGACTACCATGTTAAACTATTGAATCATGCTATGACAAATAATGTTGTGAGTAATATGTAGATATACGAGCAACTACAACACAGTGTATCAATCAATAGTGTATTTCCAGGGTTGGCACATTTTGGACAATTGCATTTTGGACAGGGGTTTTGGACAGTCCAAAAGTGTCCTGTCTAGAATTAATAAAAGACACCAAATTGTCCAAAAGTGTCCTAAATGAATTTTTGGCAAAATGTATTTACTAAATCATATCCTAGTATAAACATAGTAGTTTATATGTTTCTGTAGCAAAATTGATTCTTTGTATATGGAGGGGTTATATGGGATTACATTCACACATATAATTCACCATTGTCTTTGTTGTCACAGGACCTATTATACCCACAGTGTATGTGTGAAAACTTCAAATGACTGTGATTGACTCATATTTAAGGTCAATTTCTTTGTTGTCACAGGATCTATTATACCCACAGTGTATGTGTGAAAACTTCAAATGACTGTGATTGACTCATATTTAAGGTCAATTTCTTTGTTGTCACAGGACCTATTATACCTATACATAAATGACAATTGTTTGTTTTCCTTATTATTTATATGAAAGATATTATGAGTAAAAGAGAATGGCATTTGGTGTTTATTAACAACACACACACCTAATACCTTAATATTATATAATAAATTGTAAAATGCATTACCACAAACACATAGTCTTATGATATTAGACAAATAAAGACAATAAAGGACAATAAAGTACGCCTTTTTTAATAAAAGACACTTTTGGACATGTGTCCTGTCCAAAATTAAAAAAGACAGTCTTTTTTCCAACCCTGTGTATTTCTATTTGAATTCTTAAGATTTATCTATATTATATAGTTGCTTGTATCTTAAGCTGTATGTTATCCTTAAATTGTTAAAACTATTAACACAATGTATTAATTTTATTTTTGTCTTTTAGGTGCTCGCTTTAACATGTTTTAATTATGCTATGTCCCGTGTTGTATTCATGTTTAAACCAACTTTTATTTCTTAGCTGTTTTTTCTTATGTTTTGATTATAATATATGTTTGTCGGAAAAATAGCTTATTAGCTAATGTTATTTGTAAATGTAATCCGACGTTAAATAAAGCTTCTTGTATCTTGTCTTGACCGAAACTTCTAATATCCGAAGTACATACATTTCAAATGTTTAATTTAATGAAACATTTAAATTTGGATTGACATTACTTCTACTTAATACATATATGTCCGTCACCTCTCTCAGTTGTTGTTCGTCCTCCAGATGCTTCTGAAAATCGGAAAATATCTTCGTAATATTGCTTTCCGCCGTCATTTTATTTTACTTTATTTTTCCCCACACATTTAGATCAATTATCCGAATATATCTAGACATATACACCGTTTGCAAATTGACCAATCAAATCGGCACATCAATGCGGAATCAGCTCAGTGCGCGAACCACCACATAGCGTCAGAGGCAACCAATATTTGTCTGCTATTTATTTATGAAGTTTAATATATAATGACATCAAAGAAGGAACACGCACAGAGGGTAAGCAAATGCAGAAGATATAACATAGATTATGTTCAATAGGGTATCAAAAACTCTTCTTGCCCAAAACTTTCTGAAACAAAAGCTGAGTGTATTTGTCATATAATTTCGCGTGCAAATTATTTAATTTTTATAAATAATTGATGGGGCTACTCAAATTCTTTATGAATCATGCTATTAATAGGTTCATTGCCTAGCTGTGTAAGCCACATAAATGTCATGGAATTAACAAATAATTCAACTATGACACATCCTTACATGAATGATACATCCCCTGGAGGGGTTTGACATCTTGGTTACTTGGTTCTTTAGTCGCTTTGTCCTTGAGGCGCGACTCTCAATTTCTTCTTGAAAGTATAGCCACTTCAAAGAAAGATAGATAGATTGTCCGTTAACGATAGAGGCAGTAACGAAATATACAAATGGCAGTAATCCTGGGACAATTGGCAGTAATCTCGGCATTTGGGTTAGGGCTAAATTTGATCTTCAATTGAAGAGTATTCTACTGTTCAGCTTTAGTTTACTGCCATCTGTTTTGTGGGTTTACTGCATATATCACTAACCTAGATAGTGTGGTATAACGTCTAATTTAGACACCCCTTGTTTGGTATTTGGTTAACCAGTTATGTCACATGAATATGCTGAGGACGTATGCGACGTAGAACTCGACTGTCACAACTATCATCAGGGCTGCTACCTATCTTGGACAAGTGATAAAATGGTGATATGTGAGAGAGTTGTCAATTGCTTACGGAAGGAAGTTGGAGACTTGAGTACTAGTGGTTAATCAGGAAATGTAGGTGGTCTACTCTCCAGTCTCCACCACAACAGATTGACCTCACAATAATAATCAGAAAAAGAAGTAAGAGAAAAAACTCTTGTATGCCTTGAAGGAAACCGCTTCACATCGCAGTGGTTAGAATGCTAAGCAACCAGCCAAATGAATCTCAGAAAGTGACTGCTTAGCAGAAGTTGAATGTATAATTTAGTTTATGCACATTTTTATTTTAGCTTGATTGCGAAACAAGTTCTTACAACTTATATTAATCACTCTCGAGACCTCATTCCTGATGGAATCCATCGCCACGAGGGAGAGAGAAGAGGCAACATGGAATTTATATGCCTAACCTAAGGGCACAATCGTAACAGCTCCAGCAGGGCTTGAACTCCAGACCTTTCGCACCTGAAGCGAACACGCATCCACTGCACTATCACGACTTCCACTGTATAATAAAACAACATAATGGGAATCTGGAAACTGGCTGCTTAATAGAGGTGACCATTAACACAGGTTTGACAGCATATATATTTAATAATGGGAAGGACACTTTCAACCAGATTTAGGTCAAACTCTGAATATCATTTCAGGGAGGAGGCAATACAGCACTGACTGCAGTGGCCTTGCAGGATCATCTTGTGAAATCCCTGGGTCTCAATGATTTTATTGGTCCTCGGCACATTGGACTGGGTCCTGCTGCTAGAACAAAACTGAAGAAAAATATCCGAGCAACAGTAGACACTGGAAGATTTGGAAGAAGTATGTATAGATACCGTAATGATATCGATATTTATAGTAATTATAATTATATACCACAGGAGCTTGAAATGTTATTAAATAAACCCCAACAGTCTTGTATCTCTAGTCTAGGAAGAATTACCCATTGTATAATAAAGTCTAGTATTTGATGATGTGTACATGTATTTAACAGTTTTAACTGTCCCTATTTCCTGTAATAGAAATTGGCTTATCAGGCGTCCAGCCATATTTCGCTCAGTTTGGTTCATTTATGCACCTGCATGAATATAAACAATTCCAAGAGAACATGACTGTACAGCGGTGACTGTGAATCAATCAATCATATTCAATATTTCCACAAAGTGTAACATACTAAATCAATTATGTGAGATTACCTAGATCAGTAGATGTGATTGTAAGTGGATGTATGAATGCCTTACTATTTAATGGTACTCGAGTCGGATTATGGCTTTAGAACACACCAACACCAGTATCAGCAATTATCATAGTTGTGGATTTGTTAATTGAACTATATCATAGTTGTGTAGTTGTGGATTGAACTATCATAGTTGTGGATTTGTGGATTGAATTATCATAGTTGTGGATTGAACTATCATAGTTGTGGAGTTGTGGATTGAACTATCATAGTTGTGGATTGAACTATCACAGTTGTGGATTGAACTATCATAGTTGTAGAGTTAGTCGTGGAGTGAACTATCATAGTTGTGGAGTTGTGGATTGAACTATCATAGTTGTGGAGTTGTGGATTGAACTATCATAGTTGTGCAGTTGTGGATTGAACTATCATAGTTGTGCAGTTGTGGATTGAACTATCATAGTTGTGGAGTTGTGGATTGAACGATCATAGTTGTGGATTGAACTATCATAGTTGTGGATTGAACTATCATAGTTGTGGATTGAACTATCATAGTTGTGCAGTTGTGGATTGAACTATCATTGTTGTGGATTGAACTGTCATTGTTGTGGATTGAACTATCATAGTTGTGGAGTTGTGGATTGAACTATCATAGTTGTAGATTTAGTCGTGGATTGAACTATCATAGTTGTAGATTTAGTCATGGATTGAACTGCCATAGTTTAATTATTTACATTCAGTACACTTTATTGATATTACCGACATTTGTAGAATAATTACCTGTTGCTAATGTACATGGCAATTAGTAGGAGAAATGACAGTGATGCACAGTAATAGACGATGCCCTGTGTGCTTATGAATATTTCATTATACATAATTATAATGCATGCATAATGAAGCAAGAGAATACTACTGAGGCCAATAGGTGATGTTAAGTCTGGATTTATAGATAAAGACAATCTGGTTTTGTGCATATTACTCCACACTCTTACCTGTGCATTACTCTAAATCTACAATCAAACCTATGCTAAGCAGCCAGCCAAGGGAATCTCAGAATGTGGCTGCTTAGCACATGTGGCTGCTTAATGAAGGTCAAATGTATAATAAAACAACATATTGGAAATCTGGAAACTGGCTGCTTAATACAGGTTGGCTGCTTAATACAGGTGACCACTAACACAGGTTTGACTGTATTTTTATTTTTTTCAATGAAGTATTTTTTGATGAAGCTTCAAATTCCTATGATGTAGAAGACAAATTTAAACGATGCAAGTTTTAAAAACTTATATTAATCACTCTCGTCGGTGAGGATGAAAGCGTGTGTGTGGTCATTCGTGTGGGAGGAAACCGGAGTACCCGGAGAAAACCCACCTGTACGATATCATATGGCGACTACTGTACCATCTCACATACATCCCGGTCCGATGATCGAACACAGGTTGCATTGGTGAGAAGCGAGCACGCTAACCACTGCGCTAATCGGACAGCCTATGTAGAAGTTGTGTATACTATTGTAAGATAGATCAGAGTAGGTACTAGGTACGTAAACATTATTTTGGTGATCACTGCATGAAATCTATGATATAGAAGATATGTGTGTATATTATAAAGTTTAAACTTTCTTTATTTTACAACGGTTACGAGGCAAGTTTTAACAACTTATATTAATTACTCTTGTTGGCGCGGATGAAAGCGTAAATGTGATCAATCGTGTGGGAGGACGAAAGCCCACCTGTCCGATTCGGCGATCACGTATCATCTCACATGCTTCCCAGTCCGAGGATCAAGTCCGGGTTGCATTTGTGAGAAGCGAGCGCGCTAACGGGTATCACTCGATGAAATAATATATCCTATTTCACACTGATAAACATAAATTTTATTTTATGGTTACCAATCTCACTTGAGGGTCAAATTATTTCAAATGAGGAAGCTTATGTAAGTCAGCTGACTTGCAGAAGTTTGTTGGCTCTATATGGGTGCTCATTCATGCCTGAAAGTGAAATACTGTTCAGAGAGGCATCAACGGTCTTTATCCACCAACCAACATCTGGATAGTTGTCATATGACCTAAGTTGTTAGTGTGACCTTAATCCGCACAAAACAAATGTACCATGCTTTATTTCCTTATTCTTGTTGTATTTAAGAATGAGTTGCTGTTTTATGACTTGTTTCCAGATAAACCTAGGGTAAAGAAGAAAGAGGGAGACAGAGAAAGGGAGTATGTTTTGGATCCCAAGCCTCCACCACTGACACTTGGTTAGTAAAACATGTGTTTAATTTTATCACACTTGTCCACAGGTGCTTGCAATTCATAATTGCTTTAACCCTTTGCTCCACAACAGTAGAATCCAATTAGAGAGATCTCTAATTTTCTATTACCTCCCTTGGCAGATAAAGTCTGATTTATTCCAAAATGTGAATAGGTCCTTTTAGGTAGAATCATTTGTTTTTACTGTTGTGTCCTAACTAGATGTTGCGGTATGATAAATGTGATTTTATCAAAATCTTGTTAATTAACTGATAATATTCTATTACAAATAAGTACCCATTGCATATACTGTAGGAGATCTGTTGAGATATAGTAATTTAATAACCATAAGAAGCGATAGTGAAATAAAATTGCTGGCATGTTGTGCAAAGGAAACAACGATAAAAACAGAGGAAAACACATAATAGGACCTATCTACTTTTAGGTAGTATTCAGGGGCAGTAACTGACCGGTTATTAGCTGTTGATAAGCAATGTGCATACTGTACAGTTGTGCATACTGTACAGTTGTGCATACTGTACAGTTGTATTCATTACAAAATCAGTATTACACACATTTTACAGTAATGAAATCCCTGATCCTATTTAACATTTTTAATGTACTTGACTCGACCTCCATGGTCGAGTGGTTACGGTCGCTGACTTGTATACAACTGTAATCTATCATCACTGATGGTCATGGGTTTGAGTCCCGCTCAGGACGTATCTCATTTATATGAAAAAGTTGGCAGTTTCTTACGAAGGTTGGTGCAACAACTACTGGTTAACCGCTTGGGCATGCTCAGGAAAGGTGTTGTTAGGTAAACTGCCCGCCAGCGATATAGCCCACAATGGTGCTGATGCAGGCGTAAAACCCGAAATATAACATAACATAACGACATACATTGACAATGTAGTAGCCAAACCAATGTTCATAATAAAGCCCAGAATCTCATGTAGTCCCAGTAATATCTATGGAGGTGGGATAGATATGGCGACTACTTATCCACTGCATGATAGCTAAATGGCTGTCGTTTGTATGGAGATATAATAGTATATTAATCTAAATCTCTATGTAGTCCCAGTAATATCTATGGAGGTGGGATAGATATGTCGACTACTTATCCACTGCATGATAGCTAAATGGCTGTCGTTTGTATGGAGATATAATAGTATATTAACCTAAATCTCTATGTAGTCCCAGTAATATCTATGGAGGTGGGATAGATATGTCGACTACTTATCCACTGCATGATAGCTAAATGGCTGTCGTTTGTATGGAGATATAATAATATATTAACCTAAATCTCTATGAAGGAAAGGGTTAAACAAATATTTCTCAAGGTATTGCTAATTAGACAATAGCTTTGTATTATAATATTTATTATGGAGGTTGGTGCACCAAGTACTGGTTAACCGCTGGAGCCTGCCCAGGGAAGTTGTTGTTAGGTAAACTACCCACCAGCAATATAGCCCAAAATGGTGCTGATGCAAGCGTAAAACCGGAACAAACAAATAAACAATTATAATAATATGCCGTAAACAAATATTTCTCAAAGTAAAAAAAATACTATGTGATGACCATGTCAGTAAAGGACTTCTTAGGTCCTTAATTGGATCAATAAAGGGGTCTTAATATATATCTCTCTCTCTTGTAAATCCAGGGATCGCAGCATCACATTGGACATGCAAATGAACCAGGGATGATCCTGGAATTGGAGTGTGTCTTCTGTAATTATTCTCCAAAACATATAATGTCTAATTTACTTCTGGTGGCGGCACCCTGATTAACCAGGGGGCGATGATAAAGAAACATATCCAAAAAATAACTTTCTTTGTTGTGTTCATAAAACAAGCAAATTTGGTGAAATTTATATTTACACTCATCAAAACTCCTGACTACACCGATACCATTTTGCGAATAATTTGATAAATCCTGAAAATATGGAGACAAAATTTTGCATGTAAATAAAATAACATGTGCTTAATCATTTCAACACCACAGGCCTCTATAGGCTTACAAAAAGTGTAGATCCAGATGAACCGACTCATGACGTGCCGTCTCATCAGGATCTGTACTTTTTGCCAGTAATATTACTATTTTTAGACAAAAATTACCCATTTTGATAAATGAACTGGCCCAAATGTAATTTTCTTATTAATTTATTGGTCTGAAAATATCATGCACCAGTCCATGTCAGTTACTTGGTGTTGAATGGGTTAACTATTTCCTGTTTTTTGGGATTGATACCTGTTTTAGTTTACGAGTAATGCTGTTTTAGTTTACGAGTAATGCTGTTTTAGTTTACGAGTAATGCTGTTTTAGTTTACGAGTAATGCTGTTTTAGGTAAGTCTACCCTCAAAACCAAAGGTCACATTTTACGCTTTTCTATAATTACGCTGGTCAATATTTTGAATGACACGCATGCATTTTAACAAGGTATGTGAAGCGAGTTGCACGTGCAAAATGCATACCAGGAAGATTTGCAAGCCACATGGTAGCATCAGAAACGCGCATTGTGACAGAAAAAAGTAACGATTCCAAAAATGGCGAGACTGAGTCTCCAAGAAAGAGGCATAGCCGTAGGCCTGATTCTGGGTGGACTCTCACATTTGCAAGTAAGTTAAACTGTTACATGTAATAAAATTGTACTCAAACCAGTGAGTAAGGTACAAACATTTGAATATGATACATTAGTTACATCGCGGCTCGTTTGCAGGTAGGATACGGTGGTGTGTTTACCTGGTAGTGTTTACTAATTGTGTATTTTTTCTGACCGTCCGTTTGTTCGACTGTGTTTCAGGTCGCTAGATGGATGAACGTTCAGAAGAGGACCATTACTAGTTTGATGAATAAGTTCCGACTAACTGGAAATGTCCATGACGTCGTGAGAAGACCTTGCAGCCGGTGTTGGCCAAGATCACTACAGCGAAGTGACCCACATGCGAGACAGATGACGTCCGGCCACTGTCACAGCTAGAGAGACTGTTGGAAACCACGGACTCCCCATCAGTGATCAGACCTGCACGTGAGATTGGCAGCAGAATGGGCAAACATTCCACAAAACCTGATCCACAACCACATCATGTCCATGAGAAGCAGGTGCTTGGCAGTTATCAGAGCTAACGGAGGACATACGCGCTATTGATTGTTTTCGGATTATTTGTGCTTTTGTGCGACTTTCATTTTCCAGGTTGTGCTATTCAGATTGTTGTCTCATGCATTCTACCGATTCAAATGAAATTACAGGATTTGTTTGTACTTGTGTTGTTTTCTGTCTCTGCAAAATTTCGTACCCATATATACCAGAGTTATCAAATTATCCGCAATTATCGGTGTAGTTAGGAGTTTTGATGAGTGTATGTGAACAAAGAGGATATTCATGAAAATATTTGTTTTAGTGCCATTTAACGGAAATTTATGGTTAAAGTCATACAAAAATAAAATAAGTCTGTATGTGAGTGTCCCATGCTGTATGTGGGTGTCCCATGCTGTGTGCGAGTGTCCCATGCTGTGCGAGTGTCCCATGCTGTATGTGGTGTCCCTGCTGTATGGAGTGTCCCATGCTGTGTGTGTCCCATGCTGTATGCGGGTGTCCCATGCTGTGCGAGTGTCCCGTGCTGTATGCGAGTGTCCCATGCTGTATGTGAGTGTCCCGTGCTGTATGTGAGTGTCCCATGCTGTGTGCGAGTGTCCCATGCTGTATGTGAGTGTCCCGTGCTGTATGCGAGTGTCCAATGCTGTATGTGAGTGTCCCATGCTGTATGCGAGTGTCCAATGCTGTATGTGAGTGTCCCGTGCTGTATGTGAGTGTCCCGTGCTGTATGTGGGTGTCCATGCTGTATGTGAGTGTCCCGTGCTGTATGTGAGTGTCCAATGCTGTATGTGTGTCCCGTGCTGTATGCGAGTGTCCCGTGCTGTATGCGGGTGTCCCATGCTGTATGTGAGTGTCCAATGCTGTATGTGAGTGTCCCGTGCTGTATGCGGGTGTCCCATGCTGTATGCGGGTGTCCAATGCTGTATGCGGGTGTCCAATGCTGTATGTGAGTGTCCCGTGCTGTATGCGAGTGTCCCATGCGTATGCTATGCTGTATGCGGGTGTCCCGTGCTGTATGGCGGGTGTCCAATGCTGTATGCGAGTGTCCCATGCTGTATGCGAGTGTTCTATGCTGTATGCGGGTGTCCAATGCTGCTGCTGTATGCGGGTGTCCAATGCTGTATGTGAGTGTCTGCTGTATGCGAGTGTCCCATGCTGTTGCTCCCGTGCTGTATGCGGGTGTCCAATGCTGTAGTGTCCAATGCTGTATGCGGTGTCCAATGTGTCCAATGCTGTATGCGGGTGTCCATGCTGTATGCCATGAGTGTCCATGCTGTATGCGAGTGTCCATGGGTGTCCAATGCTGTATGTGAGTGTCCCGTGCTGTGTATGCGGGTGTCCAATGCTGTATGCGAGTGTCCATGGGTGTCCAATGCTGTATGTGAGTGTCCCGTGCTGTATGCGGGTGTCCAATGCTGTATGTGAGTGTCCAGTGCTATATGCGAGTGTCCAGTGCTATATGAGAGTGTCCCATGCTGTATGCGAATGTCCCACTGTATACCAGTGTCCTACTGTATGCAAATGTGCCACTGTATGCGAGTGTCCTACTGTATGTGAGTGTCCCACTTTTTCCCCCAGCCATTTAATAAAGCATGCTAAATGCGATGTACGCACATCAAGTTGTTACAGAGAAACGGAGCTACGAAGTGAACTGGATGGAAACAAATCTATTCTAGTCAAAATAAGAATATACGTTTTTCAACAATGTACAACAAGTGCATTAAAAGCGACATTACATCGCAAAAAGCAAATAAAATGCATTACAAATTCTTCCGAATACATTCGAACACTAACATTAAATCAATAAACAGTGTTTTTGTGATCTACAAACTTTCAAAATTGAAAGAAGGATTTCATATAACGATCAAGCTTCTGAATCGACGTTTGTTTGTCCTGACCTAGAATGAACCCTGATATACGGTAGTGGAATAAATATGTTTAACCCATTTCATTCTGGATATATTTAAAGGCTTTTGCAAACAACATAGATCCAGATCAGCCGCAGCGTGACGCTGCGTGCTGATCAGGATCTATGTTGTTTGCTACATAGCCAAGTGTCTTAGCAAGATCATTTGAATAGCAAACAGCATAGAGCCTGATCAGACGGAACGTTCCGTGGCGGTTGATCTGGCTCTTTGTTCTTTGCAAATACCATTTGAACGGTATCCAGAATGAAATGGGTCAAGCCAAGTACATTACAAATGTTAAAAGGTTTGGATTGTGTTTTACTGCAAAACCTGGACGATTATTGTATGGCAGGCATATTGTAATACTACATTGTATATAACAACCATTTTAAAACTGTGACATTTTGAATAGGAATAAATGACTACAATGTTGGCATTACTGTACATACTCTAGCCAATTCTATGGTCATGAAATCTGTGGGTTTTGGCACGCACTCGCATATAAGACGTGTTGATCAATTGGACAACAGACCATGTATAAATTGCATGTTTGGCCAGTGCAATACTGTAAGTTGAAGACATGTTCAGTGTCAGAGTGCTTTCTTTTCTAAGACGTAATTATGGAGACCATACATTTTTAATACATTTTAAAAAGTATGTAATTTAAAAAGTTTCTAAAAATATTTTTAAAAAAAATAGTTTCTAAAAATATTTTTTAGCACTCTCTTATAAGACACTTTTAGGCCATACTCTGGTGGTAAAAAACTTGTCTTATAGAAAAGTATGGACGGTAATTGAAGTTTATTTTTAAAATTGGCATTGTCGCATGTTGATAAGAGTACCATCCATACTAACCTATAAAGCGATCTCGCCTATATGACGCCCCCCCCCCCTACTTTGTCCTGAATTCTGTGGGTTTTGGCATGCATTCGCATATAAGACGGGTTGATAAAATGGACACCAGACACAAGTATAACCTGCATGTTTTGGTCAGTGCAAGTTAAGAAATGTTCAGTGTCAGAGTGCAATCTTTTCTAAAACATAATTATGGATAACCTTTAACACATTTTGAAAAAAAAGCATTTTGTTGTGTTTTGTAGCACATACAGCCACTTTGAGGCTATAATCTGATGGTTAAAAACTCGTTTTATAGACGAGTATGGACATAGCAATGTCTCTAACAGAATTCTATAGATGGAGAAACTAATGTTAAATATTCAGAGCAATCAATCAATTTCGTTTGTTTGCTATTTTCAAAATAAACCAATGAAAATTTAGTTTACAAAAGAATAATCTAACATCCGGGCAAGTTTTCGAAAAAAAATTCCCGAGATTTAAAACAGCAAAATAAGATATTTCCGTGTACAAAAACGAACAAAATTTGGCGATTTTTGTGAAAATGGCTGCCGATTCCAACGAAAATATGGACATTGACGATATGTTGCGATCGGACAGTGATGAGAGTGACTTTTCCGGATTTAATTCGGACGATCTACCAAGCGATTTAGAGTTTTCATCAGAAAATGAAAGCTCAGAAAATGAAGATGAATATGTCAGGCCCGGACAGTGGACTTTGAACGATCGAAGCAATCGGGTAAAACATGGTTTTACAGGCCCACGACCAGGTCCCAATGTGACTCTTGCAAAGGAATCAAGGGAAGTAGATTTTTTCTATTTATTTTTCCCATTGAACATGATTCAACACATTGTAATGCAAACCAACTTGTATGCTCAACAAAGAATTTTTGACAAGGCCGACCCAAACTGGTTTGATGTAACGATGGAAGAAATGCACGCCTACCTTGGTATGCGTGTGTTCATGTCCATATTACATCTCCCTGCATTCCGGATGTATTGGTCAAGTGACTGGTTGTTTGGGAAATTGTTTATGCCAAACATCATGAAACGTGATCGGTTTGACAAGTTGATGCAGTATTTTCATGTGAATGACCGCTCTCAAATGGTACTAAAAGGCTCACCTGGACATGACAAACTCTATCCGATCAGACCAATTCTTGAAGGTGTTCTGAAGAAATGTCTTGCCAACTATAACCCGCACAGAAACTCGAGCGTGGATGAGGCCATGGTGGCATTTCGTGGACGTTTAGGCTTCAGACAGTACATGCCAGCAAAGCCAACCAAGTACGGCATAAAAGTTTGGATGCGAGCTGACCCGTATAATGGATATGTCAATGAATATCAAATATATACTGGTAGGGAGGATCGAGCCAGAGTAGAAGTTGGACTTGCCACGAGAGTTGTCATGGACATGACACACAAAATTGCAGGTAGGTATCATATCATCAACATCGACAACTTCTTCACTAGTCTAGATCTATTACAACATCTTCTTACTTGTGGAACGTATGCGAGAGGTACTGTTCGGCAAAACAGAAAAGGATACCCGAAAGATCTGTTTCCCAAAAAGGACCTAAAGAACAGAGGCGACTTTCTCACAGCTACAAAGGGGGAGATGTTAGCTTGTGCATGGACAGACAAAAAGCTTACCAACTTCTTGTCCACTGCCGAGAATCCGTCGCAGGTTGATAGTCAAGTCGCAAGGAAGCTTCGCAATGGAACTCGTGATAACTTTCCTTGTCCGTCAGTTGTACCGGCATACAACGAGTACATGAATGGGGTAGATCGGGCTGATCAGATGCGAACCGAATATTCAACATATCGCACATCTCGGAAATGGTGGATATACATATTCTGGTTCCTGTTTGATGTTGCCGTGACAAATGCTTTCATCCTCATGAAAGAGTCACCAAACCACCAGCGACGTACCAAGGGGGGCAAGGAAAAAGTCCGTACAATGAAAGACTTCCGACAGAACCTAGCAAAGCAGCTGATAGGTGGGTACAGGACCTCTTCAAGGAAAGTTCTAGCTCCCATGGATCCCCAAGGAAACCGACATTTCCCAAGAAAAGCAAAGAAGGGGCGCTGTCGTGAATGTTCGAAGACGAAGAAGAGGAGCGAACCGTGTGTCAAGTGTGTGGCGTGTAATGTAAATTTGTGTATCGATTGCTTTCAGCCATACCACACAGCATTGGGTCAGTGAATGTGTATATAAAGTTTCAAAGTGAAAAAAAAAGAAATAATAATAAAAAAACACAAAAAAATGTATATTTGAAATACATCAATATATCTATTATTATTGTGTTGTAAATAGTGTAAATATAATGTGTGTGCATTTCATTCATTGGATTAATAAGTGAAATAAATGAATTCTTCCTCCGTAAGTAATGTTTCATATTCACCCTGTTCAACCCTGTTTTGCATGATTTTACTTACTAATGATTTTATATAAAATATGGGGATTGTAAAAATAATGAATTAACAAGACATAGGTGAAAATTTTAATTTATTCAGCATTAGAACATGAAAGATACATGCATTCAAAGTTAGCAAGTTTAGTAACAATTCTAAATGAAACATTCTGATAAATCATCAATATTGATAAATTGCTCCAGGAATACAGGACTAAACTACTGATATCTGCTGTAGGAGTTAGATAATAACTGGCTAACAGGAGCTTATCAGTAAATCAACACCAGGGCTTTATTTATTTTACAACGATTGTGAAGCAAGTTCTAACAACTTATATTAATCACTCTCGTTGAGATTATCGATTCATCCTTTAATAATCCAAGCTGTCCAATATGGTATAAATAGAATACTGAGAGACCAAAGACAATGTAACTGCTGTAATAAATTAGACATGGAAGACGAATATCATTTTATACGTATATATATGTATGTTCACGCTTTAGTAATTTACACAAACAGGACATACATAAACATAACCATTCTAAGCAATCAAGAGGCGTCGCTCATATGGGCAACCGGTAGCGACGATAAATAAACGTAAAAACACACACACGCAATCAATGTATAAGTTTTTAGAATTGCTAACCTCAACTCAATAAGAATGTATTATGTAACTTGTCCAACTATGTTAAATAAGCAATATCTTTAAGAAATGCTTATTTAGTATGCTATCTGTTCATCCTATTTTACAGTAATTTGTAATCAGTGTTATGGTGATAAAGTTTAAACGTTATTTATTGTACATCGATTGCGAAGCAAGTTCTAACAACTTATATTAATCACTCTCGGTGGCCCGGATGAAAGCGTAAATGTGTTCATTCGTGTGGGAGGAAAACGGAGTATCCGGAGAAAACCCACCTGTCCGATCTGATGACCACCGTACCATCTCACACTCTTCCCAGTCCTAGGATCGAACCCGGGTTGCATTGGTGAGAAGCGAGCGCGCTAATCGGACAGCCTTTAATCAAATCTGATTAAAGACATTGGGCCGACCTAGATTACGGACAAGTTTTGCAAGTTAACAGCAATGCATGGTTTTTACTGTTATATTACCTGTCAATACTAGTAACAAATTGAGTTATCGATAACCAATTAATTTTTAAGATCAATATGGTATATAATTATAAACCCCCATAAAGTTATGTTATAAAATTAATCTGTCGCGGCCTCAAAATATACACTGTAAATAGTATAGCCAGTTAGAACAGTGACAAGTGAGTTTAGCATGTAGCATGAGGAAAGCAATCATAAGTAGTATATATACTGTTCCTTTCATCACTTTAACCCTTTCAACACCACAGACCTCTAAATAGGCTTACAAAAAGTGTAGATCCAGATGAGCCGGCTCGTAACGAGCCGTCTCATCAGGATCTGCACTTTTTGCCAGTGATATGACTATTTTTAGACATAATTACCCATTTTGATAAATGAACTTGTCCAAATGTGATTTTCTGATTCATTTATTGGTTTATGAATATCATGGACCAGTCCATGTGAGTTACTTGGTGTTGAAAGGGTTAATTAACCCTGAAAAAGTGCAGGAAGTTGATAGTTTGGGTAAGACCTTCCCATTTGTTCGTAGAACTGTCTTGTGTTACTGTTACCTATTCAACACCAAGTAACTGACATGGACTGGTCCATGATATTCTTAGACCAATAAATTAATAAGGAAATTTACATTTGGACCAGTTCATTTATCAAAATGGGTAATTGTGTCTAAAAATAGTAATATTACTGGCAAAAAGTGCAGATCCTGATGAGACGGCTCGTCATGAGCCGGCTCATCTGGATCTACACTTTTTTGTAAGCCTATTTAGAGGTCTGTGGTGTTGAAAGGGTTAAAGCTAACCCATCACTTTCAACAGGAATTTCTGGTCTAGCAAAAATCGATGAAGTCTAGGCATACCCACAATTTTCACAAACATGTCAGATATACAAATACAGATTGGGAAACATTGCTGAAATCTTGTAACCCCTAAACTCTGAGCTGATTAAATCCTTATTATTCCCAGTAGAATTAATTTCACATGCAATCAAGTTATAACTTTCGTCGGATAAGGCAGTATGATTTTTAGCCAATGATGTGCCAATCCGTTTTTGAAATAATTTCACACAAATGTTTACTGGGTGACCCTCTACCAATATTGGTTAGAATATCCGATCTGTCAAAAAACATTGCCACCAGAGGGCAATGCTACCTTTCTCTCATGTCTATAAAAGTAAAGTGTTTGTTTATTATAGTGTCACGCCTATTTAAAGAGCAAGCCATTTCTGACTTATGAGACACCTGTTCTTATTAACATCAGTACTTCACGAATCATATGCGCCAGGCTGGTAGGCAATTGGTAACCATTATTTAACTAGCTGGCGGCTAACCAACCGGCCATATCAGAACAAGGCCCTGACGAGATTCGAACATTCGGCCACAGAGACGGTATATTGAAAATATTAAATATCTCCTTGTCAGAAACCAATTTTAAATAATCTCACAGAAATGCTCTTAGAAGGTATAGTAGGCTACAATTTCTGCAAGTCAATAAACGTCCAATGAAACTTTAGAATACATTTATTTGATCATCATTTCCACCAATTTTCTCGTGCACATTCGCTACAGGTGCAAAAGGTCCGGAGTTTGAACCCCGCTGGAGCCGTTACGATTGTGCCCTTAGGCAAGGCATTTAAATTTCACATTGCCTCTTCTCTCTCCCTCGTGGCGATGGATTCCATCAGGAATGAGGTCTCGAGAGTGATTAATATAAGTTGAAAGAACTTGTTTCACAATCGCGCTAATATAAATTTGTATAAACTAACGCCAATTCCTGGATCTTCCCACGGGTTAGAGCACGGTTTATGCGCGTGCATTGTTCACATGTGTGTACGGATGGTAATCTCGTGTACGGATGATAATCTCGTGTACGGACGATAATCTCGTGTACGGATGATAATCTCGTGTACGGACGATAATCTCGTGTACGGATGATAATCTCGTTTACGGACGATAATCTCGTGTACGGATGATAATCTCGTGTACGGACGATAATCTCGTGTACGGATGATAATCTCGTTTACGGACGATAATCTCGTGTACGGACGATAATCTCGTGTACGGATGATAATCTTTGCATATGTGCCAGTGTGCAGCACATTAGAATTAAACACAGGAGGGGCTTTTAGCAACAATATGATGACTGAAGAGTATTCAGAGAGTAATCGACTTGCATTAAGGCAAGAGATACTGTCATAAAATAGTATTAAGAGGCATCAGGCTTGAAACACGGTGGCTATCACATCCTACTGGGGTTTTATGTGATTTGTTGGTGTCTATCACAGCCTAGTAGGGTCTTTATGTGATTTATGCAAGCTTTTAATCCCAGTTTTCATGTTTATTTGGTATCTATTGATTCGGAGATTGTTACTTATTGAGGATATTACGCTGGCTGGCAGATGTATGTTCTATCATATATATTTACATATTAGAGTGTGTCTAGTACACACCGTTTACGTAGTGTTCTGCCAGCACGATATACATGCTGTTATGCT
The DNA here is from genome assembly GCA_014843695.1 of Archivesica marissinica. NCBI lineage: Eukaryota > Metazoa > Mollusca > Bivalvia > Venerida > Vesicomyidae > Archivesica > Archivesica marissinica. Next base: position 18,561,274 of record CM026394.1, on the reverse strand, counting down.
TTCTCTGATGGTGCCACGGGCAACTTGTTCTGTTCTGCCAGCACTATATACATGCTGTTATGCTTTCTCTGATGGTGCCACTGGCAACTTGTTCTGTTCTGCCAGCACTATATACATGCTGTTATGCTTTCTCTGATGGTGCCACGGGCAACTTGTTCTGTTCTGCCAGCACTATATACATGCTGTTATGCTTTCTTTGATGGTGCCACGGGCAACTTGTTCTGTTCTGCCAGCATTATTTACAGGCTGTTATGCTTTCTCTGATGGTGCCACGGGCAACTTGTTCTGTTCTGCCAGCATTATATACTTGCTGTTATGCTTTCTCTGATGGTGCCACAGGCAACTTGTTCTGTTCTGCCAGCACTATATACATGCTGTTATGCTTTCTCTGATGGTGCCACGGGCAACTTGTTCTGTTCTGCCAGCACTATATACATGCTGTTATGCTTTCTCTGATGGTGCCACGGGCAACTTGTTCTGTTCTGCCAGCATTATTTACAGGCTGTTATGCTTTCTCTGATGGTGCCACGGGCAACTTGTTCTTGTCTCTCTGGTCGGCATCTGTGGTAGCTGGAGTGATTACGGTCGTTGACTTCAAATCGCTTGCCCCTCACCACTGGAGGTTGGAATCCCACTGGAGATGTTGAAATTCTTTCATGCGTGGAAGCTATGAATCTGGCTTGCAGAAGGTTAGCGGTTCTACCTGGGTGTGCCTTTCTGTGCCTGTAATACTGTTCAGGTACCGTTGTCTTCCGCGACCAATGATAGTTGGAGTCATCATACCAGCTGTTGGTGCCACTTCAAGCCTACAAACCCAACAAAACAAACAAAAATCAGATGACCAAATAATCTCTCTCTAATAGCAGCAATTTCTCTATCCTGTTGTATTGTCTTGCATTTCATTTTTTCAGTAACATTTTATTGAGATTTTACATAAAGGCAGCCTTGAAAATACTGATTTGTCTACAAATGAACTGGCTGTTGTATACTGATTGTCTACAAATGAATTGGCTGTTGTATACTGATTTGTCTACAAATGAACTGGCTGTTGTATACTGATTTGTCTACAAATGAAATGGCTGTTGTATACTGATTTGTCTACAAATGAACTGGCTGTTGTATACTGATTTGTCTACAAATGAACTGGCTGTTGTATACTGATTTGTCTACAAATGAACTGTTGTATACTGATTTGTCTACAAATGAACTGTTGTATACTGATTTGTCTACAAATGAACTGGCTGTTGTATACTGATTTGTCTACAAATGAACTGGCTGTTGTATACTGATTTGTCTACAAATGAACTGTTGTATACTGATTTGTCTACAATTGAACTGGCTGTTGTATACTGATTTGTCTACAAATGAACTGGCTGTTGTGTACTGATTGTCTACAAATGAACTGTTGTATACTGATTTGTCTACAAATGAACTGGCTGTTGTATACTGATTTGTCTACAAATGAACTAGCTGTTGTATACTGATTTGTCTACAAATGAATTGGCTGTTATGTACTGATTGTCTACAAATGAACTGGCTGTTGTATACTGATTGTCTACAAATGAACTGGCTGTTGTATACTGATTTGTCTACAAATGAACTGTTGTGTACTGATTTGTCTACAAATGAACTGGCTGTTGTGCACTGATTGTCTACAAATGAACTGGCTGTTGTATACTGATTTGTCTACAAATGAACTGTTGTATACTGATTTGTCTACAAATGAACTGTTGTGTACTGATTTGTCTACAAATGAACTGTTGTATACTGATTGTCTACAAATGAATTGGCTGTTATGTACCAGGTAGGCCATCTTGAAATTATAATTTTCTTACAGAACTACTTTAAGTAGGCCTACAATTGATCTTTCTGCAAACGCTACTTAGGCACGCCCCCCATAGTTACAGGTGCTCGCTGTAACCACGCGAGACAAGCTATCTAACAAAATGGCGTCTAACGCAGACCTGCATCGAGTTAATCTAGATAAAATTCCGTCGAATTTCTCGGTTTTATTTCACCCAGATAAGAATATCTCGTTGAAAGCAAGAAGGCAAGGGTTTAGGTTCTTCAGTGAAGGTTATTTCTCTAAAGTACAGATATATTTAACGGATGAGGACGTGTTAAGTGTTCGTGGAAAATGCTTTCGCAGTCAACGGAAGAGTGAACAACCACATCGTGTCAACTTTGACATCAAAAGAAATGAAATATGCCACCGTCTTGAGAGACTCGACCCTATGCCACCTAGAAGACTCGAACATTAGGCCCAAACACTGAACACCAGTACGTTCACTGAGCTAATATGGGAATCCCACAGCTCTGCACATGCATGGGTACTATTACTACTATCTGATCCCTAGTCCACATCCACGACAATATGTATGAACCACATGTATAATTTTAATCACCATTATACTCACATATCTCTTGTGAACAGTAGATCTATAAATGTAGAATATATTTTTTCGAAATATTTTATTATGCATAAATAAATAATAAATTTCAACTTACTTTTGTGCAAATATATCTGTTTGCATTAATTTTGGATGTATTCAGCTGGTCGTTTGGTCGTCCACACAACTTAATCCACCTTAGACATTTTTCAAGATTTGTCTTAGGTTTTGGAAATGGCACGAATTTAACGCCACCTATCAATCGATATGGATATCTACTATCACTGTCACACAGACCGTAACTACATCTTTTCACCATTGTCAATGACAGACAGCATTAATTAATTTGTAATTATTTTTCCAAAAATAATTTCAGATCATGATCACTCGTTATCAGATTTGATTAAAATTTTACTAAATAACTCGTTTGTCTGACAGAATGATAAAACAATGACTCTGTGTAGTAATCAATACTATAATTATGTGCACACATTTTATAATTGACCAATTAGCACAATCAGTGCTAAATTCCGATGTGCAGTACTTTGATCTTGATAATAGCAGTAGGCCCCTATCGGGATATTATAAGTCGGCGGTCTCTGTGCTGTACCGGTAGTCAGTAAGTTGTTGATTACTCCCAATAAACAGTGTGACACGCTTAAATTTGATTGCTGTGTTTGCGAGAAAAGAATGACTATATGGGGTCAGTCGGTGTTTTTATAGATGCATTGTTTTTAAAGCAGCTGTCTGGCATTTTGTGGTTTATATACACACTTTTAGATTTGTCCAAGGATTTTGAAATGGGTTGAATTTAACGTCGATCACCAGGATATCGACTAATTTTGTACTATAACTAATCCACACACCAAAGCTACACATTTTCAACATCATTAAAACAATTTTAAACCCGTATTTTCGATCAAATTCACGCCTTTTCAAATTTGTCTACTCGTTACTAGTTTGTCTAATATGCATTGTTTGTCTAACAAGATGGCGGCGATAAACCGTTGCTGGGGGTGTTCGCGAATGGTGTGATGCGATTGGCTAACGCCAGCTGTCAATCAAAATCGGCAGAAAGGTCAATTGACGAAATTTGGTATGGGACTTTTTGGCCATTAGTAGATCCAAATTCCGTTGCTGGGGGTGTTCGCGAATGGTGTGATGCGATTGGCTAACGCCAGCTGTCAATCAAAATCGGCAGAACGGTCAATTGACGAAATTTGGTATGGGACTTTTTGGCCATTAGTAGATCCAAATTCCATAACCAAAATGACCACCTGATGGTGCTAATCTTGAAATTATATTTTTTCGAATTCTCTTACTGAATTATTTAGTCAATTTTTGTGAAACTTGGTATGGGGCATTTGGGCAACTAGTAGATTAAGAAATATATAATCGTTCAGATTCCATTATCACAATGGCCGCCATTGCGGCCATCTTGAAATTATATTTTATGACTCATTACTGAATTACTTAGTCAATTTTTGTGAAACTTGGTATGGGGCATTTGGGCAACTAGTAGATTAAGAAATATATAATCGTTCAGATTCCATTATCACAATGGCCACCTTGAAATTATATTTTCGACTTACCCTACTGTGTCACTTCTAGTTGGTTTAATGAAACTTGGTAAGGAGAATGTGTGTAAAGAGTAGCTAAAATAATCGCTGAAATAATTCTGATCCAAACTTGACCAGCATGACGGCCATCTTTAGAATCTACTTTCGACTTCGCTCCCTTGTACTGTTGGCAATTTGATCTGACGTTGTGACCATGATATCGTGAGAAGTCACTAGTAGAACATTAAATATGGCGGATCCATGATGGCCGTTATGGTGTATGTTTTAGCAGTGTTAATACAGGATTTACTGTTAAGGAGGGGGGGGGTATGGTGGGGGATGTGTGCAGTTGTTGACTTAGGACAGTTTGTAAAAACTACTTTGCACATGATCGAGGCACCACATTCTCTATACTGACTCCGAATCTTGTAAACAATACAATACATGATCGAGGCACAAAAATCTCAATACTGACTCATAAACTTGGGGACGAGGGTAGCGCGTTCGCTTCAGGTTTCGAAAGGCCCAGAGCTCGAACCCTGCTGGAGCCATTACGATTGTGCCCTTATAATAGGCAAGGCATTTAAATTCCACGTTGCCTCTTCTTTCTCCCGTCATGTGGATGGATTCCATCAGGAATGAGGTCTCGATAGTGATTAATATAGGTTGTAAGAACTTGTTCCGCAAGCAATCAAGCTAATATAAATTTGTATTAAACAATTATAAAAATAAATATTATCATGAAGAGAAATGATTAACATGTCTCAGGTAGCCTATTAGTTTCTGATTAGATTTGTTGCTATAGCAATAGTTTGATGGATTCTCGTAATTTATCACCTATCAATTACGTTAATTAGCTATAATGGGGATTAATTTAGCAATTTTCTGCTGATGTTATCAGGATTGTTATGAACCAGCGTATGGCAGGTATATTGATTAAGAAAATAAAATATTATTTACTGGAGGGTTCCCTCAGAGACTGTAGTATAATCAATAATTATTTCATGTAACATGGTTGGTTCTATGGTGGCCATCTGCTAGCCAAGAGGGTTGTGAGTTTGAGCTTCAGCACAGCCACCAGGCGATGTCTATACGAAATACACTTAGATCCACATACCGGTATAGGAATTATTATTGTGTTTTCTATTCCATGAAGAATGAGGACTCGAGAGCAATTAGTCTGAAGCATGCCTGCCATATCTTGGGCACTTAGTCCGAGATTACAGGCATTACAGGCATTAACTTCTCAGCTCAAATATTAAGCAATGAAGATATTGGACCAACTTGAATCTCAGGCCAAAAAGAAACAAACCCTGTGTTTACTGTTTAACGACCGACCCTGAACTTTTTATGAAATTTTGAAGAAAAATATTCCAAATTTCGTTTTTCACATTTTTCTGTGCCCAAGAGTATGGTAAAAAAATCCCAATCGACTGACTATATTTTTTGTGTGCACGAAACAGTAAACACAGGTATTTTTTTTGGCCTGATCACATTCCACAAATATCTTCCATTTTCGGTTAGAAATAGCCAATCGATGGCAAATATAATTGAATGCATTAAATTTGAGTGATATCTTTATTTTAACTCTTGTAACACAATTTTACAATAAAGTACCCATCGGATATCTGTCGAGATATAGTAATTTAATAATTATAAGATGAGAAAGTGGATGAAAATTGATAGATACAACGATAAAAACAGAGGAAACTAATTAAGAGGATCGATCTACTTTTAGGGAGTATTCAGGGGCAGTAACTGACATTTTAATGTCTCTCATTGATATGAATGCAGGTGTCTTAATAGTGTTACCGCTTATTTGAATATAATTATAGATACTACACTTTATTAATATACCACAGACGGATCTGTAGTCCAGTGGTAAAACGCTGGGCTGATAATCCAGTGATCGCAGATTCGATCCCCCGTCAGACCATAATAAAACAGTCTTTCAGATGGGACTTTAAACCGAGGTCTCGTGTCGGTGCTGTACACCGTGCACGTAAAAGAACCAGAGGAGACTCTGGAATGGTCTCTGTCTGTATCAATGCACTATCCTCCTAAAATCTAAAATGACTAATCTCTTCAGGACGCGTCGCTCATATGGGCAACCGGTAGCAACGATAAATAAACGCAATTTATTAATACCGTTATCATTGAGTATGGATTATTGTTAAATGTACCGGAGAGTGGGGGGAAAAAAATCGTTTCTCAATAGTTACGGGTTTTCAACAATTAGGCTATTAAAGTATGCCTCATGAATATTGATAATTGATCTGTGTACATGTATCAAATGACTATAATACAGTGATAGAAAGATGCATGCTTCTTCCCCTGTTCATAGATTTTTCATCACACTGATTGTCATCCAGTCACTTGATTCTGCAAACGACAAGCCTGTTAAATGAAGAGAGAGAAATGTGGACAATTTGGGCATTTTCTATTTGTCATCACAAGCCTATCACAATTGATCAAAGACTGATCTGTAGTCGAAGATAATGACATCAATCTCTCCAAAGCCGCTTTGATTCTTTCCAAGATGCTCTCGCTTAGCAATTATGATTTTATTTCTTGAAGAAAATGTGTTTTGGAAGCAAGAAAATTGTGCTTACCTACCCAATTGTTATTGGGGTTCAATCCAGGCGTGCAGCCAGTTAGGGTTGCATTAGTTGTAGCCAGAGTGGCACAAGGTAGAAGAAGTACAGCCCTCCTTGCTTAACAGACTAAATCCATATCATTGTCTCATCCTATCCCATACTGAATACACACCATTGTCTCATACCCATAGGAGACTATCCCATACCGAAATTCCCCACCCCAACCTCCGATTGTCCCGGATTAACATAATTACTGTTTATCGAAAGGAACAATTGTCGATGATTTACAAATGAATGTAGGTGTGATGACATTTTTTCAGGATTTTTTTATAGAATCCCAATATCATCAATGATTGCAATGTTCTTATCACAGACAGCTTGATTGCACAAACAATTATTTTCATATATCACAGACTTTTAACTAATACTGTTTATAAATACACACCCTGGTGGTATGATGAAACAACTTACTAGTATGATGTTACAACTTATCTTTTAAGTATCAACTAATACTGACATATGCACATGATATCATGTAAAGCTTTAACATTAGATGAAAAAGGCTTATTTCCAACTGGGTCCAAACATTATGTTATATCTCCTTTCAGTCTTGTAATATGGCATTGAACATGGTAATGAGACCACACCCCGCTAATGAGACCACATTTTGGAAGACTCGTAGGTGGTCTTATGAATTTAATATAGGGGTTTTACTGTATATATTATGTCTCCATGGATTTATTCTTGAGGTAAAATTCATGGATTTATTCTTGAGGTAAAATTCTGGAGATGCCATATTGTTTTGTTGATTTTAGGATTTATATTCCTGTATATATAAAGGATCTTACACACTCGTGATTTCAGACCATATTTTATGAAACAAGTTTTGGAATTTCGGTATTAATTAACTCTTTCAACACCAAGTAACTGACATGGACTGGTCCATGATATTCTTAGACCAATAAATGAATAAGAAAATTACATTCGGACCAGTTCATTTATCAAGATGGGTAATTTTGTCTAAAATTTGTAATACTACTTGCAAAAAGTGCAGATCCTGATGAGACGGCTCGTCACGAGCCGGCTCATCTGGATCTACACTTTTTGTAAGCCTATAAATAGAGGTCTGTGGTGTTGGAAGGGTTAAGTGAACCTTACACTCATGGTGATTTCATACCATATTTTACGAGTTTTGGAATTTTGTTTAAAAGCGAAACAAGTTTCATAAACTGTGGTATGAAATCACCACGAGTGTAAGATCCTTTTTAACACATTACCACGGTAACAACCACCCATAAATATGAAGGAAAAAAGTATAAAACCTTGTTGGTTGTCTGAAGGTCTCTGTTGTGTGTCAACAATTTCTCTGAAAAAGTATATGTTTTTGAGCCTTATTACATTAAGCTGCATCCATACGCCGTAGTAAATAGTCCCTGATAATCAAACAACTTCATCCAGATCATCGCCACAACATATTTGTAACACTGTATTCTGCTAGTTCAAATTTAGCATTTTATGTATATGTAATGTCTATTGCAACACTGTATTCTGCTAGTTCAAATTTAGCATTTTATGTATATGTAATGTCTATTGCAAGCTGTATTCTGCTAGTTTAAATTTAGCATTTTATGTATATGTAATGTCTATTGCAAGCTGTATTCTGCTAGTTTAAATTTAGCATTTTATGTATATGTAATGTCTATTGCAAGCTGTATTCTGATAGTTTAAATTTAGCATTTTATGTATATGTAATGTCTATTGCAAGCTGTATTCTGATAGTTCAAATTTAGCATTTTATGTTATGTAATGTCTATTGCAAGCTGTATTCTGTAGTTTAAATTTAGCATTTTATGTATATGTAATGTCTATTGCAAGCTGTATTCTGCTAGTTTAAATTTAGCATTTTATGTATATGTAATGTCTATTGCAAGCTGTATTCTGATAGTTCAAATTTAGCATTTTATGTATATGTAATGTCTATTGCAAGCTGTATTCTGCTAGTTCAAATTTAGCATTTTATGTATATGTAATGTCTATTGCAAGCTGTATTCTGATAGTTCAAATTTAGCATTTTATGTATATGTAATGTCTATTGCAAGCTGTATTCTGATAGTTTAAATTTAGCATTTTATGTATATGTAATGTCTATTGCAAGCTGTATTCTGATAGTTCAAATTTAGCATTTTATGTCTATGTAATGTCTATTGCAAGCTGTATTCTGCTAGTTTAAATTTAGCATTTTATGTATATGTAATGTCTATTGCAAGCTGTATTCTGATAGTTTAAATTTAGCATTTTATGTATATATAATGTCTATTGCAAGCTGTCAATGTCATGCCTTGGACCAATCAGAATCGGGTTATTACGGGTGTTGTCATACAAGAATTTATGAGATGATAGTATTACACTGAATACAGGTTATGTGATAAAATGCATTGATAATTGATCAATGCCTATACATTTAAGAACAAAAGTCTGGATGAACTGTATTATATAAATAATTCATGTGAATATTTATTTGTATGGTGTCGTTTTAAGCTCGGTTTACTGTGTAAATTGCCGTTTCTAGGCTAAATAACGGGTCTGTGATCAGAGACAATATGCTTGTTTTGCCAGAATTATTAACATACTGAATTATCTGTCATAGCATAGAGAGTTAGGATGATGGATGTACTAAAAATGTCTCCGATATGATTGCTTTCTCATTGGTGTGCAAAACAAATGGTTTTCCGGTATCCATGTGGAAAATTTGACAATTGTTGCCAGTCTCTGCAGCTTCTGATTGAATGACATTACGGTTATTGGTTCTGATATCTATAACTGATGTAGTACATACGGAGATGAATGCATTAGTAACTCAATATACTGCCCACCAAAATATTGTGTAAAAATGAAAAAAAGTTTAGGTATTAAGCTGAGTATATATGATGATAGTGAACTATATCTGTATGCAGATTGTCTGGTGGAGGTCTCTGTCGTGTGTCGAACATCCCTCTGGTACTGCCTTGTTGGTTGTCTGGTGAAGGTCTCTTGTCGTGTGTTGACAATCCCTCTGAAACTGCCTTGTTGGTTGTCTGGTGGAGGTCTCTGTCATGTGTCGACAATCCCTCTGGTACTGGCTTGTTTGTTGTATGGTGGAGGTCTCTGTCGTGTGTCGAACATCCCTCTGGTACTGCCTTGTTGGTTGTCTGGTGATGGTCTCTGTCGTGTGTCGACAATCCCTCTGAAACTGCCTTGTTGGTTGTCTGGTGAAGGTCTCTGTCGTGTGTCGACAATCCCTCTGAAACTGCCTTATTGGTTGTCTGGTGGAGGTGTGTCGACAATCCCTCTGAAACTGCCTTGTTGGTTGTCTGGTGGAGATCTCTGTCGTGTGTTGACAATCCCTCTGAAACTGCCTTGTTGGTTGTCTGGTGGAGATCTCTGTCGTGTGTCGACAATCCCTCTGAAACTGCCTTGTTGGTTGTCTGGTGGAGGTCTCTGTCATGTGTCGACAATCCCTCTGAAACTGCCTTGTTGGTTGTCTGGTGAAGGTCTCTGTCGTGTGTCGACAATCCCTCTGAAACTGCCTTGTTGGTTGTCTAGTGAAGGTCTCTGTCGTGTGTCGACAATCCCTCTGAAACTGCCTTGTTGGTTGTCTGGTGAAGGTCTCTGTCGTGTGTCGACAATCCCTCTGAAACTGCCTTGTTGGTTGTCTGGTGAGGTCTGTCGTGTGTCGACAATCCCTCTGAAACTGCCTTGTTGGTTGTCTGGTGGAGATCTGTCGTGTGTCGACAATCCCTCTGAAACTGCCTTGTTGGTTGTCTGGTGGAGATCTCTGTCGTGTGTCAACAATCCGTCTGAATCTGCCTTGTTGGTTGTCTGGTGGAGGTCTCTGTCGTGTGTTGACAATTCCTCTGGTACTGGCTTGTTTGTTGTCTGGTGGAGGTCTCTGTCGTGTGTCAACAATCCATCTGAAACTGCCTTGTTGGTTGTCTGGTGAAGGACTCTGTCGTGTGTCAACAATCCGTCTGAAACTGCCTTGTTGGTAGTCTTGTGAAGGTCTCTGTCGTGTGTCAACAATCCGTCTGAAACTGCCTTGTTGGTAGTCTGATGGAGATCTCTGTCATGTGTTGACAACTCCTGTGAAACTACCTTGTTGGTAGTCTGATGGAGATCTCTGTTATATGTTGAGAACTCCTGTGAAACTGCCTTGTTGGTAGTTTGATGGAGATCTCTGTCATATGTTGACAACTCCTGTGAAACTGCCTTGTTGGTAGTCTGATGGAGGTCTCTGTCATATGTTGACAACTCCTGTGAAACTGCCTTGTTGGTAGTCTGATGGAGATCTCTGTCATATGTTGACAACTCCTGTAAAACTGCCTTGTTGGTAGTCTGATGGAGATCTCTGTCATATGTTGACAACTCCTGTGAAACTGCCTTGTTGGGTGTCTGATGGAGATCTCTGTCATATGTTGACAACTCCTGTGAAACTGCCTTGTTGGTAGTCTGATGGAGATCTCTGTCATATGTTGACAACTCCTGTGAAACTGCATTGTTGGTAGTCTGATGGAGATCTCTGTCATATGTTGACAACTCCTGTGAAACTGCCTTGTTGGTAGTCTGATGGAGATCTCTGTCATATGTTGACAACTCCTGTGAAACTGCCTTGTTGGTAGTCTGATGGAGATCTCTGTCATATGTTGACAACTCCTGTGAAACTGCCTTGTTGGGTGTCTGATGGAGATCTCTGTCATATGTTGACAACTCCTGTGAAACTGCCTTGTTGGTAGTCTGATGGAGATCTCTGTCATATGTTGACAACTCCTGTGAAACTGCATTGTTGGTAGTCTGATGGAGATCTCTGTCATATGTTGACAACTCCTGTGAAACTGCCTTGTTGGGTGTCTGATGGAGATCTCTGTCATATGTTGACAACTCCTGTGAAACTGCATTGTTGGTAGTCTGATGGAGATCTCTGTCATATGTTGACAACTCCTGTGAAACTGCCTTGTTGGTAGTCTGATGGAGATCTCTGTCATATGTTGACAACTCTTGTGAAACTGCCTTGATGGTTGGTTATGTGGTCAAGAATTCTGTGGTGTGTTGACAAATGTGAGAAATATTACCAGAGAATATTGTGACAGTTTTCATCACAATGTTAACATTATTTGTCTTGGATATCCTCAGTCTATACTATCAGAGTATTGCGAGACCAAAAAGTGGGTGCGCGTTATACATGATAGCGCGTTATACGTCGGTAAATACGGTATTGCGAGACCTACTTTGAATACTCCTTCATAAAACTTAAAGCTCTAAGTATATTTTCATTTCCTGTCTCATTTTGTCTCATGTTGTCTGTCACGTTAACATGAAATTTGAGAAATTAAGTACGGTTGCTTAGTTGCAAAGTGAGACTATTTTCAAAAGGTCATATTGCCATAGATTGTGTGTTTTAGCATGTTAATTTAATATACCAGTACCTTATGATGATTTGTTTTAAATTGGAGAACATTGAAGAAATAAACAACTGGTAAAATTTAAATGTTATTCCACCAATCAGGGTCATCCAAGGTCAGAATTTTTGGAGAAGTGAGAAAGTGACCGATGGGTTAGGGTTAGGGTTAACCCTTAACCCATTTCATTCTGGATACATTTAAAGGCTTTTGCAAACAACATAGATCCAGATCATCCGCAGCGTGACACTGCATGCTGCTCAGGATCTATGTTGTTTACTACATAGCCAAGTGTCTGCAAGATCATCTGAATAGCAAACAGCATAGAGCCTGATCAGATGGCACATTCCGTGGCGGCTGATCTGGCTCTATGTTCTTTGCAAATACTGTTTGAACGGTATCCAGAATCAAATGGGTTAAATGGTATTATTTAATAAATTTCAATAACACTGGATTAAAATTCACATTATGATCATTAAATACATTTGAATAGACGGAGTGTTCCACATACAATGCGCAATGACCAAATTTTGTATGGTACAACGATTGCGAAGCAAGTTTTAACAACTTATATTAATCACTCTTGTTGGCGCGGATGAAAGCGTAAATGTGGTCATTCACGTGGGAGGAAACCGGAGTACCCGGAGAAAACCGACCTGTCTTGGTAAGAAACGAGCGCGCTAACCTCTGCGCTAATCGGACAGTGTTTAACGACCATGCTTTTATTACTCAACTGAGCAGCGAGTGGGGAGACGTATGCTTTTATTCCAAACACAGTCGCTTAGTGTAATCACAAAATTGCAGTACAGTCAAACCTGCCTTAAGCAGCCAACCAAGGGAATCACTGAAGGTGGCTGCTTAGTGCAGGTGGCTGCTTAATAGAGGTCAAATGTATAGTAAACTAACATATGGGGAATCTTCAAATATATAATCAAACAACCGATTGGGAATCTGGAAACTGGCTGTTTAATTAATACAGGTTGGCTGCTTAACACAGGTTTGACTGTAGAGGTGACCACTAACACAGGTTTGACTGTAGAGGTGACCACTAACACAGGTTTAAGTGTAGAGGTGACCACTAACACACATGTTTGACTGTAGAGGTGACCACTAACACAGGTTTGACTGTAGAGGTGACCACTAACACAGGTGTGACTGTAGAGGTGACCACTAACACAGGTTTGACTGTAGAGGTGACCACTAACACAGGTTTGACTATAGAGGTGACCACTAACACAGGTTTGACTGTAGAGGTGACCACTAACACACAGGTTTGACTGTATAGGTGACCACTAACACAGGTTTGACTGTAGAGGTGACCACTAACACAGGTTTGACTGTAGAGGTGACCACTAACACAGGTTTGACTGTAGAGGTGACCACTAACACACAGGTTTGACTGTAGAGGTGACCACTAACACAGGTTTGACTGTAGAGGTGACCACTAACACAGGTTTGACTGTATAGGTGACCACTAACACAGGTTTGACTGTATAGGTGACCACTAACACAGGTTTGACTGTATAGGTGACCACTAACACAGGTTTGACTGTAGAGGTGACCACTAACACAGGTTTGACTGTATAGGTGACCACTAACACAGGTTTGACTGTAGAGGTGACCACTAACACAGGTTTGACTGTAGAGGTGACCACTAACACACAGGTTTGACTGTAGAGGTGACCACTAACACAGGTTTGACTGTAGAGGTGACCACTAACACAGGTTTGACTGTATAGGTGACCACTAACACAGGTTTGACTGTATAGGTGACCACTAACACAGGTTTGACTGTATAGGTGACCACTAACACAGGTTTGACTGTATAGGTGACCACTAACACAGGTTTGACTGTATAGGTGACCACTAACACAGGTTTGACTGTATAGGTGACCACTAACACAGGTTTGACTGTATAGGTGACCACTAACACAGGTTTGACTGTAGAGGTGACCACTAACACAGGTTTGACTGTAGAGGTGACCACTAACACAGGTTTGACTGTATAGGTGACCACTAACACAGGTTTGACTGTATAGGTGACCACTAACACAGGTTTGACTGTATAGGTGACCACTAACACAGGTTTGACTGTAGAGGTGACCACTAACACAGGTTTGACTGTATAGGTGACCACTAACACAGGTTTGACTGTATAGGTGACCACTAACACAGGTTTGACTGTATAGGTGACCACTAACACAGGTTTGACTGTAAAGGTGACCACTAACACAGGTTTGACTGTATAGGTGACCACTAACACAGGTTTGACTGTATAGGTGACCACTAACACAGGTTTGACTGTATAGGTGACCACTAACACAGGTTTGACTGTAGAGGTGACCACTAACACAGGTTTGACTGTAGAGGTGACCACTAACACAGGTTTGACTGTATAGGTGACCACTAACACAGGTTTGACTGTATAGGTGACCACTAACACAGGTTTGACTGTATAGGTGACCACTAACACAGGTTTGACTGTAGAGGTGACCACTAACACAGGTTTGACTGTATAGGTGACCACTAACACAGGTTTGACTGTATAGGTGACCACTAACACAGGTTTGACTGTATAGGTGACCACTAACACAGGTTTGACTGTAGAGGTGACCACTAACACAGGTTTGACTGTAGAGGTGACCACTAACACAGGTTTGACTGTAGAGGTGACCACTAACACAGGTTTGACTGTAGAGGTGACCACTAACACAGGTTTGACTGTATAGGTGACCACTAACACAGGTTTGACTGTATAGGTGACCACTAACACAGGTTTGACTGTATAGGTGACCACTAACACAGGTTTGACTGTATAGGTGACCACTAACACAGGTTTGACTGTAGAGGTGACCACTAACACAGGTTTGACTGTATAGGTGACCACTAACACAGGTTTGACTGTAGAGGTGACCACTAACACAGGTTTGACTGTAGAGGTGACCACTAACACAGGTTTGACTGTAGAGGTGACCACTAACACAGGTTTGACTGTAGAGGTGACCACTAACACACAGGTTTGACTGTAGAGGTGACAACTAACACAGGTTTGACTGTAGAGGTGACCACTAACACAGGTTTGACTGTAGAGGTGACCACTAACACAGGTTTGACTGTATAGGTGACCACTAACACAGGTTTGACTGTATAGGTGACCACTAACACAGGTTTGACTGTATAGGTGACCACTAACACAGGTTTGACTGTATATTTATTTGGGAATTGTGCGTCTAAACAAACTAATAGTAATAATATCAGATTCTATATTCTGTTCTACTGATGATTTAAAGAACACATAAAAGCCATGTGTGTGTTTTACGTTTATTTATCGTCGATACCGGTTGCCCATATGAGCGACACCTCCTGAAGAGATTAGTCATTTTAGATGTTTGGAGGATAGTGCAATGATACAGACAGAGACCCATTCCAGAGTCTACTCTGGTTCTTTTACGTGCATGGTGTACAGCACCGACATGAGACCTCGGTTTAACGTCCCATCTGAAAGACTGTTAATTTTATTATGGTCAGACGGGGGATCGAACCTGCGATCCCTGGATTACCAGTCCAGCATGTTAACCACTGGACTATAGCTCAGTCCTGTTAAAAGCCAAGCATTTCTATAAAACCATTTACGTTATATATTTCCACTTTGCTGTTCAATGCATGATTAATGCATGTTTAATTATGGACGATAGCATTTCTATTGTTCATTCTAATTGCTTAGAATTGCCCGTTTCCAGCAAAAATAATTAGAATTCATAGACTTACAAAAGAACAATTATTGATTGATCGCAAAAAGAATGGTTGGCTCAGATATAGAATGTTTCTTGCTTGACTTAATTTTAAAACTACACACCATCACAGGTTTATATTGATCCATTTTATTTGCTTCATTCAATGCATCGGAAACATCAGTAGGCGGGTAAATGTAACCAACCCAGTGCTTGGGGCATCTAAGATTTGAAATGAGCAGGGTGCTGATGGAAGCTATGACACTTCTAGAGGTGTGCGGGATGCTCCACCCCTCCAACCACAAAATTCAGTTTTCTATAATTGTCTGATGAATTCTGGGTATCGGTTGATAGTGTTATAAACATATGTTCTATCGGTTGATAGTGTTAGAAACACATGTTCTATCGGTTGATCGTGTTATAAACACATGTTCTATCGGTTGATAGTGTTATAAACACATGGTCTATCGGTTGATAGTGTTATAAACACGTGGTCTATCGGTTGATAGTGTTATAAACACATGGTCTATCGGTTGATAGTGTTATAAACACATGTTCTATCGGTTGATAGTGTTAGAAACACATGTTCTATCGGTTGATAGTGTTATAAACACGTGGTCTATCGGTTGATAGTGTTATAAACACGTGGTCTATCGGTTGATAGTGTTATAAACACGTGGTCTATCGGTTGATAGTGTTATAAACACGTGGTCTATCGGTTGATAGTGTTATAAACACGTGGTCTATCGGTTGATAATGTTATAAACACATGTTCTATCGGTTGATCGTGTTATAAACACATGTTCTATCGGTTGATAGTGTTATAAACACGTGGTCTATCGGTTGTGTTATAAACACATGTTCTATCGGTTGATAGTGTTATAAACACATGTTCTATCGGTTGATAGTGTTATAAACACGTGGTCTATCGGTTGATAGTGTTATAAACACATGTTCTATCGGTTGATCGTGTTATAAACACATGTTCTATCGGTTGATCGTGTTATAAACACATGTTCAATCGGTTGATCGTGTTATAAACACATGTTCTATCGGTTGATCGTGTTATAAACACATGTTCTATCGGTTGATCGTGTTATAAACACATGGTCTATCGGTTGATAGTGTTATAAACACATGTTCTATCGGTTGATAGTGTTAGAAACACATGTTCTATCGGTTGATAGTGTTATAAACACATGGTCTATCGGTTGATAGTGTTATAAACATATGTTCTATCGGTTGATAGTGTTATAAACACATGTTCTATCGGTTGATAGTGTTATAAACATATGTTCTATCGGTTGATCGTGTTATAAACACATGGTCTATCGGTTGATAGTGTTATAAACATATGTTATATCGGTTGATAGTGTTATAAACACATGGTCTATCGGTTGATAGTGTTATAAACACATGTTCTATTGGTTGATAGTGTTAGAAACACATGTTCTATCGGTTGATCGTGTTATAAACACGTGGTCTATCAGTTGATAGTGTTATAAACACATGGTCTATCGGTTGATAGTGTTATAAACACGTGTTCTATCGGTTGATAGTGTTATAAACACGTGTTCTATCGGTTGATAGTGTTATAAACACATGGTCTATCGGTTGATAGTGTTATAAACACATGGTCTATCGGTTGATAGTGTTATAAACACGTGGTCTATCAGTTGATAGTGTTATAAACACATGGTCTATCGGTTGATAGTGTTATAAACACATGGTCTATCGGTTGATAGTGTTATAAACATGTGTTCTATCGGTTGATAGTGTTATAAACACATGTTCTATCGGTTGATTGTGTTATAAACACGTGGTCTATCAGTTGATAGTGTTATAAACACATGTTCTATCGGTTGATAGTGTTATAAACACATGTTCTATCGGTTGATAGTGTTATAAACATGTGGTCTATCGGTTGAGTGTTATAAACATGTGGTCTATCGGTTGATAGTGTTATAAACACATGTTCTATCGGTTGATAGTGTTATAAACACGTGTTCTATCGGTTGATAGTGTTATAAACACGTGTTCTATCGGTTGATAGTGTTATAAACACATGTTCTATCGGTTGATAGTGTTATAAACACATGTTCTATCGGTTGATAGTGTTATAAACACATGTTCTATCGGTTGATCGTGTTATAAACACATGGTCTATCGGTTGATAGTGTTATAAACACATGTTCTATCGGTTGATAGTGTTAGAAACACATGTTCTATCGGTTGATAGTGTTATAAACACATGGTCTATCGGTTGATAGTGTTATAAACATATGTTCTATCGGTTGATAGTGTTATAAACACATGGTCTATCGGTTGATAGTGTTATAAACACATGGTCTATTGGTTGATAGTGTTATAAACACATGGTCTATCGGTTGATAGTGTTATAAACACGTGGTCTATCAGTTGTGTTATAAACACGTGGTCTATCGGTTGTGTTATAAACACATGGTCTATCGGTTGATAGTGTTATAAACACGTGGTCTATCGGTTGTGTTATAAACACGTGGTCTATCGGTTGTGTTATAAACACGTGGTCTATCGGTTGATAGTGTTATAAACACATGGTCTATCGGTTGATAGTGTTATAAACACATGTTCTATCGGTTGATAGTGTTATAAACACATGGTCTATCGGTTGATAGTGTTATAAACACGTGGTCTATCGGTTGTGTTATAAACACATGGTCTATCGGTTGATAGTGTTATAAACACATGTTCTATCGGTTGATAGTGTTATAAACACGTGGTCTATCGGTTGATAGTGTTATAAACACGTGGTCTATCGGTTGATAGTGTTATAAACACATGTTCTATCGGTTGATAGTGTTATAAACACATGTTCTATCGGTTGATAGTGTTATAAACACATGTTCTATCGGTTGATAGTGTTATAAACACATGTTCTATCGGTTGATAGTGTTATAAACACGTGTTCTATCGGTTGATAGTGTTATAAACACATGTTCTATCGGTTGATAGTGTTATAAACACGTGGTCTATTGGTTGATCGTGTTATAAACACATGGTCTATCGGTTGATAGTGTTATAAACACATGTTCTATCGGTTGATCGTGTTATAAACACGTGGTCTATCGGTTGATAGTGTTATAAACACGTGGTCTATCACGCAATGTTATGAAATGTACATGTAAATTAGTAAGAACTGACACTAATAGAGACTGTTTCGTCCCCTCCATGTGTCTCGTCACTCGACACCCAGTGTCCATTCTAGGATTGAAAAAGTAGGGGGAGAATTACCTCCCCTCCATTCCAAAATCTGGGTGGAATTGCCAAAAAATATATACTTAAAACTTGAAACGTATTTCTTGATTTTTTAATATTGGCAAATAATATTTTCGTCTACACGTGGCAAGATTAGTATTACGTATTCCACCATTAGCTCTTCACCGTAAAGGAGATAAGTATGTCAGACTAAAGTGTAAACAAACTTGTCAAACCCGATCGGCAGTCTGGACATCGATAAGCTTGATTTTATTTATTTCCCCAGAGTTTAATTTATGCGCGATTATCCGCACTCGATTTAAAAAACATGCAGGATATTATTATATAATTATAATCTGATTATTGAGCATCTGAATGATGTGTATCATATGTCTATATGTGTGTGTGCGCGTGTGCGTGCGCTCGTCACAAGCCGGCTCATCTGGATCTACACTTTTTGTATTTAGAGGTCTGTGGTGTTGAAAAGGATGAATAATTATGAAAGCAGTATACTTTTTCAAGGTTCCTTCTAGGTCAGAATTTTTGGGAGAAGTGAGAAACCGCGTGATCGCTTCCTTAAATAGTGTTCTTTAATATACTTCTGCAAAATAAGGTTAAAATGCACAGTACAACCATTAAATACATCATTTGAATAGAAAGAGTGCTTTATAATGGGAGAAGTGGGGCCCCCAGAGGGCGAAGTCAGGGTCCCTAGGGCGACAATTTCGCCCACATCGCGCTCTAAAATGATCCCTGTAATTCCTGGAAAGAAATCAAGTGGTTATCAGAAGATGTGTACTATAGTTCCCAGCTGCTATATTAAATAGGACCTGGGCAATGTCTCTGTAAAATGGATATTCGTAAATCAACTCGGCTAATTACACTGTAGCATACTGCACTGGGAGAAATATAAAACTGTATTATAGAATTTCCATAAAACCCACTGAGGTGTATTATATTTATACAATGCTGGAGGCAATTAATATATGTAACAGAAGCTGCTGTTTATATTGGAAATGCCTGTTCTGTATTTCAAACAATGGACTCTTGTTAAAGGCAATTGTATTTTATTGAAATTGGACAAAAGAAGATTCTGATTGGGTTATGAACGTACTTGTAAAATGCATGATGGGGGATTCGTTGGTCATACATGGTTTTAGGTCAGACGGTGTTATTGACATAGTGGTCTGGGATTTGTTGAAAAAATGTCGGGAAGCTCTTGAGAGTGAACTGATTGGTTGAGTAGGTATTGTCAGCAATAGTGAACATGACTTTGAAGAATTAGAATACAATATATGAGCTGCATTTTGGAATATTGTAGATTATTTGCTTACTATTTGGTGACAAACAAACACCAAATTATAAATGCAGGTGTCAGCAAATTACGTTCCGAGTAGGGGGTGGGTGCCCTTAGCGGGAAATATAAAAAAACGCAATCAGTCAACCCTATTGAAATTTCACATTTTCTTGTGGCTCAAAGCCCAGTCTGTTGAAAACTACTGTCTTTTGTGCCAAACTATTTTTGGGGAACATATAATGGCACTGTATGTTATAATGTTGGCCTATGGAAATGACAATAGCGGTGTCTGACCTACATATATATCTTTATTATTACCACGGTAACCACATATACACACCGCAGTATAGGTACAATTCAATAAAACTGGTAATATCGGGGGCAACCCAATATAGCGTGACAGGTAGATGAATGTTTTAATGTGTATGTACATGATCTACCAATGACAAACACAATTTACACCTGACTTACACTGATAGATTGTTTATGTAAATTTGATAATAGTATAAAAAGCAGATTGTTTATGTAAATTTGATAATCGTATAAAAGGCAGATTGTTTATGTAAATTTGATAATCGTATAAAAAGCAGATTGTTTATGTAAATTTGATAATAGTATAAAAAGCAGATTGTTTATGTAAATTTGATAATCGTATAAAAAGCAGATTGTTTATGTAAATTTGATAATCGTATAAAAAGCAGATTGTTTATGTAAATTTGATAATTGTATAAAAAGCAGATTGTTTATGTGTCCGCCTCCGTGGTCGAGTGGTTAAGGTCGCTGACTTGTACACCACTGTAACCTATCATCACTGATGGTCACGGGTTCGAGCCCCGCTCAAACCGTCTCTCATTTATATGAAAAAGTTGGCAGTTTCTTACGGAGGTTGGTGCACCCAAGTACTGGTTAACCGTTGGAGCCTGCCCAGGAAAGGTTTTGTTAGGTAAACTGCCCGCCGGCGATATAGCCCAAAATGGTGCTGATGCAGGCGTAAAACCCGTAATATAACATAAGATTGTTTATGTAAATTTGATAATCGTTACGAAAAGCAAATTTCATCTATATATTGGAGTGAATGCAATGGTTGTTTGTTGGCCGGTTGGTTGATCAATCATTTGGTCTGTGAGCTTGCAGTCTGTGAACTTGCAGTCTGTGAGGAAGGAATCTGCTAGTTTGCAGTGTGTGAGGCGTCAGTGCCCAACATTGCGATTGCGGATGCCCGTAACTTCAAGTGCGCATGTCAGCTGTATATCATTAGTGGGGAAATTCATACGAAAATGGATACAAACATGGCATATAGTTTTTCATTACGTTCATCGAAGGAAAAGCAATGTAAATATTATATTAATTGAAATGATTATCACTATCAGCATGACAGCAATCAACCACACGACTGGATATTGATTGGAGTAATTGATCTTGTTAAGTAAATATCACACTCTAGTGTGTATTATACAGTGTGCTAAATGGGCTGTTATTCCTTTCTTTCCAAAGCCTACTAAAGCAGGTGTCTATTGTGTGCAATCAATACAGGAAGCAAGATAATCTTGCATGTTGAACAGTAGATATTGAGGTAATAGTCCTGCCTCCAAGACGAACAATTTCTTGGCCAAGAGGAAATGGGAGTGAGATATGATCGGTGCTTGGTTTTATGTGTTGGATATAAGCCGAAAAACTATCCAATATGTAAAATATTGGACTGTGTGAGGCGCGTAGAGTCGAAGACAATACCACTATTTTACATATTGGATCCGTTTGAGGCTTATATCTTAAAACACACACTTATATAACAAGATCCTACTCATTAAAATTGTTAATTTCGTACAATCATGTACTCGTAGTATTATTTAATAGAGTGGTGGAACCTATACTCGGCGTAAATCCAACATATCATGGCCTATAAAAAAGTTAAATGCACTTGCCGTATATTATTATTTTCATAAGTCGTGAACACAACTTTCATAAAATTGTTGTTGAAAATGTTAGCTTCATTACGTAACCATGCGCTTAAATACAGCTATCGCAACGACACCTGTTTCCATGGGGAACTAGATACTTTAGGGCACATATGCATGGCGTACATGATTTTTTTAATTTATGCATGGATAGATGTTGAATATATTATTTTGACTTATTAAGATCAATAACTAACAATATTACAACTCGTAGATCAATAACTAACAATATTACAACTCGTAGATCAATAACTAACAATATTACAACTCGTAGATCAATAACTAACAATATTACAACTCGTAAGAAACTTTTCTGGTTATTTAATGTACATTTTTTTCCCAATCCGGATAGCCACCTGAAATGCTCATAAACTGAATATTTCGGTGGAAATTTTTTTCCCAACAAGTTGTCTGTTTATATTCGGCTACTAAACCAGTCAGGTGACAGTTGCATTAGGCTACCGGTACGCACAACGGAATGTTATTGAACCATGCTTCACATCTGTCAACGAAAATAGGTTAAAACTATTTAAATATTTTAAATACGGATGTAAATGGAAGAAATACGCCGAGCATAGGAATACGCCAACTCATTTGCTTTTTTCCCCAGATTAAATCGTATACAACAATAATAATAAATCCTAATATAATTTCATATTGTTTTCCATGTATTTCATTGTGTGTATAATGCATAAAAAAATGCAATAGAAAAAATAAATCTGGAAAGTCGTCATTTGACATGAGCTGTTTGTTCGACGTCAGGGCCCCTTAGTTTATACAATTTTTTTAGCTCGATTGCGAAACAAGTTATTTCAACTTATATTAATCACTCTCGAGACCTCATTCCTGATGGAATCCATCGCCACGAGGGAGAGAGAAGAGGCAACATGGAATTTAAATGCCTTGCCTAAGGGCACATTCGTAACGGCTCCAGCGGGGCTCAAACTCCGGACCGTTCGCACCTGAAGCAAACGCGCATCCACTGCGCTATCACGACTTCCACATACGTTTGTTCGACGTTAAACCCCAATAACAAGCAAGCATAGGGAAAATGAAACGTTCGGCGAACATAATAAAGAAGATGGTCAAGTATTTAGCAAGGCTCATGCTTATATGTGGCAATTTAGCATCAGGGTGTTTATATGAGAAATTTTGACAGTGCCATGCTCCAAGTTCATAGAAGGTCTTGTAGGTTTTTTGGCATACCCCTTTCCTTCATATAGATTTAGGTTAATATACTATTATATCTCCATACAAATGGCTATCATGCAGTGGATAAGTAGTCGCCATATCTATCCCACCTCCATAGATATTACTGGGACTACATGAGATTCTGGCCTTTATTATGAACATTGGTTTGGCTACTACATGTATATCGTATTGGTTATGGCGTTGAGGTGTGTGCTTCTATGAGGGAAAGGGTTAACTTATTTATAACATAGGGAAAGGGATACTAAAATACATGGACTTGTGCATATTTTCAGACCAATAAATTAAGAAGAAAATTACATTTGGGCCAGTTCATTTATCAACATTGGGGCAATTTTTGTCTAAAAATAGTAATATTACTGGCAAAAAGTGCAGATTCTAATGAGATGGCTCGTCATGAGCCGGCTGATCTGGATCTACAGTTTTTGTAAGTCTATTGTGAGGCCTGTGAAAGGGTAAAAGGTAACGTAATAGAAATTTGGGATATTAAAATTTTTGTTGTGTATAATGTTTTTGTATGTCGGTCTGTCTGTCGGTCGGTCAGTCTGTCTGTCTGTCTGTCGGTCGGTCGGTCGGTCGGTCGGTCGGTCGGTCGGTCGGTCGGTCGGTCGGTCGGTCGGTCGGTCGGTCGGTCGGTCGGTCGGTCGGTCCGGTCGGTCAGAAGTTGTTAATTCGAGACAAATAAACGTTTATAAACATCGTTTTTCAATTAAATAAAAACTGTTTCAGTTACACGTCATTCATGTTTAAGTGTGTTTCAGAATAAATTGTTCAATATAATGATTACAATGCAGAGAAACGGTTGCTATCTTCTGCTGTTGCTTAAAGGCAAATGACATAATTCCTTATCGGAGGAATGATTGAAATTATTACTGTGAAATTCAATAAAATGCTCATGCACATTTGTTCTGCTTTCAGTGTGGGTGAGGAAACTGGTGTTTACAGTTAGTTGTTGGAGTATTCCAGCGTTTCCACTGCAGCTGCACGATACTATAGAATAGAGTGCATTGGGAACTTAATATTGTACACAGGTGAGAGATAGTTTCCATGGTGTTCATGTAAGTTTCGCTACCTAAATGACTTGCAATAAGATACTGTTTATTGTGTCTCTGTGTCACTCTACATCTCTGAGGGAGGGAGGGAGGGAGGGAGGAGGGAGGGAGATGTTTTTGTACTTTCTGTCTATCCATCTGTCTGTCCGTCATTCCTCCATCACAAAGTTTGTTAACCCTTTCAACACCACAGACCTCTAAATAGGCTTACAAAAAGTGTAGATCCAGATGAGCCGGCTCGTGACGAGTCGTCTCATCAGGAGCTGCACTTTTTGCCAGTAATATTACTATTTTTAGACAAAATGACTCATTTTGAAAAAATCAAGATCTGCACTTTTTGCCAGTAATATTACTATTTTTTAGACAAAATGACCCATTTTGATTAATGAACTGGTCCAAATGTAATTTTCTTATTAAATTATTGGTCTAAATAAATCATGCACCAGTCCATGTCAGTTACTTGAATGTGTTAAGAATGGATCTCCTTATTATTTAGTCCGCCTCCGTGGTCGAGTGGTTAAGGTCGCTGACTTGTATACCACTGTAAGGCCATAATAAAATATTTCCTAGATTTTCATCCCCGCCCGCCCCCATTTTTAGGGCCCGCCCCGATTTTTTTTATTACTATTTGAAAAAAAAAAAAAAAATCTTGTCAAAACACCATTTTATCAGCATAAATATCGATATCCTGAAAATATAAAATAAAAAATAAAATTTCACCCCCCGCCCCATTTTCAAAAAAATTTGGATGAAAATCTAGGATTTATTTTATTATGGCCTAACCTATCATCACTGATGGTCACGGGTTCGAGCCCCGCTCAGGCCGTGTCTCATTTATATGAAAAAGTTGGCAGTTTCTTACGGAGGTTGGTGCACCCAAGTACTGGTTAACCGCTGGAGCCTGCCCAGGAAAGGTGTTGTTAAGTAAACTGCCCGCCGGCGATATAGCCCAAAATGGTGCTGATGCAGGCGTAAAACCCGAAATATTATTTGTTACATTTCAACAAGACTTGGAGGAAATGATCAACATGAAGCCTAGTGTTTTCTTTTTTTACCTTTATTAATCGTTGCTACTGGTTGCCCATATGAGTGATGCTTCCTGAAGAGATTAAGTCATTTTAGATTTTTGGAGAATAGTTCAATGATACAGACAAAGACCAATTACAGAATCTCCTCTGGTTGTTTTGAAAGACTGTTAATTCTATTAGGGTCAGACACTTTTAATTAGGAATAATACATATGTTACTATATATAGTAACACACATATACTGAGACAATCAGATACTATACTATATATAGAACAACTATGTTACTATCTATAGTAACAACTATATACTGAGACAATCAGTTACTATACTATATATATACTGAGACAATCAGTTACTATACTATATATAGTAACAACTGTATACTGAGACAATCAGATACTATACTATATATAGTAACAACTGTATACTGAGACAATCAGGTACTATACTATGTATAGTAACAACTGTATACTGAGACAATCAGTTACTATACTATATATAGTAACAACTGTATACTGAGACAATCAGTTACTATACTATATATAGTAACAACTGTATACTGAGACAATCAGTTACTATACTATATATAGTAACAACTGTATACTGAGACAATCAGTTACTATACTATATATAGTAACAACTGTATACTGAGACAATCAGTTACTATACTATGTATAGTAACAACTGTATACTGAGACAATCAGTTACTATACTATATATAGTAACAACTGTATACTGAGACAATCAGTTACTATACTATATATAGTAACAACTGTATACTGAGACAATCAGTTACTATACTATATATAGTAACAACTATATACTGAGACAATCAGTTACTATACTATATATAGTAACAACTATATACTGAGACAATCAGTTACTATACTATATATAGTAACAACTGTATACTGAGACAATCAGTTACTATACTATATATAGTAACAACTGTATACTGAGACAATCAGTTACTATACTATGTATAGTAACAACTGTATACTGAGACAATCAGTTACTATACTATATATAGTAACAACTGTATACTGAGACAATCAGATACTATACTATGTATAGTAACAACTGTATACTGAGACAATCAGTTACTATACTATATATAGTAACAACTGTATACTGAGACAATCAGTTACTATACTATATATAGTAACAACTGTATACTGAGACAATCAGTTACTATACTATATATAGTAACAACTGTATACTGAGACAATCAGTTACTATACTATATATAGTAACAACTATATACTGAGACAATCAGTTACTATACTATATATAGTAACAACTGTATACTGAGACAATCAGTTACTATACTATATATAGTAACAACTATATACTGAGACAATCAGTTACTATACTATATATAGTAACAACTGTATACTGAGACAATCAGATACTATACTATATATAGTAACAACTGTATACTGAGACAATCAGATACTATACTATATATAGTAACAACTGTATACTGAGACAATCAGTTACTATACTATATATAGTAACAACTGTATACTGAGACAATCAGATACTATACTATATATAGTAACAACTATATACTGAGACAATCAGATACTATACTATATATAGTAACAACTGTATACTGAGACAATCAGTTACTATACTATATATAGTAACAACTATATACTGAGACAATCAGATACTATACTATATATAGTAACAACTATATACTGAGACAATCAGTTACTATACTATATATAGTAACAACTGTATACTGAGACAATCAGTTACTATACTATAAATAGTAACAACTATGTTACTATATATAGTAACACGTTACTATATATAGTAACACAATTATACTGAGAAAGTTGTGAACTACGATCCCCCGTCTGACCCTAATAAAATTAACAGTCTTTCAGATGGGACGTTAAACCGAGGTCTCGTGTCGGTGCTTTACACCGTGCACGTAAAAGAACCAGAGGAGATTCTGGAATGGGTCTCTGTCTGTATCATGCACTATCCTCCAAAAATCTAAAATGACTAATCTCTTCAGGAGGCGTCGCTCATATGGGCAACCGGTAGCGACGATAAATAAACGTAAAACACACACACTGAGAAAATCCATTGATGTGAGAAAGGTTTACCATGTTTCTGCCTGCTCATGCTGAACTATTATCAGGTATTTGTCCTAGCAGATAATGCAAGTTCAAACGTGTCTTCAATAAGGACGTCATTACACTACAACATACAATACAGGGGACCGCCCGCTAGAGAACTTGTCTGACAGACTATTGGATTTAGATGGCTATTTAGTAAAACACTGGTGTGGGGGGAAAAGTGCGTCACAGAACAGTAGTGCAAAACATATATAGGAAACACTTAATAGAAATTTCTGTCGATAACTATTCCAGTTCAGTGACATAGAAATCTACGATATTTATTATACAGTACAATATATAACCCTCGGGAATTATCATGTTACCCCCCCCCCCCCCCCCCCCACGGCCATTATCATTAAAAGGCACATACATGTCCGCCCTATTTTATTCTGTAAAAAAACCCAACAAATCGTTTGTTTTATTAATTTGTATGTAGCATCATTTTATATATTGTATCTAAGCTTTTGTATTATACATGTAAATGATAGTACTTTAAACTTTATTTATTTTACAACGATTGCGAAGCAAGTTCTAACAACTTATATTAAACACTCTCATTGGCCCGGATGAAATCGCAAATGTGGCCATTCGTGTGGGAGGAAACCGGAGTACCCGGAGAAAACCCACCTGTCCGATCTGGCGACCACCATACCATCTCACATACTTCCCCTGTCCGAGGACTGAACCCGTGTTGCATTGGTGAGAAGCGGGCGCGCTAACCACTGCACTAATCGGACAGCCAAATGTAAATGTTGCAATAAAATATGATTAATCTAAAATTCTCAAAATAATCTCAATAAAATCAAAGAGAATACCAGGTCCTGATGTTTTGGAATAGTAATTGATGTGTCTGTATTCTTGCCATAGTAGGCAGAGCAGCTGGCCCTGAATAATGCTAAACTGGGACATTTCTGGCACAGAAATGAAATTTATATTTTCATATAGTTCAATGTCCATAGAATCCTGCACCATAAAGTTCCCAAAAGTTCCCACTTGGGAAACTGAACAATCCAAGATGGCCGCCAAGATGGCCGACAAAAACAGAAAAATACCCAATTATCTAGATAAAGATTTAAATTCTTCTGGCATTTTGAAATGACTATATTTTATTATTCATAGTAATGCTAAATGCATGTAACTACATGAAAATAATGCATTTTCTTACCTTTTTTGTATATTTTCTGAAAAAGTTGACTTTATCCACAGAAAAAGAGGTAAAACATGCTGTATTTTGAAGACACACCTAAAATCATTTCTTATAAAACTCACATATATTGACATATCATCTTAAATATGATATAGAATCATGAGTTGGAGAGACTGGACGTAAGTTTAAGTGGTTAGAGATAGATATGTACTGTTTTCTAAAAAATAACGGCCATAAAAGTGGGTGGGGTAAATTGACCCCTGAAAATGATAATAAAATATATATTAAAACTCAATTTATTTAATAGTTTTTCATACTTCTATATTACAATTATTCATTTTATAAACGTGTACATCCACGTCCATTGTTCACTGTTTAAGAACAGTTTATAAATAGTCCATATCCATCTATTAGAGTGATGTCTGCGGGAAGATGATACCATTTGCCTCAGGTAAGCTTTTACTGTATATCCATTTCAATAGTACTGCTCTTTTATAATGAAGCACTGCCACAATCAATTGCCCATGACAAGACATATAACATCGACATACTGTGGAAAGTGTCTTGGCTGTTAAGACCGAACACCTCCCAGTGGAATGGCACCATGCAGTTGGTGCATACTGGTCACCACCCTGGAATATCGACAACAATGTTCCTGCCAATGATCGATATGGATCCCAGTAATGACTCGTGCATATTATCCACGCTCTCATATGTTACGAAGCTGGCGTTGACATACAATGTGGATCCTATCATTACATTTGACCAGCCATTGTGGTACAAGGCACAAATGATTGTTGACACACAACCACCAAACAGTTCGCTGAGGCGTATCATCTGTCGCCTCGGAGGTCTCCACATCCAGATGAGCTTCCTTGGTACCATTGGAACCATTATGATCGACTCCGGTCTCAAGGAGTTATTGGAGACCGTGTATGCCGAGAACGTAGTTCCACATCTCCTGAGTGGAAAGGCCATCAGCAGAGCCATTCGTGGGCATTTACTGGCAGAGTCAGTCCTGTGTTCGCTGTTAGCAGCGAATATATTCAATATTGAAATCCCTCATAATAGTAATAACCGAAAGGAGGATAATGATTCAGCTGTAGATGTATCTAGTGTTTAAATAGAAGAGAATGACATAACTGACAATGGATGTAACACTAATGTGGATGAAGAAATGAGTCAGAGTTGTGATGAAGGTGGTCTGGTGATTGCAAATGATGTAGTAGACATAAATAATAACAGTCCCAGTAAATCACCAGGCGTAAATGATGTTGAGCCAGACATGAATGCTGAGAATGCTGAAGATGATGAGTATGGGGACAATGAGCATGAGAACGACAATAGTTCACAGTTAGAAGAAGCGATGAAAGTTCTAGATGGCCTTTTAGCTGCGGAGGTAGACATTGAATCGGTTATGAAATCTACATGTGTTGAACAAATGAAATTCAAAATGCAGAAAGCCATTTCAAAAATGAAAGAAAGCCGAACAGCCCAGCTATGGCTCCAATACATAGAATTGCTAGACATCCTTAAGGCATTTATAAAAGCAGAACGCACAGGTGATTGGAACCTTCACCTTCAGTCATTGTTAGAAATGCTACCATTTTTCGCTGCCACTGGCCACAACGCATATGCAAAATCATCGTACATATATTTAAACAAAATGCTTGCCCTATCAATAACACACCCCAATGTTCACAGTATGTTCATGGAAGGTATGCATGTTGTACGAAGATCGGACCGATACTGGGCTAGACTGTCAACGGACCTCATCATCGAGCAGATGTGAAGACAGTTGGAGGCCTAACTCGGGGGCGAGGCATGGACGAAACGCAGAGAGAACAGTGGATCCTCTCAAGGCCAGCGTGTTCTGAAATTAACTACAAGATGCAAGAGCTAAGCGGACACAGGTATGAGACTAGTGAACAACACAAGGAATGTGGGGAGACCAGGCAAAGCAGAGACAGAGATGATATCAAAAAGATGGTAGATTTTCTTATGGATAGAAATCCATTTGAATCCACAGAAGAGTCATTGAGAAGTATAGCCAGTGGTGTAGTAGCCGGGGACAAGGTAAATGTGGACAAAGGTCGGGAAGTGGGCATGCACATTCTGAAAGATATTGAGGGGAAGAAAGTGGGTGACTTCAAGTTCAGTAAGAAGGCCCAAGTAACCACTATGAGTGATAATGCTAGTGTCAGTATTGGTGGTGATGATGTGGAGATTGACCCACAGCTTCTTTTCCAGCGATTGGTTGCTGCTGCCCAGGGCGCTGTACCAATAGAAGATCTACAGAATTTCTTTGCATATGAGCTATGTACCTATCCGCCTTCCTTGTTTGAGAGCAAACAACTATTGAGACAGGCCAATAAAGCAACACTAGCACAGGAACTAACAAAACAGTTACTGACTGATGACAGTGTCCCTGACCAACAACAGGAAATAATATATGTAATTGATGGCGGTTGCCTTATTCAAAGACTCAACTGGCCAAGAGGCAGAACATATAATGAGATATGTTTAATGTACATAAAGTATGTAAGAGATAACTACACCAACAGTCATATTGTGTTTGATGGCTATATAGCTGGTCCATCTACTAAAGATAACACCCACATAAGACGTACTGGTGGACGTGTTGGGGCTGAGGTCAGGGTTCAAGAAGACTTAACCATGAATACAAAGAAGCAAAACTTCTTATTGAATTCTAAGAATAAACAAAGGTTTATAGACATGCTAGCTAGTAAGCTAGAAGATTCTAGCATTGAAGTCACTCAAGCAAACGCAGACGCAGGCTATGATATCGTCATGACGGCCATAGACTGTTCGAAGTATATGAACACTGTGGTGGTTGGTGAAGATACTGATCTGTTAGTATTACTGTGCCATTATGCAGAGGACCATGGCTACTCCATTCATCTCAACAGTGAAGGGCGTAGAAAAAAGTCTGTAAACATACTAGAGTTAAAGAATAACCTAGATGAGGTAGTATGTAAAAACATCTTGTTTATTCACGCATTACTGGGATGCGATACGGTATCAAGACCATACGGCATTGGTAAACTTGCAGCGTTAAGGCTAATAAAGAAGTCGGCAAGCTTCAGAGAATGTGCTGAACAATTTGATAAACTTCACCATGAAGTATCACACAGCGAGATCCTGAAAACTAGAGAAAACGCACTCATTCTCACCTACACAGAAAATGAGGTTGAATCTATCAATGAACTCAGAATGAGATTATTCCTGGACAAAACAGCAAGAAACTCTGTATCAATTGACCCTAAAACATTACCACCAACACATAGTGCAACCATATATCATTCGTTGCGAGTATACCATCAAATACTGCAATGGAAAGGGTTGGAAGAAGATCCTTGTGATTATGGTTTGGTGTTATCACATGGCATATTGATTCCCAGATTGTCGGACATGCCCCCAGCACCTGCCAACATTCTAAAAGTTGTCCGATGTGGATGCAAGACAGGTTGTCGTAGTATGTCATGCAGCTGCAGAAAGCTTTGTCTGAATTGTACAACAGTGTGTCGCAACTGTGATGGACTTTGCTCCAATCAACCAGAAATAGCAGAGTACTGACAAAATCAAACACTGATCCAATGAGTAGAATATGACCCAAGATAATATTAACAGCATTGCTAAAATATTAATCAGCTGCTAGAAATCTTAATTACAGTGAAGATATTCTAGATTTGCTATAGAAATACATTGTGGATATTGGCATATTGAATGAGCATTTCTCCTAATTATATATACATATAATGTATATACGTGTATACTGTATACAATATACTTCTCTCTTGTAATATAATATACACTGAGTGGACATGTGATCAATGTATAAACTGCAATGTATCAATTGTATGTATTTTAATTCATGTGTTATACACTAAGTTTATAGAGTTAGGTATGCTTCCAACATTCAGATTATATATGTATACCCATTCTTGACAAGATGTTATTTTATCTCATTTTATGGACATCTGACCTCAATGTGTAACCTTAACCTTAAATATACTTACCATATTGCTTACGTTTATAACTTCGTCTGGAGTTAACTTAAATATTAGAATGAAATATATGAGCTACCAATCATTAGAAGTGAAAGTATGGTGCATATCCATATTTTATTGAATTTTTGTAACTTTGACCTTGAAATGTGACCTTGACCTTTCATATACAGACAAAAAATAACATTATCATATTCTTCCTAAGGTGGTTAATATATGTGTGTAGTTTGTTCAAAATCCATTAAGCGGTTTTGGAGATATGATATTATTCCAGAAATTCCCAATGAAAATATCAAAAAAGTCAAAAAATGCCCCAATTTTTTTTCCCGGACCGGAACTTTTGGGAACTTTGTGATTTAGGATAGCCTATACTATTTCCAGCTTATATGCAAAACAATCATTTCTGTGCCACAAATGTCCCAGTCAAATCTCAGCTGCTCTGCCTAATAGGTATACATTTACATGTTAATCAATTACAAAAGGTGTGCTTTACAATTTATGTTTTTTGGATGTAGACTTGCATCATTAAATATGATTTATTCATTGTGGAAGACTACTTGTGTTGAAAGTGGAAGCTTTGATTAGATATACAGTCATTAAATGCTCAGGTAAAATCTCAGTTTCAACATGTTCATCCTGACAGAGGGAGGCCATGATCTGACAGTAGCCAAAAAATGTAGAAGATTTATGGGTATCAATGTAAAGAATTAAGATGTTATTTACTGCTACCAGTACTTGTTCAAGATAAATAATTATAATGGCAGAGATAAATAATATCGTGGCCTATCGTAAAGTGATAAGTTGATTGTATGTAATGTATGTTTAATTAGATAGGGTTGTCATTGCCACATTTTTATAGAGCTAAAATAAATGTGTATAAACTAAAGGTATTGTTCTGTTATCATCATAATACAGGGTTTGATTTTGTTGTTATAATATATGTACTGACTTGGGGCTCTTTGTCGGAGCTAGAGGAGGTGTAATATGTCTGTGATCAGGGCCGGAGCTAGAGGCGATGTAATATGTCTGTGATCAGGGCCGGGGATAGAGGAGATGTAATATGTCTGTGATCAGGGCCGGGGATAGAGGAGATGTAATATGTCTGTGATCAGGGCCGGACCTAGAGGAGATGTAATATGTCTGTGATCAGGGCCGGGGATAGAGGAGATGTAATATGTCTGTGATCAGTGCCGGAGCTAGTGGAGATATAATATGTCTGTGATCAGGGCCGGAGCTAGAGGAGATGTAATATGTCTGTGATCAGAGCCGGAGCTAGAGGAGATGTAATATGTCTGTGATCAGGGCCGGAGCTAGAGGAGATGTAATATGTCTGTGATCAGGGCCAGAGCTAGAGGAGATGTAATATGTCTGTGATCAGGGCCGGAGCTAGAGGAAATGTAATATGTCTGTGATGAGGGCCGGAGCTAGAGGAGATGTATATGTCTGTGATCAGGGCCGGAGCTAGAGAAGATGTAATATGTCTGTGATCAGTGTCGGAGCTAGAGGAGATGTAATATGTCTGTGATCAGGGCCGGAGCTAGAGGAGATGTAATATGTCTGTGATGAGGGCCGGAGCTAGAGGAGATGTAATATTCCTGTGATCAGGGCCGGAGCTAGAGGAGATGTAATATGTCTGTGATCAGGGCCGGAGCTAGAGGAGATGTAATATGTCTGTGATCAGGGCCAGAGCTAGAGGAGATGTAATATGTCTGTGATGAGGGCCGGAGCTAGAGGAAATGTAATATGTCTGTGATGAGGGCCGGAGCTAGAGGAGATGTAATATGTCTGTGATCAGGGCCGGAGCTAGAGAAGATGTAATATGTCTGTGATCAGTGTCGGAGCTAGAGGAGATGTAATATGTCTGTGATCAGGGCCGGAGCTAGAGGAGATGTAATATGTCTGTGATCAGGCCGGAGCTAGAGGAGATGTAATATGTCTGTGATCAGGGCCGGAGCTAGAGGAGATGTAATATGTCTGTGATCAGGGCCGGAGCTAGAGGAGATGTAATATGTCTGTGATCAGGGTCGGAGCTAGAGGCGATGTAATATGTCTGTGATCAGGGCCGGAGCTAGAGGAGATGTAATATGTCTGTGATCAGGGCCGGAGCTAGAGGAGATGTAATATGTCTGTGATCAGGGCCGGGGCTAGAGGAGATGTAATATGTCTGTGATCAGGGCCGGGGATAGAGGAGATGTAATATGTCTGTGATCAGGGCCGGGGCTAGAGGAGATGTAATATGTCTGTGATCAGGGCCGGGGATAGAGGAGATGTAATATGTCTGTGATCAGGGCCAAGTCTATAAGACGGATTGATAAACTGGACGTCAAACCAGACACAAGTATAAACTGCATGTTTGTCCAGTGCAAGTTGAAGACATTTTTAGTGTCAGAATGCTTTCTTTTCTAAGACGTAATTATGGATTCCATTTTAGCACATTACAATTTTTTTAGTAAATTTTGTTTATAAGACGGTAAGCCACAATGAGGCCATAATGTGGTGGTAAAAACTGGTCTTATAGGCGAGTATGGACGGATGTTGACTGCTTATCCAATGTCTATGATAGGTAAATTGTTGTCACATGTATGTAGGGTTGTTTCTACAGTGGAATGACAGGGCAACCTGCTGCCCTGCCCCTTCTTAGCCCCGCCCTTTTGCCCATTAGTGCTGTCCTTTTTGTGTTTAAATTTGTTTTTCTTTATATAAACCACACCTGCCCTGCCCCGCCCCTTCTTAGCCCCACCCTTTTGCCCTTTAGCTCCTCCCTTTTTGTGTTTAAATTTGGTTTTCTTTATATAAGCCTCGATCAACAGGTGAGTGCTTTCAGGCAGACAAGACCTATATAAACATGAAATTGTCCGTCCACCTTTTTGACTATGTACTGCCCTTCTGTCGCTTTGCACAAGCATAATTAACTGTCAATCACCGTAAATTAGCAACATTTTCCAGGGGGTAACCCCCCAAAATACCCCCTCCAACACCAACCAACTTCAGGACTCAAAATTGTACCCTGCCTCTTTTCTGACCAACCCTGCCCTTTTTCTGACCCACCCTGCCCTGCATCTGACCCACCCTGCCCTGTATCTGACCCACCCTGCCCTGTATCTGACCCACCCTGACCTGTATCTGACCCACCCTGTCCTTTTTCTGACCCACCCTGCCCTTTTTCTGACCCACCCTGCCTTTTTTCTGACCCACCCTGCCCTGTATCTGACCCACCCTGTCTTTTTTCTGACCCACCCTGCCCTTTTTCTGAACCACCCTGCCCTTTTTCTGACCCACCCTGCCCTTTTTTCCACTCTAGAATAAACCCTATGTATCGGAGAAAGTGTTAAGTATTGATAATCGGGGAACACAAATTGGATGTGTCTTTAATAAGTGCCAGATAGCACTTGCGAATTTGGCAGAAACTGGTCTTATTTACTGGAATTCTGATGTCATTTGGGACTGAAATACAATGTAGGTTGTCTTATCACTGAATATTGGGGTGGTCCTATTATAGGGGTTTGCGACCATTATTGAAATATTTCCGGTCTGAGAAGAGAAAAACCGGTCTTAACCCATTTCATTCTGGATACTGTTCAAACAGTATTTGCAAAGAACATAGAGCCAGATCAGCTGCCACGGAACGTTCCGTCTGATCAGGTTCTATGCTGTTTGCTATTCAGATTATCTTGCTAATACACTTGGCTATGTAGCAAACAACATAGATCCTGATCAGCATGCAGTGTTACGCTGCGGCTGATCTGGATCTATGTTGTTTGCAAAAGCCTTTAAATGGGTTAATAGCGGGGTGGTCTATCTGCATGAAGGGCTAAATGGCTGTTGTTTGTATGCAGATATAATAGTATATGAACCTAAATACCTATGAAGGAAAGGGTTAAATGGCTGTTGTTTGTATGCAGATATAATAGTATATTAACCTAAATCTCTATGAAGGAAAGGGTTAAATGGCTGTCGTTTGTATGCAGATATAATAGTATATTAACCTAAATCTCTATGAAGGAAAGGGTTAAATGGCTGTTGTTTGTATGCAGATATAATAGTATATGAACCTAAATCTCTATGAAGGAAAGGGTTAAATGGCTGTTGTTTGTATGGAGATATAATAGTATATTAACCTAAATCTCTATGAAGGAAAGGGTTAAATGGCTGTCGTTTGTATGCAGATATAATAGTATATTAACCTAAATCTCTATGAAGGAAAGGGATAAATGGCTGTTGTTTGTATGGAGATATAATAGTATATTAACCTAAATCTCTATGAAGGAAAGGGTTAATGAGGTTTTAATGGTTCTTGTTGTAAATTGGATTTGAATCGGACAAAGCTGTATTAAACTAACATTAGCTGTGAGCGTAAGCTGGTTTGAAAATCTGTAGCTCATTACCTCTTTGCATGCTGGGTAACACAAATGCTGTCCGATTAGCGCAGTGGTTAGCACGCTCGCTTCTCACCAATGCGACCGGGTTCGATCCTCAGACAGGGAAGTACGTGAGATGGTACGTTGGTCGCCAGATCGGACAGGTGGGTTTTCTCCGGGTACTCCGGTTTCCTCCCACATGAATGACCACATATACGCTTTCATCCGAGCCAACGAGAGTGATTAATATAAGTTGTTAAAACTTAGCAATCGTTGTATTTTTGTAAAATAAATAGTTTAAAAAAACTAAAAAAACACATAAAAATAGTTCAAATAATCATATCAGATGACAATTTAGTGATGTGTTTTTCCTCAGTTTTATCCGAATACACTTTTATTAGAATTGTGAAGCAAGTTCTAACAACTTATATTAATCACTCTCATTGGCGCAGATGAAAGCGTATATGTGGTCATTCGTATGGGGGGAAACTGGAGTACCCAGAGAAAACCAACTGTCTGATCTGGCGACCACCGTACCATCTCACATACTTCCCGGTCCGAGGATCGAACCTGGGTTGCATTGGTGAGAAGTGAGCTTTTTTTTACTCAATTCTAATAATAGATCTGAGATAATATGGAGTTAATCTCAATAAGCTTTATGCTTTCGATTAAATCCATTTTCATTCTGTATACAATAGATATGTACTGTACATTATGAATGAATAAATATGTTTAAACCAATATTTAAATGGAGATAATCTCAATACGCTTTACGCTTTCGATTAAATCCATTTTCATTCTGTATACAATAGATATGTACTGTACATTATGAATGAATAAATATGTTTAAACCAATATTTAAATGGAGATAATCTCAATAAGCTTTACGCTTTCGATTAAATCCATTTTCATTCTGTATACAATAGATATGTACTGTACATTATGAATGAATAAATATGTTTAAACCAAACCGTTATTTTCATCACTTTCAAAGAGTGAAAACTCCGATGTGAACAGGACTGGTGGTATGTCTGGCAAAATAGGAAATCAGGTTAATCAGATAACCTACTATTGTCTGATGGGAGATTGCGCCAGCCGTTGCATACCTGATTTCCATAACCATGATGAAGACAATTGTTTTCCCCCCCAGTTTATTTAATTAATACGAGTGTGCTTTATAACTTCATATTTACATCGCTATTGCATTTCCTTCTATGAACGTATGTGCCCTGATTTGTATACATTTGTGTACGAGGGTTCCCAACTAATAATATACTAATGGTGCGAGCCGTTGTCTAATATTGCTAACACTTGTGGCCAATACCCTCATTTATTTTCATGCTGATGATTGAGCTTATTTACCCCCATCGCCGGTGAACCATGTGGGCGAGCGTAGTGGATTTCTCTCTCGATGATTGAGCTTATTTACCCTCGCCGCCGGTGAACCATGTGGGCGAGCGTAGTGGATTTCTCTCTCGATGATTGAGCTTATTTACCCTCGCCACCGGTGAACCATGTGGGCGAGCGTAGTGGATTTCTCTCTCGATGATTGAGCTTATTTACCCTCGCCGCCGGTGAACCATGTGGGTGAGCGTAGTGGATTTCTCTCTCGATGATTGAGCTTATTTACCCTCGCCGCCGGTGAACCATGTGGGCGAGCGTAGTGGATTTCTCTCTCGATGATTGAGCTTATTTACCCTCGCCGCCAGTGAACCATGTGGGCGAGCGTATTTTCATGCTATGTATTGTATCTTTATATGTATGATATAATTTTATGTACTATTGATTTGCAATAAAATATGGCTAAATAATGATATGCAGCTGACATGTGCATGTGAAGTTACTGGCGTGTGAAGTTACTGGCGTGTGAAGTTACTGACATGTGAAGTTACTGGCATGTGCATGTGAAGTTACTGGCATGTGAAGTTACTGGCATGTGAAGTTACTGGCATGTGCATGTGAAGTTACTGGCATGTGAAGTTACTGGCATGTGCATGTGAAGTTACTGGCATGTGCATGTGAAGTTACTGGCATGTGAAGTTACTGGCATGTGCATGTGAAGTTAATGGCATGTGCATGTGAAGTTACTGGCATGTGCATGTGAAGTTACTGGCATGTGAAGTTACTGGCATGTGCATGTGAAGTTACTGGCATGTGAAGTTACTGGCGTGTGAAGTTACTGGCATGTGAAGTTACTGGCATGTGAAGTTACTGGCATGTGCATGTGAAGTTAATGG
Organism: Archivesica marissinica; assembly: GCA_014843695.1. Lineage (NCBI taxonomy): Eukaryota > Metazoa > Mollusca > Bivalvia > Venerida > Vesicomyidae > Archivesica > Archivesica marissinica. The sequence goes on along the minus strand of CM026394.1, from coordinate 18,521,882 downwards.
CATGTGAAGTTACTGGCATGTGAAGTTACTGGCGTGTGAAGTTACTGGCATGTGAAGTTACTGGCATGTGAAGTTACTGGCGTGTGCATGTGAAGTTACTGGCGTGTGAAGTTACTGGCATATGAAGTTACTGGCGTGTGCATGTGAAGTTACTGGCGTGTGAAGTTACTGGCATGTGAAGTTACTGGCATGTGCATGTGAAGTTACTGGCGTGTGAAGTTACTGGCATGTGCATGTGAAGTTACTGGCATGTGAAGTTACTGGCATGTGCATGTGAAGTTACTGGCATGTGAAGTTACAGGCATGTGAAGTTACTGGCATGTGAAGTTACTGGCGTGTGAAGTTACTGGCATGTGAAGTTACTGGCGTGTGAAGTTACTGGCGTGTGAAGTTACTGCGTGTGAAGTTACTGGCGTGTGAAGTTACTGGCATGTGAAGTTACTGGCATGTGAAGTTACTGCATGTGAAGTTACTGGCATGTGAAGTTACTGGCATGTGAAGTTACTGGCGTGTGAAGTTACTGGCATGTGAAGTTACTGGCATGTGAAGTTACTGGCGTGTGAAGTTACTGACGTGTGAAGTTACTGGCATGTGAAGTTACTGGCGTGTGAAGTTACTGGCGTGTGAAGTTATGGCGTGTGAAGTTACTGGCGTGTGAAGTTACTTGTGAAGTTACTTGTGAAGTTACTGGCATGTGAAGTTACTGGCATGTGAAGTTACTGGCATGTGAAGTTACTGGTGTGTGAAGTTACTGGCATGTGAAGTTACTGGCATGTGAAGTTACTGGTGTGTGAAGTTACTGGCATTTGAAATTACTGGCATGTGAAGTTACTGGCATGTGAAGTTACTGGTGTGTGAAGTTACTGGCATGTGAAGTTACTGGCATATGAAGTTACTGGCGTGTGAAGTTACTGGCATGTGAAGTTACTTGCATGTGAAGTTACTGGTGTGTGAAGTTACTGGCGTGTACATTGACAGAGTTAGGCAGTGTGTGAAGTTACTGGTGTGTGAAGTTACTGGCGTGTACATTGACAGAGTTAGGCAGTGTGTGAAGTTACTGGTGTGTGAAGTTACTGGCGTGTACATTGACAGAGTTAGGCAGTGTGTGAAGTTACTGGCATGTGCATTCACAGTGTTAGGCAGTGTGTCTGTCTTACAGCTTACGCTCTTCCAATGATGATCTATTTACCTGTTTCGGCACAAGGTAAGATGCATATCTCGACTAAAAACATTTTAAGTGAAAAGTGTGCTATATTTTCTGAAGAGAATAATGAATGTAAATATAAGTAATGAATCGCGGTTAATTGTTTCCATCGGGGTATGAACTACATTGGGTGTTGTTAAAGTGTGTGGAGGCCGAAGGCAACCACAATAACTTTAGGCATTTAAAATTTAAAAGCATTTAAGCTTTGACATTGTTCATTCATTAAATAATAACTGAACATGATCACTAGAACATGATCACTAGAACTAGAACATGATCACTAGAAATAGAACATGATCACCAGAACACGATCACTAGAACATGATCACTGGAACATGATCACTAGAACATGATCACTAGAACATGATCACTAGAATTTGTTTTTCATAATTATACTCTTTTTATATTTTCTCTCAGAAGATTGATTTATAAATGAACCCATCAGGCAAGGGAGGGTGAGACAATACAAAATGAAATTCTTATAAAACGCACACACTGCAGGGATCAGCTTAGAGGGCGATGTGGGCGGAAATTGTCGCCCTAGGGACCCTGACTTCGCCCACTTCTCCCTAAAAATAAATAAAAATAAAATAAAATTGTTTGGTTTTTATGATTTTCAAACAAAATTTTGTCTAGTAAGATACACTGGCCCATTATAAAGCACTTGTATTGAAATGTTGTATTTAATGGTTGTACTGTGCATTTTAACCCTATTTTGCAGAAGTATATTAAAGAACACCATTTAAGGAAGCGATCACGCGCTTTCTCACTTCTCCCAAACATTCTGACCTAGAATGAACCCTGCACTGCTTACACAACAGAACATATGGTTGATTAGACTTAATGTAGCTCATCATCATAATAATACATATACAATTTTTTTGAGGCCCTCATTATATAGGTAACCCCATTTATTTCCATTTTAAAACAATAATACATACAATGTTAACAAATAGTTCATGTGAACATGAAGTATATAACAAATATGTTCTTTTAAGTTTATATCTTAAAATGGAAGCAAGATAACAATACATATCATCTGTTCGAAGTTACTCAACATTTTGGTTCCTTGTTCGCCACATTATCTTACCTTAACCCATTTCATTCTGGATATATTTAAAGGCTTTTGCAAACAACATAGATCCAGATCAGCCGCAGCGTGACACTGCATGCTGATTAGGATTTATGTTGTTTGCTACATAGCCAAGTGTCTTAGCAAGATCATCTGAATAGCAAACGGCATAGAGCCTGATCAGACGGCACATTCCGTGGCGGCTGATCTGGCTCTATGTTCTTTGCAAATACTGTTTGAACGGTATCCAGAATGAAATGGGTTAAATGCGAAACAAAATATAAAATATAACAATGACGAATGGATGTATTACATATTCCAAAAGTTTTCACCTATACCAGTTGGAAAGTAAGTTTTGATTTTTTTACCCTTCAATTCAAATTTTAAGTTATAGTTCAGCATGTATATAAATTGATTTATCTTCGGAATCATACCCGAGTGTTTATATGTATTTATACAATTGCATATAATGAAAAAAAGGAAACATGGTAAATATACCAAAAGTGCATGCTGAGTGATGGTAGATATACACGTTGATTAACCCATTCAACCCTAAGTAACTCACATGGACTGGTCCATGATATTTTCAGACCAATAAATTAATAAGAAAATTACATTTGGACCAGTTCATTTACGAAAATGGGTAATTTTTGTTTAAAAATAGTAATATTACTTGAAAAAAGTGCAGATCCTGATGAGACGGCTCGTCACGAGCCGGCTCATCTGGATCTACACTTTTTTGTAAGCCAATTTAGAGGTCTGTGGTGTTGAAAGGGTTAAACAGGTTTCCAATGTGAGTGTGTTATTAGAGATACTGGATGGGAATTATCTCAGCATCTCTATTTTAATTCAATTTTATGTACAACAAATTGAATTGAAATTAATCTTTTTATGTACAACAAATTGAATTGAAATTAATCTTTTTATGTATAATAAATTGAATTGTAATTAATCTTTTTATTTGAATTGAAATTAATCTTTTTATTTGAATTGAAATTAATCTTTTTATGTATAACAAATTGAATTGTAATTAATCTTTTTATTTGAATTGAAATTAATCTTTTTATTTATAACAAATTCAATTGTAATTAATCTTTTTATTTGAATTGAAATTAATCTTTTTATTTGAATTGAAATTAATCTTTTTATTTGAATTGAAATTAATCTTTTTTTATGTATAACAAATTCAATTGAAATTAATCTTTTTATTTGAATTGAAATTAATCTTTTTATTTGAATTGAAATTAATCTTTTTATGTATAACAAATTCAATTGAAATTAATCTTTTTATTTATAACAAATTCAATTGAAATTAATCTTTTTATGTATAACAAATTCAATTGAAATGAATCTATTTTAAAAGCGTTGCTTGGACACATTTTGATTGGTGGCTGTGAATTACTTGTTGATAACTTGGGATGTTGTTATTGTTGTTGTCGAATAAAGGTGGACTGTGAACAAATAATTAAATATCGAGGGCATAGCGCAAGACTATTCTAACTTGTTTATTTTTGCCAAATGTGTTTTTTGACATTTTTTGGTATAAATTCCTTAAATGCACAATGTGTAAAAATATTACTTAATAGTTTTGAAAATATTAAAATATTAAAAAAGTGATGATATCTTCGGTGCAAGACTATTCTAAATTTAAAAAAAGTTGTATAAAAGCAAAATAAACTTCTTTTTTTTAAAAATTGACAGTATTTGTGGTTTGTTTAGAGTTATTTGATATGTGAGTGAAGAAAATAGTTTGAAAAAGCCAATATTAGAAATAATATAAAGTTATTTTCAGTTCCTGAATAAATTCTAAAAATAGAGTTAGAATAATCTTGCACGATGCGATATATAAAATATATTTTGTTATTTTATTATCCAGTGTTTCATTAAAACTATCTTGTACTTCTGATACTGTGTGTGTGTTTTACGTTTATTTATCGTCGCTACCGGTTGCCCATATGAGCGAATCCTCCTGAAGAGATTAGTCATTTTAGATTTTTGGAGGATAGTGCATTGATACAGACAGAGACCCACTCCAGAGTCTCCTCTGGTTCTTTTACAGGCACGGTGTACTTTTTAAGCACCGACACGAGACCTCGGTTTAACGTCCCATCTGAAAGACTTAATTTTATTAGGGTCAGACGGGGGATCAAACCTGGACTGTTAATTTTATTAGGGTCAGACGGGGGATCGAACCTGCGATCTCTGGATTACCAGTCCAGCGTGTTACCACTGGACTACAGATCCGTCTGTACTTCTGATACTTTCTGGCCATATATATATATATAATTATACTCTCTAGACCATGTTTCCATGACAATCGCTTATGGCAACACATGTTTGCAGATAAATGTGCGTTTGAGCTTGTAACAGAACGTTTTGGACAATATATTTTAATGTAATAATATGTTATGTAGATCTCATAATCTTTATTGACTGAAAGGGATTACAGTCAACCCTGTGTTAGTGGTCACCTCTGTTAAGCAGCCAACCTGTATCAAGCAGCCAGTTTCCAGATTCCCAATATGTTGCTTTATTATGCATTTCACCTCCATTAAGCAGCCAACCTGTATCAAGCAGCCAGTTTCCAGATTCCCAATATGTTGTTTTTATTATGCAATTGCTCTCTATTAAACAGTCACCTGTGCTAAGCAGCCAGTTTCCAGATTCCCAATATGTTGCTTTATTATGCATTTGCCCTCTATTAAGCAGTCACCTGTGCTAAGCAGCCACTTTCTGTGATTCCCTTGGCTGGCTGCTTAAGACAGGTTTGGCTGTAGTTTATTTATGTTGCAAGATGATTATGCTTCTTTTTAAGTGAAAATTAGATCTTAGTTAAACCTTTCCTTCATAGAGATTTAGGTTAATATACTATTATATCTCCATACAAATGACAGCCATTTAACCCTTTCCTTCATAGAGATTTAGGTTAATATACTATTATATCTCCATACAAACGACAGCCATTTAAACCTTTCCTTCATAGAGATTTAGGTTAATATACTATTATATCTCCATACAAACGACAGCCATTTAAACCTTTCCTTCATAGAGATTTAGGTTAATATACTATTATATCTCCATACAAACGACAGCCATTTAAACCTTTCCTTCATAGAGATTTAGGTTAATATACTATTATATCTCCATACAAACGACAGCCATTTAAACCTTTCCTTCATAGAGATTTAGGTTAATATACTATTATATCTCCATACAAACGACAGCCATTTAAACCTTTCCTTCATAGAGATTTAGGTTAATATACTATTATATCTCCATACAAACGACAGCCATTTAATCCTTTCCTTCATAGAGATTTAGGTTAATATACTATTATATCTCCATACAAACGACAGCCATTTAAACCTTTCCTTCATAGAGATTTAGGTTAATATACTATTATATCTCCATACAAACGACAGCCATTTAACTAGCATGCAGTGGATAAGTAGTCGCCATATCTATCCCACCTCCATAGATATTACTGGGACTACATGAGATGCTGGCCTTTATTATGAACATTGGTTTGGCTACTACATTGTCAATATATGTCGTATTGGTAATGGCGTCAAGAGGTGCTTCTATGAGGGAAAGGGTTAATGTATGTCGTATTGGTAATGGCGTCAAGAGGTGCTACTATGAGGGAAAGGGTCAATGTATGTCGTATTGGTAATGGCGTCAAGAGGTGCTACTATGAGGGAAAGGGTCAATGTATGTCGTATTGGTAATGGCGTCAAGAGGTGCTACTATGAGGGAAAGGGTCAATGTATGTCGTATTGGTAATGGCGTCAAGAGGTGCTACTATGAGGGAAAGGGTCAATGTATGTCGTATTGGTAATGGCGTCAAGAGGTGCTTCTATGAGGGAAAGGGTCAATGTATGTCATATTGGTAATGGCGTCAAGAGGTGCTTCTATGAGGGAAAGGGTTAAATCTTATCAAGTCTTATTAATTCCTAATAGAACATGCCCTGTGACACTATCTATATTACATAGAAATTAAATGTGAAATAAATGTAAGCATGTTAAAGCGACACTACATCAGTGAAAAAGCAAATTTCTACAGAATGTAATTTCCTATTGTATGGTATAATTGCTTTCCAAATATTTGCCTCAAAAACTGAATATTTCAGCAAATAAACAAACGTCGTATACGCAGTTTGTTGACATAACAAAATAATGTAAAATAGGTCGACATTCATGCGTAATACAACGAGTGTATCCTGAATAACACGATTTATGGTACAGATTTACCGTTATATCTCACATGTGTGCCTGTGCATATTTATTTGTAGACTAATTTTAGTCAAATTATCTCTAAACGAAGGTATCACTCATTTAGTATTGACTCCGATGACAAACAAACGTCAATTCAGGAGCGTGGATGACCGTTATATGAAAAGCTACTTTCACTTTTGAAAGTTTGTAAACCACAAAAACACTGTTTATTGATTCAATGTTAGTGTTCGAATGTATTTGTAGTAGCAATGCATTTATATGTTTATAATTATAAATGTTTACATTATATTTGCTTTTTGTGATGTAATGTCGCTTTAATATATATACTACATATTCATTTATTGCTATGTATACACAGACGGATCTGTAGTCCAGTGGTAACACGCTGGACTGGTAATCCAGGGGTCGCAGGTTCAATCCCCCGTCTGACCCTAATAAAATTAACAGTCTTTCAGATTGGACATTTAACCGAGGTCTTGTGTCGGTGCCTTACACCGTGCACGTAAACGAACCAGAGGAGACTCTGGAATGAGTCTCTGTCTGTATCATTGCACTATCCTCCAAATTTCTAACTGACTAATCTCTTCAGGAGGTGTCGCTCATGTGGGCAACTGGTAGCGACGATAAATAAACGTAAAAACACACACAGTTCTATGTATATTGTATAACATGTCGAAATTATGTATGTATGTTACGAAAGAACAAAATAAATTATACACACATTTCCACTGATTTTTAAAATGTTGCAAACTAGTAAAAGTGATTGAAAACAGAAAGTGTGAATAAGTGTTTTCTTGAGTTATAGTTCCTTCACATTTTTTTGGGAGTGGATTTGTGTACACTAAAGTTATTTTTAATTTGGTTAGGCTGAGAATTACCGGTACAGCAAATGTGACTGTAATGATAAATCTCAGGCAGCTGGTGATATGCCATAATTACCTGTGTAATATCATGTCTTAAATAAATTGTATTGGAGATTATTACCTGGAGTTACATTTGATTTATTCATTAAATATAAACATACAGTCAAACCTGTCTTAACCCTTTCCCTCATAGAAGCACCTCTTGACGTCATAGCCATTACCACATACATTGACCATGTAGTAGACAAACCAATGTTCATAATTACGGCCAGAATCTCATTGTAGTCCCAGTAATATATATGGAGGTGGGATAGATATGGCGACTACTTATCCACTGCATGATAGGTAAATGGCTTGTCATTTGTATGGAGATATAATAGTATATTAACCTAAATCTCTATGTAGTCCCAGTAATATCTATGGAGGTGGGATAGATATGGCGACTACTTATCCACTGCATGATAGGTAAATGGCTGTCATTTGTATGGAGATATAATAGTATATTAACCTAAATCTCTATGTAGTCCCAGTAATATCTATGGAGATGGGATAGATATGGCCACTACTTATCCACTGCATGATAGCTAAATGGCTGTCGTTTGTATGGAGATATAATAGTATATTAACCTAAATCTCTATGAAGTCCTAGTAATATCTATGGCACAGGTGGCTGCTTAATAGAGTTCACGTGTATAATAAAACAGAATATTGGGAATCTGGAAACTGGCTGCTTTAATAGAGGTGACCACTAACACAGGTTTGACTGTATACCACGGTATCCAACGCTAGGCCTTAGGAGGTGTTTAGTATATAGTATCTGATTTGCTTGAAGAGTTAGGTGCTATGGAAGTTCAATGCAGATGGTATGCGAGTCATTATGGGTGTTTATACTTGGCATTATGGGTATTATGTCTTATCAGAATCGGCAATTATAAACAGCAAGAATCTGAACTACATGGTAACAGAGATTTTTTTATCATTTGCTTAGTCTTTGATGAGGAGTTTATACGATGTTTTAATGCAGAAGAGATAAGCTAAATAATTTTTATATTCAGTTTTTGACTTACTCGATTCAAGATTTATCTGATAACGTAATGAATTTTTAAGCTTAAACCATCCAACACTAAGTAACTGACATGGACACCATCCAACACTAAGTAACTGACATGGACACCATCCAACACTAAGTAACTGACATGGACACCATCCAACACTAAGTAACTGACATGGACACCATCCAACACTAAGTAACTGACATGGACACCATCCAACACTAAGTAACTGACATGGACACCATCCAACACTAAGTAACTGACATGGACACCATCCAACACTAAGTAACTGACATGGACACCATCCAACACTAAGTAACTGACATGGACACCATCCAACACTAAGTAACTGACATGGACACCATCCAACACTAAGTAACTGACATGGACACCATCCAACACTAAGTAACTGACATGGACACCATCCAACACTAAGTAACTGACATGGACACCATCCAACACTAAGTAACTGACATGGACACCATCCAACACTAAGTAACTGACATGGACACCATCCAACACTAAGTAACTGACATGGACACCATCCAACACTAAGTAACTGACATGGACACCATCCAACACTAAGTAACTGACATGGACACCATCCAACACTAAGTAACTGACATGGACACCATCCAACACTAAGTAACTGACATGGACACCATCCTACACTAAGTAACTGACATGGACACCATCCAACACTAAGTAACTGACATGGACACCATCCAACACTAAGTAACTGACATGGACACCATCCAACACTAAGTAACTGACATGGACACCATCCAACACTAAATAACTGACATGGACACCATCCAACACTAAGTAACTGACATGGACACCATCCAACACTAAGTAACTGACATGGACACCATCCAACACTAAGTAACTGACATGGAAACCATCCAACACTAAGTAACTGACATGGACACCATCCAACACTAAGTAACTGACATGGACACCATCCAACACTAAGTAACTGACATGGACACCATCCAACACTAAGTAACTGACATGGACACCATCCAACACTAAGTAACTGACATGGAAACCATCCAACACTAAGTAACTGACATGGACACCATCCAACACTAAGTAACTGACATGGAAACCATCCAACACTAAGTAACTGACATGGACACCATCCAACACTAAGTAACTGACATGGACACCATCCAACACTAAGTAACTGACATGGACACCATCCAACACTAAGTAACTGACATGGACACCATCCAACACTAAGTAACTGACATGGACACCATCCAACACTAAGTAACTGACATGGACACCATCCAACACTAAGTAACTGACATGGAAACCATCCAACACTAAGTAACTGACATGGAAACCATCCAACACTAAGTAACTGACATGGAAACCATCCAACACTAAGTAACTGACATGGACACCATCCAACACTAAGTAACTGACATGGACACCATCTAACACTAAGTAACTGACATGGACACCATCCAACACTAAGTAACTGACATGGACACCATCCAACACTAAGTAACTGACATGGACACCATCCAACACTAAGTAACTGACATGGACACCATCCAACACTAAGTAACTGACATGGACTGGTCCATGATATTAAACCATCCAACACTAAGTAACTGACATGGAAACCATCCAACACTAAGTAACTGACATGGAAACCATCCAACACTAAGTAACTGACATGGAAACCATCCAACACTAAGTAACTGACATGGAAACCATCCAACACTAAGTAACTGACATGGAAACCATCCAACACTAAGTAACTGACATGGACACCATCCAACACTAAGTAACTGACATGGAAACCATCCAACACTAAGTAACTGACATGGAAACCATCCAACACTAAGTAACTGACATGGACACCATCCAACACTAAGTAACTGACATGGAAACCATCCAACACTAAGTAACTGACATGGACACCATCCAACACTAAGTAACTGACATGGAAACCATCCAACACTAAGTAACTGACATGGAAACCATCCAACACTAAGTAACTGACATGGACACCATCCAACACTAAGTAACTGACATGGACACCATCCAACACTATGTAACTGACATGGACACTATCCAACACTAAGTAACTGACATGGACACCATCCAACACTAAGTAACTGACATGGACACCATCCAACACTAAGTAACTGACATGGACACCATCCAACACTAAGTAACACTGACATGGACACCATCCAACACTAAGTAACTGACATGGACACCATCCAACACTAAGTAGCACTGACATGGACACCATCCAACACTAAGTAACACTGACATGGACACCATCCAACACTAAGTAACACTGACATGGACACCATCCAACACTAAGTAACTGACATGGAAACCATCCAACACTAAGTAACTGACATGGACACCATCCAACACTAAGTAACACTGACATGGACACCATCCAACACTAAGTAACTGACATGGAAACCATCCAACACTAAGTAACTGACATGGACACCATCCAACACTAAGTAACTGACATGGACACCATCCAACACTAAGTAACTGACATGGACACCATCCAACACTAAGTAACTGACATGGACACCATCCAACACTAAGTAACTGACATGGACACCATCCAACACTAAGTAACACTGACATGGAAACCATCCAACACTAAGTAACTGACATGGACACCATCCAACACTAAGTAACTGACATGGACACCATCCAACACTAAGTAACTGACATGGAAACCATCCAACACTAAGTAACTGACATGGACACCATCCAACACTAAGTAACACTGACATGGAAACCATCCAACACTAAGTAACTGACATGGAAACCATCCAACACTAAGTAACTGACATGGAAACCATCCAACACTAAGTAACTGACATGGACACCATCCAACACTAAGTAACTGACATGGAAACCATCCAACACTAAGTAACTGACATGGAAACCATCCAACACTAAGTAACTGACATGGAAACCATCCAACACTAAGTAACTGACATGGACACCATCCAACACTAAGTAACTGACATGGACACCATCCAACACCAAGTAACTGACATGGAAACCATCCAACACTAAGTAACTGACATGGACACCATCCAACACCAAGTAACTGACATGGAAACCATCCAACACTAAGTAACTGACATGGACACCATCCAACACTAAGTAACTGACATGGACACCATCCAACACTAAGTAACTGACATGGACACCATCCAACACTAAGTAACTGACATGGACACCATCCAACACTAAGTAACTGACATGGACACCATCCAACACTAAGTAACTGACATGGACACCATCCAACACTAAGTAACTGACATGGACACCATCCAACACTAAGTAACTGACATGGACACCATCCAACACTAAGTAACTGACATGGACACCATCCAACACTAAGTAACTGACATGGAAACCATCCAACACTAAGTAACTGACATGGACACCATCCAACACTAAGTAACTGACATGGACACCATCCAACACTAAGTAACTGACATGGACACCATCCAACACTAAGTAACTGACATGGACACCATCCAACACTAAGAAACTGACATGGACACCATCCAACACTAAGTAACTGACATGGAAACCATCCAACACTAAGTAACTGACATGGACACCATCCAACACTAAGTAACTGACATGGACACCATCCAACACTAAGTAACTGACATGGACTTGGGCATGATATTTTCAGACCAATAAATTAATAAGAAAATTACATTTGGACCAGTTCATTTATGAAAATGGGTAATTATGTCTAAAAATAGTCATATCACTGGCAAAATGTGCAGATCCTGATGAGACGGCTCGTCACGAGCCGGCTCATCTGGATCTACACTTTTTGTAAGCCTATTTAGAGGTATGTGGTGTTGAAAGGGTTACGGGTCTTTTTAATAGGTTATAGGTTAATAGGTAATAAAATAGTAATTTTACTGGCAAACAGTGCAGATCCTGATGAGACGGCTCATCTGGATCTACACTTTTTTGTAAGCCTATTTAGCAGTCTGTGATTTGAACGGGTTCATTCGCATTCTGGTGCGGGCCGTTGTCTAATGTTGCTAAAACTTGTGGCCCAAACCATTTGTATTTTTGTATTGTATCTTTATGTGTATGACATATTGACATATTTACTATTGATTTGCAATAACATATGACTAAACTAAAGGGTTAATTATGGTAAGATAGCAGAGCCAGTTTTTTTTTATCATCGCATTCCTGTCCCATTTTTTGCCAGCAGATTTAATAGAGCATTGCTATAAAAAGTGACATAAGCACATCATTTCTGTGTATGTAAAATACTCGGCAACACAAGGTTGAACCCATTTCATTCTGGATACCGTTCAAACAATATTTGCAAAGAACATAGAGCCAGATCAACCGCCACGGAACGTGCCGTCTGATCAGTCTCTATGCTGATTGCTATTCAGATGATCTTGCTAAGGACACATGGCTATGTAGCAAACAACATAGATCCTGATCAACATGCAGCATCACGCATGTTTCTCTCAGCGCTAAGTATCTGACAAAATGCTTCTCAGCGCCAAATATCTGACAAACCGCTTCTCTCAGCGCCAAATATCTGACAAAATGCTTCTCAGCACTAAATATCTGACAAACCGCTTCTCTCAGCGCCAAATATCTAACAAAATGCTTCTCAGCACTAAATATCTGACAACATGTTTCTCTCAGCGCCACATATCTGACAAAATGCTTCTCAGTGCCAAATATCTGACAACATGTTTCTCTCAGCGCCCCACATATCTGACATGTTTCTCTCAGTGCCAAATATCTGACAAAATGCTTCTCAGCACTAAATATCTGACAAACCGCTTCTCTCAGCACCAAATATCTGACAAAATGCTTCTCAGCACTAAATATCTGACACACCTCTTCTCTCAGTGCCAAATATGTTTTGCCAGTTCATAAATAACTCATAACTTGTGTACATAAGCATTTATAAAATTATTAACAGCCATGAAATAGACCGGCTATAACCGTGTTTTATTGAAGATTTACTAGTACTCTGTAAATTTGTTCTTTGTTTATAGTAGGGATGGCAACGAATAGCGATTTTACTATTCGTATATTCGGTCGGTAAGGTATTCGAATATTCGAATATTCGATATAATTCTAACCAAAAACTCAAAATCACTCAAACTCTTATAAGAAATGCCAAATTGAGCTACTAACCGTCATCTTCCTGTACGGCCATGCAAATATGACGACTCATTCAGTTATTGTTATCGGCCACTGTACATTCATTGGTGTTTTCACAAATGAAGCCGTTTTTCACTTGAAATGCTTTCCGTGGAAGGGTGTTTGTTTTTCAAATTATTATTCAGATTGATGTTGTACCCTAATATGTTAAATCCAATTTGCATAGATTACACCTAGCAGTTTTCTTATTCTCAGTGCGATTAAAGTCTTTCCAAAAGTATGACTGAGCACCTACTGTAATTATCCAATTACATGGCAGAGTGTCATTTAACACTTGGTATATGGATGCGACCACATGTTTATTCAAACATCCTGGCGCAATTTCTTTTGTATTGGATGGTTTTATGATTGCTGCAAATTGTAAAAGAAAGCAACGTATCGGATTTATGACAGTTTATTTAATTTTTGCAAATATTATATTTTTCCCCGAATATTTCAAGTTTATTTAATTTTTGCAAATATTATATTTTCCCCCCGAATATTCCAAGTTTATTTCATTTTTGCAAATATATTTTTTCCCCGAATATTCGAATATTGGAATAGTATTCAGATAATCAAACGTCCGAGCGAATATTCGGATATTTGTTGCCAGCACTAGTTTTATATGAACAAAATAGCAAGTCATGTTATAATTAGGCTAAATATTAGCAACAATAATCACTTATGATATTTACTAATTGTAGCTCGCAGGAAAGCATTACAAAGCTCTGGGTTTATTATCAGCAGGCATTTCAAACATATTATCTTGGTTATAACTGTAAAATGCCCCTGCATAATATATGTTCCCTTGACGCGGCAGTGAAATATGGGGTGTCGAAACAAATCAAATAAATAACATTCATATAGATATCTTGACAATATTGCTTTGATGTAGGTAATTGGAAGTTATTGGTAACATTTGGTTTGTATTGAAATTATAGGCATAGTATAAATTGATCAAATCAAACTTTATGGCAAAAAATGAGATGCTTAAAGTTGGGGTGTACAAATACAAATTGGAATGACAACACTTGTTAGATATTGATCTGTTGTATATTATATGCTAGATTTTCTTTTCTGTCGCACTCTCCCCACTTTTTGAGGCGACCCCTCAATTTCATTGAATTGAATCTCGCCACCACCATGCAAAGTCTGAATCTAGCAGTTACCGTATAGTGTGATCAATGTTCACACACTCTTTCAACCCATTCAACACCAAGTAACCTGTCCGATTAGCGCAGTGGTGAGCGCTCGCTTCTCACTAATGCAACCCGGGTTCGATCCTCGGACCGGGTTGTATGTGAGATGGTACGGTGGTCGCCAGATCGGACGTGTGGGTTTACTCCGGTTGCCTCCCACTCAAATGACCACATATATGCTTTCATCCGCGCCAATAAGAGTGATTAATCTAAGTGGTAAAATAAATAAAGTTTAAAGTAACTAACATGGACTTGTGCATGATATTTTTAGACCAATAAATTAATAAGAAAATTACATTTGGACCAGTTCATTTATCAAAATGGGTAATTTTAAAGTCTAAATATAGTAATATTACTGGCAAAAAGTGTTGATCCTGATGAGACGGCTAATCACGAACTGGCTCATCTGGATCTACACTGTTTGTAAGCCTATTTAGAGGTCTGTTGTGTTAAAAGGATTAAGGAGAAATTGAGTTACCAACTTTTCAGCAATATAACCCGCCTTTATCAAATTAATGATACAGCCACTGACATATACATGTTGATACAGCCACTGACATATACATGTTGATACAGCCACTGACATATACATGTTGATACAGCCACTGACATATACATGTTGATAGCTAGACCGTTAGTTTACATGTTGATAGCTAGACCGTTAGTTTACATGTTGATAGCTAGACCGTTAGTTTACATGTTGATAGCTAGACCGTTAGTATACATGTTGATAGCTAGACCGTTAGTATACATGTTGATAGCTAGACCGTTAGTATACATGTTGATAGCTAGACCGTTAGTATACATGTTGATAGCTAGACCGTTAGTTTACATGTTGATAGCTAGACCGTTAGTTTACATGTTGATAGCTAGACCGTTAGTTTACATGTTGATAGCTAGACCGTTAGTATACATGTTGATAGCTAGACCGTTAGTTTACATGTTGATAGCTAGACCGTTAGTTTACATGTTGATAGCTAGACCGTTAGTATACATGTTGATAGCTAGACCGTTAGTTTACATGTTGATAGCTAGACCGTTAGTTTACATGTTGATAGCTAGACCGTTAGTATACATGTTGATAGCTAGACCGTTAGTTTACATGTTGATACAGCCACTGACATATACATGTTGATAGCTAGACGTTAGTTTACATGTTGATAGCTAGACCGTTAGTTTACATGTTGATAGCTAGACCGTTAGTTTACATGTTGATAGCTAGACCGTTAGTTTACATGTTGATAGCTAGACCGTTAGTTTACATGTTGATAGCTAGACCGTTAGTATACATGTTGATAGCTAGACCGTTAGTTTACATGTTGATAGCTAGACCGTTAGTTTACATGTTGATAGCTAGACCATTAGTTTACATGTTGATAGCTAGACCATTAGTTTACATGTTGATAGCTAGACCGTTAGTTTACATGTTGATAGCTAGACCGTTAGTTTACATGTTGATAGCTAGACCGTTAGTTTACATGTTGATAGCTAGACCGTTAGTTTACATGTTGATAGCTAGACCGTTAGTTTACATGTTGATAGCTAGACTGTTAGTTTACATGTTGATAGCTAGACCGTTAGTTTATACAAATTTATTTTAGCTCGATTGCGAAACAAATTCTTTCAACTTATATAAATCACTCTCGAGACCTCATGACCGATGGAATCCATCGCCATGAGAAAGAGAGAAGAGGCAACGTGGAATTTAAATGCCTTGCCTAAGGGCACAATCGTAACTGCTCCAGCGGGGCTCGAACTCCTTCAGGTGCGAAAGCTAGCCCTTTGGACTGGCACGCATAGCTTTATGGTGGCGCAAGTTGAGAGGGTGTCGACATTGATCTAAAAAAAAACCTCTTGTTTCCCAGAAGTATGCTCTACCGGAAATCACTACCATCAAGTAACACCTAGATACCTGGCTAACCTTTCTATCAGCTACGTTAAATAAATGTACGTGATCTCGAGTCAGCGAGATTCACGGACGCCATTCATCACAGTTATGTCGTGATAGCGCAGTGGATGTGCGTTCGCTTCAGGTGCGAAAGGTCCGGAGTTCGAGCCCCGCTGGAGCCGTTACGATTGTGCCCTTAGGCAAGGCATTTAAATTCCACGTTGCCTCTTCTCTCTCCCTCGTGGCGATGGATTCCATCAGGAATGAGGTCTCGAGAGTGATTAACATAAGTTGTAAGAACTTGTTTCGCAATCGAGCTAAAATAAATTTGTATAAACTAGTTATGTATTTTACTCAAGGTAAACTTTTCATTTGCAAAACTCTCATCTTGAAGTTTAAACAGGAAATAACAAGAGGATTATAAGCAAAAGAAATAAAGAAATGCCAAAATGAAAACGAGGCACATTGGGTTTCCCTGTTCTATTTATACATTGATGGTCAAATGAAATCAACAAACGCACTTTTATGGTACAGCATAAACATTTTCCGGCAAATAACAGGGTTCATTCTAGGTCAGAATTTTTGGGAGAAGTGAGAAAGTGCATGATCGCCTCCTTAAATGGTGTTCTTTAATCTTTAATATACTTCTGCAAAATAGGGTTAAAATGCACAGTACAACAACCATTAAATAATACAACATTTGAATAGGAGTGCTTTATAATGGGCCAGTGTATCTTACTTTTTTTTTTTTTTTTTTTTTTTTTTTTTTTGGAGAAGTGGGGCCCCCAGAGGGCGAAGTCAGGGTCCCTAGGGCGACAATTTCGCCCACATCGTCCTCTAAACTGATCCCTGAAATAAGATACATGCCAATTGAATGAATGGAATGTAAATTGTAAATACATCGTTGGAAATAGCGTTATAGCAGTTAATATTCATCAAAGCTTATTCGTGGCCTTGGTGACATCCGATTCCAAGTTTGTGATAACTTTGTCATTCGTGCCTTTCTTGTACAGTTGGAGGTCATCACACACCAGTAAACTGAGATTACTAGCTTGCCATTGCTAGATTGTCATAACTTTTGAAAATAATTTTATCACCGATTCATTTATTACCTCCCTTTTGAACATTTGATTAGATGATCTTAATTTATTACCTGCATGGATCTTTATTTATTTTATTACCTTATACTTGATGGCAGTTTTGATAAGAGATAAATTCCCAACCTGTGTAGGTTGATATTATCTACTGGCTTTGATTATAACTTTATTTTGCAAGGAATATGCATATGCGTCTATCTGGGAGCACCGACTGGGAGGTGATAAATTCATCACGCTATGATCTGTTTGTTGTAATCCAGGGATCGCAGGTTCGATCCCCCGTCTGACCCTAATAAAATTAACAGTCTTTCAGATTGGACTTTAAACCGAGGTCTCGTGTCGGTTCTGTACAAAGTGCACGTAAAAGAACCAGAGGAGACTCTGGAATGGGTCTCTCTCTGTCTGTATCATTGCACTATCCTCCAAAAATCTAAAATGACTAATCTCTTCAGGAGACATCGCTCATATGGGCAACCGGTAGCGACGATAAATAAACGTAAAACACACACTGTTTGTGTACATATATCACTCTTGTGATCTGTTTGTACAGTCATAACTCATGTTGTAAGTGACGAATATCTATATTTGTATTTAGTGAATATCTATTTGCACATAGCAATATTATACATTTACTTTATACCAAATTACAGCATCACAGGGGGGGGGGGGCACACAGTGGGGTCTGGGTCTGATCATTATAATGTGACATCGGCTCCGATACACCTTTTCGAGAATGAAAGAATTTCACACGCACTATGACGTAAGTTGTCAAAAGCCCACAAAAAAAGGTAGCATTGACTGCGTAGATGAGCTAGCAGTGTGCCGTTGGGCCTGTCTCTCCATCCACTGTATAAAGTACTGCTGACATGCGATGCTGTAATCAGAGGTTGATTGCTAAATGATGGAGCACTTGACTATACTAGAGAAAGCACTTAGTTTAGAGCAGAACTTATAATGGCATTTAACAGTCTGATGGAGTTTGCTGTTGAATAATGATATACCATGAATCCCGTTTGGTGCTGTGGGTTACACCCTTGGATACGCCAGAATACTGAAGCAAGCCGAAGGTTTCTAGGGGAACTATCGTAGCGCGTTGCTTTATTTATATGCAGATACGATAGTATTGCAAACCCCAAGCAAGATGCATAAAATACTGTTGGGATTTGTATGAAAGAATTGTAGAGCTTGCTTGAACAGTCAGGAAGCTGTTATTGAATTCCGAGTCTGTTTTGTATGTTATGGAAGACTAGTATATATTGGAACTGTCTCTTTGATAGTTGGGGTTAGCTGGCTTGAATTTCAGAATTTCAGAATATATCTGGAAAAGTGTGTAGATATGCATTTCATGCGCACACCACTGCATGGTGTGGCTGAGTGGTTAAACAGGCTGAGTGGTTAACACTTGTGGAGCAACCAACCCCATACATGGACATATCAAAATTCTTTCTAGAATATCCTGGTTTTAATGCCCGAATGGATAAATGTAGTGCAGGTTATGTTTTGCATTCATTTTTATTTATTGATACAAGATACAAGAAACTTTATTTTGAGTCGGATGTACAGCAATAAATACTAGCTACAGTTTGTAATGTAGGTCATACGTATTGTTGTACTTTTAAAATAGACTTGCCCAGTAATGAGGTAACTCAACTCTATAATTATTCAATTACATAAAACGTGGATCTGCATGTACTAAAATGCTTCACTCCCTTGTAATTATTTTGATTGGACTAGGCCATGTTTATAAACACGTTTGTTTTATAAATCGGACATACAATAGCTATTTGCCGACAAAAACAAAGATGCATAATGTATGGGTAAAACAAACACCTGTTGGATAATACATGGATTAACCCTTTCAACCCCACAGGCTTCTAAATAGGCTTATGAAAAGTGTAGATCCAGATGAGCCGGCTCGTAACGAGCCATCTCATCAGGATCTGCACTTTTTTGCCAGTAATAATTATTACTATTTTTAGATAAAATTACCCATTTTGATAAATGAACTGGTCCAAAGGTAATTTTCTTATTAATTTATTGGTCTGAAATTATCATGGACCAGTACATGTCAGTTACTTGGGGTTGAAAGGGTTAAACAAATACCTGTGGGATAAAAACAAAGTTGCTGTGCTGACTGTCACAAAGCCATAACTGTTAGATGGATTTCAATTTATAGTTTATACAAGCCTAATTTAGCTCACTTACCGTAGATACCTGTCTATAACACGATCTCGCCTATAAGTCGAGCCCCCCTACTTTGGTCCAGAAATCTGTGGTGTTTTTTGCATTCTCTCGTATATAAGACGGCATTGATAAAATGGACACCAAGTATGAATTGCATGTTTGGCCAGTGCAAGTTGATCAAATTCTCAGTCTACGGGTGCTTGCTTTTCTAAAATGGATACCATTTTAAACACATTTTTAAAAAAAAAGTAAATTTATTTTGTAGTTTTTATTTTAGCACTCACTTATAAGACGGGACGCCACTTTGAGGCCATAATCTGTTGGTTGAAAACACGTCTTATAGGCGAGTATGGACGGTAGGAAGCAAGTTCTTGCAAGATTTGTTTTAATTTCTCGGAATACCTCATCCCTTGAATCCAGCGTGAAGAGGGAGTGAATGAGAGTAGATACGGCAGATTTAACCCTTTCAACACCACATACCTCTAAATAGGCTTACAAAAAGTGTAGATCCAGATGAGCCGGCTCGTGCTCAGGACACCTTTTGCCAGTAATATTACTATTTTTAGACAAAATTGCCCATTTTGATCAATGAACTGGACCTAATGTTTATTTTCTTATTAATTTATTGGTCTAACAATATCATGCACCAGTCCATGTCAGTTACTTGGTGTTGAATGGGTTAACTGTCTTGCGTATGGACACCATTCCCCCGTGATTCTGGCTGGACTCAAAACTCCCAACCATACCATACCGTAGCAAATACCGTATTCACTACGCCACAAATGCACCACTTATTCATTAAAGTCTATAGATCAATAAATTATTGTCTTCACAATTTTGTCAAGATCACCTTTTTCCCTTCAATAATGAGAAGATTCTAGGAAATCTACATTTCCCCCCTTCAAATGATGATAATCAAGATTCTAGGAAAATCTACCCTTTTATCTTCAAATAATGAGAAGATTCTAGGAAATCTTAGCATCACTCCTAATTAAGTCAAAGGAATACTTTGGGGGCTACAAAACATGTATTTTTACGTACACATACTCATAAATTTATGTAACCTTTTCCCGGAAATACCTGTTCCTTTAACCCTTTCAACACCACAGGCTTCTAAATCGGCTTACAAAAAAGTGTAGATCCAGATGAGCCGGCTCGTGACGAGCCGTCTGAACAGGATCTGCACTTTTTGCAAGTAATATTATTATTTTTAGAAAATATTTTACCCATTTTGATAAATGAACTGATCCAAATGTAATTTTCTTATTAATTTATTGGTCTAAAAATTGGCTGGACCAGTCCATGTCAGTTACTTGGTGTTGAATGGGTTAATTCACTAAGCTGGAATGCTTATGAAAACATTTATCTGAATATCCACCTCAGAGCCCTTCCTTCCGCCCCGGAATGGCTAACATATTGTATTTTAAAAATGGCCACCACTGATCCCGGAAATACCTGTTCCTTCAATTCTCCTAAAGTAGTTATGATCAACTAATGGACGAGTTAACCATCTAATGGGCCGGCCCGTCAACGTTCTGGGCCAGCATTCTATGAACGTTTTAATCGTTCAATTTTTGAGCGTTCTCGGCCTATTAACCTATAACCTATTAAAAAGACCCGTAACCCTTTCAACACCACATACCTCTAAATAGGCTTACAAAAAGTGTAGATCCAGATGAGCCGGCTCGTGACGAGCCGTCTCATCAGGATCTGCACTTTTTGCCAGTGATATGACTATTTTTAGACATAATTACCCATTTTCATAAATGAACTGGTCCAAATGTAATTTTCTTATTAATTTATTGGTCTGAAAATATCATGCACCAGTCCATGTCAGTTACTTGGTGTTGAATGGGTTAACCTATAACCTATTAAAAAGACCCTTAAAGAATATTCAAGAGGCACTAACTGACTGAAGTGTTCTCAATGAAAGAAAACTCCATTCTTACACCGCTTTGAAACAGTGAAAGATGGTATTTTCTCTGGGTTTTGTATTCCTGCGCTGTTAGCTATTTTTCATGAACAGTTAATTATTAACTCTTTACTCTATGGATACGCCTTCCTACACGTATCTATGGAGTAAAGAGTCTAGTAATATATTCCAATGAATTTGTTTTGTCTGTAGCTTTTAATTTTAACAGCAAACAGAAACTAACTTGAAATTTATACCAGTACTATTTCTTATTACGGATGTTCACACTATCAGAAGTGGTT
Source organism: Archivesica marissinica (assembly GCA_014843695.1). Taxonomy (NCBI): domain Eukaryota; kingdom Metazoa; phylum Mollusca; class Bivalvia; order Venerida; family Vesicomyidae; genus Archivesica; species Archivesica marissinica. The sequence goes on along the minus strand of CM026394.1, from coordinate 18,499,662 downwards.
GTGCAGTTGTGTAGTGCAATGAGGCTCCCTAAAGGGCAGTAAAATGAATATAATTTGAAAACAAATATTATCTTAGTCGAAATCATTGGAGATCATAAAAGAAGTGGAAATACATATTTCGGTGATCAATCGATGAAATAAAATCGTATCTTACACAAATAAACAGAAATATCCTCTATGTTTTACAATTGGACGTAAAATAAATGTGTATAATTATATATAGATTTTTTTTAGATTTTGTAGATTTTTGTTTTGTGTGATATAAATCGACAGATTTCGGTATATTGGAACACTTCTATGTTGGTCGACTTATGGCCAAGTGAATGCAGTAAATAAGAAAGTTCAGTCAAATCTAAGAAACTCAGCTGACAGGATTTTCTCAGAAATAAAACGTTCTATAATGGTTTTAATAGCGTTTTGTAAAGTAAATGTTCCCGTGTGACGAGGTGTCGATCGCGTCTCATTAATAAGTTCTTGTTGCAAAAAAGGGAAAATAAACTGATGATTAATGGCTGCTTCCAATCAAAACTTTATTGATTTGGCTCTAATTAAGTCCATCAAGTGTCTGTATCGGTAGTGAGCAAGCTGTCAGTAACGTGAGGAAAATGCATTTGCAATCATGCAAGTCGAGATCAGATAGTTTATACAAATTTATTTTAGCTCGATTGCGAAACAAGTTCTAATAACTTATATTAATCACTCTCGAGACCTCATTCCTGATGGAATCCATCGCCATGAGGGAGAGAGAAGAGGCATGTGGAATTTAAATGCCTTGCCTAAGGGCACACTCGTAACGGCTCCAGCGGGGCTCGAACTCCGGGCATTAAATGACAATTGTTGTAGGGAGAAACACCTTTAAATGACAGTTGTTGTAAGGAGAAACACCTTTAAATGACAGTTGTTGTAGGGAGAAACACCTTTAAATGACAATTGTTGTAGGGAGAAACACCTTTAAATGACAGTTGTTGTAAGGAGAAACACCTTTAAATGACAGTTGTTGTAGGGAGAAACACCTTTAAATGACAGTTGTTGTAAGGAGAAACACCTTTAAATGACAGTTGTTGTAGGGAGAAACACCTTTAAATGATAGTTATTGTATGGATGGGCACCTTTAAAAGTTAGTTGTTGTAAGAATAAACACCTTTAAATGATAGTTATTGTATGGATGGGCACCTTTAAAAGTTAGTTGTTGTAAGAATAAACACCTTTAAACGATAGTTATTGTATGGATGGGCACCTTTAAAAGTTAGTTGTTGTAAGCATAAACACCATTTAATAGTCAGTTATTGTATGGATGGGCACCTTTAAAAGTTAGTTGTTGTAAGAATAAACACCTTTAATAGTCAGTTATTGTATGGATGGGCACCTTTAAAAGTTAGTTGTTGTAAGAATAAACACCTTTAATAGTGAGTTATTGTATGGATGGGCACCTTTAAAAGTTAGTTGTTGTAAGAATAAACACCTTTAATAGTGAGTTATTGTATGGATGGGCACCTTTAAAAGTTAGTTGTTGTAAGAATAAACACCTTTAATAGTGAGTTATTGTATGGATGGGCACCTTTAAAAGTTAGTTGTTGTAAGAATAAACACCTTTAATAGTGAGTTATTGTATGGATGGGCACCTTTAAAAGTTAGTTGTTGTAAGAATAAACACCTTTAATAGTCAGTTATTGTATGGATGGGCACCTTTAAAAGTTAGTTGTTGTAAGAATAAACACCTTTAATAGTGAGTTATTGTATGGATGGGCACCTTTAAAAGTTAGTTGTTGTAAGAATAAACACCTTTAATAGTGAGTTATTGTATGGATGGGCACCTTTAAAAGTTAGTTGCTGTAAGAATAAACACCTTTAATAGTGAGTTATTGTATGGATGGGCACCTTTAAAAGTTAGTTGTTGTAAGAATAAACACCTTTAATATTGAGTTATTGTATGGATGGGCACCTTTAAAAGTTAGTTATTGTATGGATGGGCACCTTTAAAAGTTAGTTATTGTATGGATGGGCACCTTTAATAGTGAGTTATTGTATGGATGGGCACCTTTAATAGTGAGTTATTGTATGGATGGGCACCTTTAAAAGTGAGTTATTGTATGGATGGGCACCTTTAATAGTGAGTTATTGTATGGATGGGAACCTTTAATAGTGAGTTATTGTATGGATGGGCACCTTTAATAGTGAGTTATTGTATGGATGGGAACCTTTAAAAGTGAGTTATTGTATGGATGGGCACCTTTAAAAGTGAGTTATTGTATGGATGAGCACCTTTAAAAGTGAGTTATTGTATGGATGGGCACCTTTAATAATGAGTTATTGTATGGATGGGCACCTTTAATAGTTAGTTATTGTATGGATGGGCACCTTTAATAGTTAGTTATTGTATGGATGGGCACCTTTAATAGTTAGTTATTGTATGGATGGGCACCTTTAATAGTTAGTTATTGTATGGATGGGCACCTTTAATAGTTAGTTATTGTATGGATGGGCATTTTGTTGGTGGGTCTTTAATAGTGAGTTATTGTATGGATGGGCACCTTTAATAGTTAGTTATTGTATGGATGGGCACCTTTAATAGTCAGTTATTGTATGGATGTGCACCTTTAATAGTCAGTTATTGTATGGATGGGCACCTTTAATAGTGAGTTATTGTATGGATGGGCACCTTTAATAGTCAGTTATTGTATGGATAGAGATTTTTAAGAAGACGGTTGTTGTTGAACCAAATGACAAACTTAACAAATCTTTAAAAACAAAGTTGTAAATCACTCAAAAGACAGCATTTAAATGTCAAGTTTGTAGTGTGTGTATTTAAATTGTCATGTTCCAAAAAATGTCCAGTGGAATAAATATGGTTACATGCAGACAGATGTCTGGTGTTATGTAAGGTAGTACAAATTAACCCATAACCTGCCAATCACAACAAAAGACATTTTTGCGAACAGCATATAGCCAGATATAGTCATCTGATCAGGCTCTATGTTGTTTGCTATAAAGATCAGTCTCTATGCTGTTTGCTATAAAGAATGTGCCTTCTGATCAGGCTCTATGCTGTTTGCTATAAAGATCAGTCTCTATGCTGTTTGCTATAAAGAATGTGCCTTCTGATCAGGCTCTATGCTGTTTGCTATTAAGGTCAGGCTCTATGCTGTTTGTTATTAAGGTCAGGCTCTATGCTGTTTGTTATTAAGGTCAGGCTCTATGCTGTTTGCTATAAAGATCAGGCTCTATGCTGTTTGCTATTAAGATCAGGCTCTATGCTGTTTGCTTGCTATAAAGATCAGTCTCTATGCTGTTTGCTATAAAGAATGTGCCTTCTGATCAGGCTCTATGCTGTTTGCTATTAAGGTCAGGCTCTATGCTGTTTGCTATTAAGGTCAGGCTCTATGCTGTTTGTTATTAAGGTCAGGCTCTATGCTGTTTGTTATTAAGGTCAGGCTCTATGCTGTTTGCTATAAAGATCAGGCTCTATGCTGTTTGCTATTAAGATCAGGCTCTATGCTGTTTGCTTGCTATTAAGATCAGGCTCTATGCTGGTTGCTATGAAGAATGTTCCGTCTGACCAGGCTCTATGCTGTTTGCTATAAAGATCAGGCTCTATGCTGTTTGCTATTAAGATCAGGCTCTATGCTGTTGCTGTTTGCTATGAAGATCAGGCTCTATACTGTTTGCTATAAAGATCAGGCTCTATGCTGTTTGATATGAAGATCAGGCTCTATGCTGTTTGCTATTAAGATCAGGCTCTATGCTGTTTGCTATTAAGATCAGGCTCTATGCTGTTTGCTATTAAGATCAGGCTCTATGCTGTTTGCTATTAAGATCAGGCTCTATGCTGTTTGCTATTAAGATCAGGCTCTATGCTGTTTGCTATTAAGATCAGGCTCTATGCTGTTTGCTATAAAGATCAGGCTCTATGCTGTTTGCTATTAAGATCAGGCTCTATGCTGTTTGCTATTAAGATCAGGCTCTATGCTGTTTGCTATGAAGATCAGGCTCTATGCTGTTTGCTATTAAGATCAGGCTCTATGCTGTTTGCTATAAAGATCAGGCTCTATGCTGGTTGCTATTAAGATCAGGCTCTATGCTGTTTGCTATGAAGATCAGGCTCTATGCTGTTTGCTATGAAGATCAGGCTCTATGCTGTTTGCTATAAAGATCAGGCTCTATGCTGGTTGCTATTAAGATCAGGCTCTATGCTGGTTGCTATTAAGATCAGGCTCTATGCTGTTTGCTATGAAGATCAGGCTCTATGCTGTTTGCTATAAAGATCAGGCTCTATGCTGTTGCTGTTTGCTATGAAGATCAGGCTCTATACTGTTTGCTATAAAGATCAGGCTCTATGCTGTTTGCTATTAAGATCAGGCTCTATGCTGTTTGCTATTAAGATCAGGCTCTATGCTGTTTGCTATAAAGATCAGGCTCTATGCTGTTTGCTATTAAGATCAGGCTCTATGCTGTTTGCTATTACGGTCAGGCTCTATGCTGGTTGCTATTAAGATCAGGCTCTATGCTGTTTGCTATTAAGATCAGGCTCTATGCTGTTTGCTATTACGGTCAGGCTCTATGCTGTTTGCTATTAAGACCAGGCTCTATGCTGTTTGCTATTACGGTCAGGCTCTATGCTGTTTGCTATGAAGATCAGGCTCTATTCTGTTTGCTATTAAGATCAGGCTCTATGGTGTTTGCTATTACGGTCAGGCTCTATGCTGTTTGCTATGAAGATCAGGCTCTATGCTGTTTACTATTCGGATAGTCGAACTAAAACACTTGTCTGAATAGCAAACAACAAAGATCTTGTTCAGAACACGGCGTTATGCCACGGCTGATCTGGATCTATGTTCTTTGTGCACATTCCGTCCAATTTATTTGGCAGGTTAAGGGTTAAACCCGAAATTGCTTCAGATAGGCAGCTGTGCCACTCATCAAATTGGAGCATCTCGGTGAATGTTGGTAACATTATCAATATCTTGTACAAATGCGGTTACAGAACACATTGAGAATGTATTTGTCATGTGGAAAATGATTTCATTTAATTCTAGGGAGTTTCTTTGGCGGTGTTAACAGAATAACAACTTTATGCTATCTTATATCAATCAGATGTCTCCTTTTGTAGTTTACACAACGGCTTTCATTTTCATTTTTATACAAGGGCTGATCAAAAAGTTTGTGGAGCATGTTTTAATAAAAAGTACATAAACAAATGCTTCGTCATGGTGGAATCCTGTAAAAAGCGTTGGTCAGACAGACTGTGAGAGAATATTACGGGTATTTTTAAGCATAATGCGGTAAAGTGAAGGCTTCATAAAACTATTTTCAGAACTCAGACTCGACCTCAATTGATTTGATTGGTTCAGTCTGATATTTTAGCTCAGCTGAACCAATCAGAAGCTTGAGACTGCGTTTGAGATTGGAGAAAAGTTTTATAACCTCCATATGCCTGGAGGTTATAAAACTTTTCTCCAATCTCAAACGCAGTCTCAAGCTTCTGATTGGTTCAGCTGAGCTAAAATATCAGACTGAACCAATCAAATCAATTGAGGTCGAGTCTGAGTTCTGAAAATAGTTTTATAACCTTGGGCTCATGGCCCTGAGGTTATAAAACTGTTCTCACATCTCAAACTCAAGCTCAAATGATCTGATTGGTTGATTCTGAGTGTGACTGTCAGCTGAACCAATCAGACGATTGAGACTGAGTTTTGAGATTGGAGAAAAGTTTTATAACCTCCAGGCCTGGTATGAGCACAGGGAGATGTAACAGTGCTTTCATAGAATATTATTATATGGTTACAAAATTAATGTAGTGCTGAAAAATTGTTTTTTTAAAAAACTAAACAATTTTTTTTATGGAAGACATAAAACTGTAGTATACAAAAAAGTCATTTAATTTGGCTGAAAAAAATAATAAAAAATATAAAATATTAAAATATTTTAATTTTTTCAGCTATATAGCTATACTATGAAAGCATTATTATTACATCTACCTGTGGCTATTAGTTTAAATTTTATTTATTTTACAACGATTGCGAAGCAAGTTTTAACAACTTATATTAATCACTTTTGTTGGTGCAGATGAAAGCGTAACTGTGGTCATTCGTGTGGGAGGAAACCGGAGTACCCGGAGAACACCCACCTGTCCTATCTGGCGACCACCGTACCATCTCACGTACTTCCCGGTTCGAGGATCAAACCCGGGTTGCATTGGTGAGAAGCATGCGCGCTAACCACTGTGCTAATTGGACAGCCTGTGGCTAATGAGTATGATTGGGAGAATTTCAAAAGACCCTCCACAAGTACTTAAATGTCAAACTTATTCTCAACGTTTTGAACATTTTGTCGGCCATTTAAACAGTTTTACGTTTTGAACAATTTGTCGGCCATTTGTGAAAACGTTGTGATGGGCTGATGGAATGCAGGGATCTCTGTCTGAATGTTTGTCTGCGCCACTTCTGTCGCCAATTGAAAAACACAATTTAAAAAACTTGGAGCCCAACTAAGAGCCATATAGTTCACAAATAAATATTTGAAGCCATGTATTTTGACAAAACATGTACCAAAAAAATAAAAAAAAAATGGAAAAAAAAATGTTGCGCCAAATATTTTCACCAATTCACAAAATTTAGCGCCAATATTTGTTTTTTGTCGCAGTTGGCGCCCTTGGCAACCGACAGCAGAAACCCTGGAATTAATTAAAAACATGGTTTTATTGGAGTCTTATTCATATGAAGGTGAATATTGTGCATCAATCTTTGAGATATTTGTTTTTATATATACTGAGTCAAAAAAGAAACGATACCTGGTGTCCAACATGTTTGAAAGAGGAGCACATAAAGCATAATGAGCCTCCGAAACTGTGCTGCGTGATGACGTAATTCGTCGGACAGGGGTCTAATGGAGTTTTCACACAGACGTCAATACCGAGTATGGGCACCATTTGCGTCTCTCACTGCAATGCACTGCCGTCGCATCGAACGGAAGAGTGTCTGAATCTCTTGCTGGTCAATATTTGTCCACTCCTGACGCAAAACATCCCTCAGTTGGTTTAACGTTACCGGCTGACGTCGTCTGACGCGGCGGTCTAACGTTCCCACAAATGTTCTATGGGTGACAAGTCTGGTGACAAAGCAGGACACGGCAGGGTTTCAATATTGTTCAACTCCAATAATGTGGTGGAAATCCGAGCAGTATGACACCTGGCGTTGTCCTGTTGGAACAGTGTGACGTTTCTGTTGGCGTTAAAGAACGGCACAACAACTGGCGCAAGGATCTCATCACAGTACCGCTGGGCGTTTAGGTTCCCGTCCACCACTAACAGTTCAGTGCGACTGCCGAATGTGATACCGCCCCACGCCATAACGTTTCCGCCCCCGAACAGATCGACCTTGCGTACACATGCGTCGGCGTAACGTTCACCGCGTCTGCGATATACCCGCTCTCTGTCATCCGCTCGACGCAAACAGAACCGCGATTCATCGCTAAACATCACCGAATTCCACTGTAACCGAGTCCAGCGAGCACGTTCCGTCGTCCATTCCCGCCGTACGTCACGGTGACGTCGTGTCAGGATGGGTCCAACGTATGGCCGATAGGCACGAATGCCACGTTCACCGAGCCTGTTCCTGACTGTTTGTGCACTGATGCGATTGTTGGTCATCCCAGGAGTAACGGCAGCTGTGTGCGTAGCAGGTAGGAACCGGTCACGTAAATGTGACGTCCGAATATGACGGTCCTGTTCACGCGTCGTCACACGTGGTCGACCAGACCTTGGACGGTCGTCCACCGATCCATGTGTTCGATAACGTCGAAGTAGACGTGTTATCGTGATCCGCGTAACCCCGAGTCGATTTGCGACGTCACGCTGACGTAAACCGCCGTCAATCATGCCAATAGCACGCATTCTCTGATTGCGGTGTAGCCTAGGCATTTTGTTAGAGGTAACAATGGGTATGTAAGGTGTTTTTCCTCGATGATAATGCAATACCAGTACAATAAACTGGTTTTCCGATTTGTACATGTGCAGGAAGTTGTCTTTGTTGAGGAGCACGTGCAAATCGGAAATTCGGCGTTCCAGGATTATCGGGTGTTTATTTACCTGTGTTTATGGTTGGCTGATGTTGCAATAAGATACCCGGTACTGATACGTAATAATATATTAAACCTTTCTATGGTTTTATCCGTTTTACGTCATTTTTAGTTTGGTATCGTTTCTTTTTTGACTCCGTATATAAGCTAGTTTTAGCTTCCAACTTGATCCATTGCATTATGTATTATGTATTATGTATGTTATATGTGATTTATGTTTTGCAATAAATACTGTTTGATACCAACAGGTAAAGTCTACTGTCGTTATCCCTTACTGTGCTGGAAACAAGTATATTTGTTTATTGCATACGTTACTATAAATAGTAACACATTTAATGGTAGAAAAGCAAAATATCTGGTCGACGCGAGCAATATATTTCGATTTTCGGCGCGTGCCGAGAACGAATCACGAGCACGTGTCACAGGTAGCAACAACATAGTAACTACATTGTGTAAACATGGCCGCCGAAGCAACACTAAAGTCGTTGTCTGACAGATTGTTGTCTCTTGACGGTAAAATAGCTGAGCGAAATAAGCAAATAACAGCAGAAGTTATTAAACGGCTGCAGTGGGCCATTTGTGGATATTGGCGCACCTAGCCTAATGGCCCTCGGGCCAATATCTCCATAGAGTGCGCCAATATCCACAAATGGCCCACCTCCGCAGTTTAATAACCTCTAAATAGTGGAGCTAGAACATTGGGTTTAAACATATTTATTCGTCATAATATACACTATACATATACATAATTTACACAAATATATTTGCAATGACTAGTGGATTGAATTGGAAGCTATAATAGCTTATTAAAATTCTCTCCACATGGCTGAATAGCAAACAACATAGATCCTGATCAGGCGCTGATCTGGATCTATGTTGTTTGCATATTCCTTCCAATTTATTCAGCATTTAAGGGTCAATTTAGATTGGTAAGTTTATTCCAACACAATCTGACATACATTATAAAATGACGTTACATCCAAACTAGACTGTCCATTTATTTCATTGTAGAAACGAAGGAGGTAGTTTTTATTTATAGCCGTCTCCGGCGAGGCATGTGGGCAACTGGTTTCTCTAAGATGATTATGTATCTGCATCGATTCTGTAGACATCCTGAGTCGGCTTCTTCTCTCTATCCAGGGTAACAAACCATGTGATGGTACTTCAATCGAAAGGGTCCTTTTTAGGACCACACTTGTCGCTGTTGTTCATCCCGCAGCAGCATATAAACGGATCTGACAGTTAAACATCTGGCCGTCTCGGTCGCTCCAGGGTGTGTCCATACCTCCACCACTTCTGTGAAACAGCGATGCTGGAGCGTGTGTCCCATGTCGCATTTAGTTCAACCACCAGAAGATCCCGGTATCCTACCCTGCTGCTGCTAGATGTGCACCGACTGCGACGTGCACGATTAGATCGATGAAGTCAGCCGCGCTTAATTCAAATTCATTGTCTGCAGAGCTGTATAGTCACCAACCAGTGAGAATGGAAGTGACCACGTTCAAACTAATTCCATAATCAATCATGCCTGTCACCACTACAACACTGATTCTTGTTGATTCTTGTTTCTACGTCTTGTTGACATGGCCCGAATAAGATAGATGGTCCTAACTGTATCAGATTTGTTAGTTTTGTTCTAATCCAATATCGTAGAGTGATTGGTATTACATTACAGACATTGTGTCCCCACACATGATTTGCTGTAGAACACTGGAGGATAAATAATGGTATGATGATTGAAAGCTATTCTTTTCTTTACAGATATAATTGTGTTTTCATGAAGGAAGATTCAATATCCCATGACTGTCTGTTACCGGGTCTGTGCTCTTCGGAGATTAAGTTTTCTTTTCTTTTCTTGGCTGTGTGTTGTGTTGTGTTGTGTTGTGTTGTGTTAAGTAATATTTTGTAATACCATAAAAATAGTGTTTTCTCTCCACAATGTTTATTGATTCCGCCCAGCCCGGTCCTGCCTTGCGGTGCCGTCTCTTAATGTCTGTCTGTTGGATGACTGTCAGTTGGTAGGTTTGTGGGTCGGTTGGTTTGTCGGTCGGTCGGTCGGTCGGTCGGTCGGTCGGTCGGTCGGTCGGTCGGTCGGTCGGTCGGTCGGTCGGGTCGGTTGGTTTGTCAGTCGGTCGGTCGGGTCGGTTGGTTTGTCAGTCGGTCGGTCGGGTCGGTTGGTTTGTCAGTCGGTCGGTCGGGTCGGTTGGTTTGTCAGTCGGTCGGTCGGGTCGGTTGGTTTGTCAGTCGGTCGGTCGGGTCGGTCTGGTTGGTTTGTCAGTCGGTCGGTTGGTAGGTTTGTCTGTCGGTCGGGTCGATTGGTAGGTTTGTCAGTCGGTCGGTTGGTAGGTTTGTCTGTCGGTCGGGTCGGTTGGTAGGTTTGTCTGTTGGTCGGGTCGGTTGGTAGGTTTGTCTGTCAGTTGGGTCGGTTGGTAGGTTTGTCAGTCGGTCGGTTGGTAGGTTTGTCTGTCGGTCAGGTCGGTTGGTAGGTTTGTCAGTCGGTCGGTTGGTAGGTTTGTCTATCGGTCGGGTCGGTTGGTAGGTTTGTCAGTCAGTCGGTTGGTAGGTTTGTCAGTCGGTCGGTCGGATCGGTAGGTTTGTCAGTCGGTCGTCCTGGGCTTTATTTCATTATTTTTGCCAAACATTGACAATACCACACAGAAATTGTTGTACGGATAAACACCTTTAAATGACATAATATTATGTTGTAGGAATAAACACCTTTAAAAGTCAGTTACTGTACGGATAGAGAGATCTTTAAAAGTCAGTTACTGTATGGATAGAGAGATCTTTAAAAGTCAGTTACTGTATGGATAGAGAGATCTTTAAAAGTCAGTTACTGTACGGATAGAGAGATCTTTAAAAAGTCAGTTACTGTATGGATAGAGAGATCTTTAAAAGTCAGTTACTGTACGGATAGAGAGATCTGTAAAAGTCAGTTACTGTACGGATAGAGAGATGTTTAAAAGTCAGTTACTGTATGGATAGAGAGATGTTTAAAAGTCAGTTACTGTATGGATAGAGAGATGTTTAAAAGTCAGTTACTGTATGGATAGAGAGATGTTTAAAAGTCAGTTACTGTACGGATAGAGAGATGTTTAAAAGTCAGTTACTGTATGGATAGAGAGATCTTTAAAAGTCAGTTACTGTACGGATAGAGAGATCTTTAAAAGTCAGTTACTGTACGGATAGAGAGATCTGTAAAAGTCAGTTACTGTATGGATAGAGAGATCTTTAAAAGTCAGTTACTGTACGGATAGAGAGATCTTTAAAAGTCAGTTACTGTACGGATAGAGAGATCTTTAAAAGAAAATTACTGTATGGATAGAGAGATCTTTAAAAGTCAGTTACTGTATGGATAGAGAGATCTTTAAAAGTCAGTTACTGTACGGATAGAGAGATCTTTAAAAGAAACTTACTGTACAGATAGAGAGATCTTTAAAAGAAACTTACTGTACGGATAGAGAGATCTTTAAAAGTCAGTTACTGTATGGATAGAGAGATCTTTAAAAGTCAGTTACTGTACGGATAGAGAGATCTTTAAAAGTCAGTTACTGTATGGATAGAGAGATCTTTAAAAGTCAGTTACTGTACGGATAGAGAGATCTTTAAAAGTCAGTTACTGTACGGATAGAGAGATCTTTAAAAGTCAGTTACTGTACGGATAGAGAGATCTTTAAAAGTCAGTTACTGTACGGATAGAGAGATCTTTAAAAGAAACTTACTGTACAGATAGAGAGATCTTTAAAAGAAACTTACTGTACGGATAGAGAGATCTTTAAAAGTCAGTTACTGTATGGATAGAGAGATCTTTAAAAGTCAGTTACTGTACGGATAGAGAGATCTGTAAAAGTCAGTTACTGTACGGATAGAGAGATCTTTAAAAGTCAGTTACTGTATGGATAGAGAGATCTTTAAAAGTCAGTTACTGTATGGATAGAGAGATCTTTAAAAGTCAGTTACTGTATGGATAGAGAGATCTTTAAAAGTCAGTTACTGTACGGATAGAGAGATCTTTAAAAGTCAGTTACTGTATGGATAGAGAGATCTTTAAAAGTCAGTTACTGTACGGATAGAGAGATCTTTAAAAGTCAGTTACTGTACGGATAGAGAGATCTTTAAAAGTCAGTTACTGTATGGATAGAGAGATCTTTAAAAGTCAGTTACTGTACGGATAGAGAGATCTTTAAAAGTCAGTTACTGTACGGATAGAGAGATCTTTAAAAGTCAGTTACTGTATGGATAGAGAGATCTTTAAAAGTCAGTTACTGTATGGATAGAGAGATCTTTAAAAGTAAGTTACTGTACGGATAGAGAGATCTTTAAAAGAAACTTACTGTACGGATAGAGAGATCTTTAAAAGTCAGTTACTGTATGGATAGAGAGATCTTTAAAAGTCAGTTACTGTACGGATAGAGAGATCTTTAAAAGTCAGTTACTGTATGGATAGAGAGATCTTTAAAAGTCAGTTACTGTACGGATAGAGAGATCTTTAAAAGTCAGTTACTGTATGGATAGAGAGATCTTTAAAAGTCAGTTACTGTACGGATAGAGAGATCTTTAAAAGTCAGTTACTGTACGGATAGAGAGATCTTTAAAAGAAACTTACTGTACAGATAGAGAGATCTTTAAAAGAAACTTACTGTACGGATAGAGAGATCTTTAAAAGTCAGTTACTGTATGGATAGAGAGATCTTTAAAAGTCAGTTACTGTACGGATAGAGAGATCTTTAAAAGTCAGTTACTGTATGGATAGAGAGATCTTTAAAAGTCAGTTACTGTATGGATAGAGAGATCTTTAAAAGTCAGTTACTGTACGGATAGAGAGATCTTTAAAAGTCAGTTACTGTATGGATAGAGAGATCTTTAAAAGTCAGTTACTGTACGGATAGAGAGATCTTTAAAAGTCAGTTACTGTATGGATAGAGAGATCTTACTGTACGGATAGAGAGATCTTTAAAAGTCAGTTACTGTATGGATAGAGAGATCTTACTGTACGGATAGAGAGATCTTTAAAAGTCAGTTACTGTACGGATAGAGAGATCTTTAAAAGTCAGTTACTGTATGGATAGAGAGATCTTTAAAAGTCAGTTACTGTACGGATAGAGAGATCTTTAAAAGTCAGTTACTGTATGGATAGAGAGATCTTTAAAAGTCAGTTACTGTATGGATAGAGAGATCTTTAAAAGTCAGTTACTGTACGGATAGAGAGATCTTTAAAAGTCAGTTACTGTATGGATAGAGAGATCTTTAAAAGTCAGTTACTGTATGGATAGAGAAATCTTACTGTACGGATAGAGAGATCTTTAAAAGTCAGTTACTGTATGGATAGAGAGATCTTACTGTACGATAGAGAGATCTTTAAAAGTCAGTTACTGTAGGATAGAGAGATCTTTAAAAGTCAGTTACTGTATGGATAGAGAGATCTTTAAAAGTCAGTTACTGTATGGATAGAGAGATCTTTAAAAGTCAGTTACTGTATGGATAGAGAGATCTTTAAAAGTCAGTTACTGTATGGATAGAGAGATCTTTAAAAGTCAGTTACTGTACGGATAGAGAGATCTTTAAAAGTCAGTTACTGTATGGATAGAGAGATCTTTAAAAGTCAGTTACTGTATGGATAGAGAGATCTTTAAAAGTCAGTTACTGTATGGATAGAGAGATCTTTGTGGTGGTTTTAAAAGTCAGTTACTGTATGGATAGAGAGATCTTTAAAAGTCAGTTACTGTATGGATAGAGAGATCTTTAAAAGTCAGTTACTGTATGGATAGAGAGATCTTTAAAAGTCAGTTACTGTATGGATAGAGAGATCTTTAAAAGTCAGTTACTGTATGATAGAGAGATCTTTAAAAGTCAGTTACTGTATGGATAGAGAGATCTTACTGTACGGATAGAGAGATCTTACTGTACGGATAGAGAGATCTTACTGTACTGTATAGAGAGATCTTACTGTACGGATAGAGAGATCTTACTGTACGGATAGAGAGATCTTACTGTACGGATAGAGAGATCTTACTGTACGGATAGAGAGATCTTACTGTACGGATAGAGAGATCTTACTGTACGGATAGAGAGATCTTACTGTACGGATAGAGAGATCTTACTGTACGGATAGAGAGATCTTACTGTACGGATAGAGAGATCTTACTGTATGGATAGAGAGATCTTACTGTATGGATAGAGAGATCTTACTGTATGGATAGAGAGATCTTACTGTATGGATAGAGAGATCTTACTGTACGGATAGAGAGATCTTACTGTACGGATAGAGAGATCTTACTGTACGGATAGAGAGATCTTACTGTACGGATAGAGAGATCTTACTGTACGGATAGAGAGATCTTACTGTACGGATAGAGAGATCTTACTGTACGGATAGAGAGATCTTTAAAAGAAAGTTGGTGTAAGAAGAAACAACACCTGTAATAAGGGGTTCAGAGTCTGTTTATTAATCACATTAAACAATAACTTTGAGACAATATATATTATATTTAATAATTCATCAATATGCAATTGTGATACATTAAAATGTTTGTTGCCTAAGCCGGAATTATTTATTTGTTTGTTTCTCGGATTCTGTCCGCAAATATTATGTTTGTAGGACGCAAAAAAGAAGAAGATTGTTAACGGATAACACATTATTGACAAGATAGATTTATTTATGAACAAACATTCAATTTGTAGTTTTGCAAATATTATAGACATGGATACATATTGCACTCAATGCTGTCTGATCAAGGTTAACCCTTTCAACACTACAGACCTCTAAATAGGCTTACAAAAAGTGTAGATCCAGATGAGCCGGCTCGTGACGAGCCGTCTCATCAGGATCTGCACTTTTTGCCAGTAATATTATTATTTTTTTTTAGACAAAATGGCCTATTTTGATAAATGAACTGGTCCAAATGTAATTTTCTGATTAATTTATTGGTCTAATATTATCATGGACCAGTCCATGTCAGCTACTTGGTGTTGAATGGGTTAACACAGTTTTACATGTTTGTGTGCACTCCTCAGAATTTAGTAAATTGTCAAATGGTGGAATGACAAAAACTATATAAATTTGTTTTAAAAAAATGTTTCAAAATATTTACATTCAATTGTTTTCTCTCCAATTTTGCCGATATCTATGGCGACGGGTGTGAGAAACGAAAAATAAAAAACTCATGCCTTGCTATGAGACTATTGTTTCCTTGTTATGTATTTAGTTTAAGCTTTTATATATTTTACAACGAGTGCGAAGCAAGTTTTAACAACTATTAATCACTCTCGTTGGCGCGGATGAAAGTATAAATGTTGTCATTCGTGTGGGAAGAAACCAGAGTACCCGGAGAAAACCAACATGTCCTATCTGGTGACCACCGTACCATCTCACATACTTCCCGGTCCGAGGATCGAACCCGGGTTGCATTGGTGAGAAGCAAGTACGCTAACCACTGTGCTAATTGGACAGCAATATGTTATGTATTTCATAGTGCTATCGTTCTAACATGTAAATGAAACACATGGTAAACAATTTTGGGAGAAGTGAGAAAGCTCACGATGTGTGTGTTTTACGTTTATTTATCATCGCTACCGGTTGCCCATATGAGCGACGCCTCCTGAAGAGTTTGTCAGTTTAGATTTTTGGAGGATAGTGCAATGATACAGACAGACCCATTCCAGAGTCTCCTCTGGTTCTTTTACGTGCATGGTGTACAGCACCAACACGAAACCTCGTTAAAGACTGTTAATTTTATTAGGGTCAGACGTGGGATCGAACTAGGAGTACGTTGCAATGGCTAGCTACTAACTGGACACAATTTTGGATGAAAATTGTAAATATCAAAAACCTTTTTTTTTATGTTATGGAGAAGTAGGGCCCGCCGCCCCCAGAGGGCGAAGTCAGCGTCCGTAGGGCAACTAATTCGCCCATGTCACCCTCTAGAATGAGCCTTGATGATGGTATTAGCTCTTAACTCTTTTAGCAGTTTCAATAATAGGATAAAATTGTATTAGGTATTAAAAAACACATAAATCATCGGAGAGTATGAAAGTAGGGGGGGGGGGTTGTAAGTTTTATGGAGAAAAGATTGGTTATACTGCTACACAAGAAGGTAATGAATTTAAGGCTGTGATGTTATGATGTTACGATGGTAAAGATTTTTGTCTTTATTTGATATCTGTCAAATTATTCACTGTTAAAATTTTAAGTGTTTTTTATTTAGAAGAGAGGTTTTGTAAATTAGGATGATCCATATTTTGAGAATATGATGGGTAATGTTTGGAAGAGAAATCAGATTGTGGAGAGTGCGAGAAATTGGGTGATATGTTTGCTACGTCTGTTTATTTTAGGTAAGTGTGCATTATCCCGTAACCTGCCAATCACAACTAAAGTCGCTTTTGCAAATGTGTGTGTGTTTTACGTTTATTTATCGTCGCTACCGGTTTCCCATATGAGCGACGCCTCCTGAAGAGATTAGTCATTTTAGATTTTTGGAGGATAGTGCATTGATACAGACAGAGACCCATTCCAGAGTCTCCTCTGGTTCTTTTACGTGCACGGTGTAAAGCACCGACATGAGACCTCGGTTTAACGTCCCATCTGAAAGACTGTTAATTTTATTAAGGTCAGACGGGGGATCGAACCTGCGATCCCTGGATTATTGGCATTATTGTATTGCTTTTATAGTATACATGTAATTTGGCTGAAAAAAGTTTAAAAAATGGGGATGGTAACGAATGGTGATTTTGGCGTTCGAATATTCGAATGATCTTCTGAACGAATATTCGCTCATTTCTTGAAATTTCAACTTGTACACCTTTTCTACTTTTTGTTTTGAAACACCGTGGCGTAGTACCGTTTCCGGTTTCCGATTGGTAGAATTATATAGCCGTGACGAATCTTTTGAAAAGGCAGGATCTTCTGTTCGCCTCCTATTTATAAACATTGAACATACATGTGGGGGGGGGGGGGTGGGGGGATGGGGGTACAGCATTTCCGACCATTGTGGATGTAAACAGCACATGTGATAACAAATATATACGGCCTGTGTTGATTGTTCAATAACAACTGGATCAAAGTAGTTGACTAGGGTATAAGATGATAAGGTTTATGATTTCTCTGTATCATTTGTATGGGAAAGTTTGAATAAATAAATAAATTTATAATTTCAACAATTTTAATTATGCAACACACTCTGTTTGTTTTGGCTTCCGATGGAACTGGAACCGGACCGTCCTGAAATGTCCGTGCTATTTGCGGATATGTGTGTTCATTTCGACCCCGCTACCCATGAAGCCAGTGTCGGTCCATTTTATTCCCAGCAAGTATCAATTCCTTTCGTCTTATTGTTCTTGCTGTTGCGTTTCATACACAAAGAAGATTAATTTCAAAGTACACGATCTCAGTTGAACCAATTAGTAACACCTGTAACTATGTACCAATTAGTAGCACCTGTAACTATGAATCAATTAATAGCACCTGTAACTATGAACCAATTAATAGCACCTGTAACTATGAACCAATTAATAGCACCTGTAACTATGAACCAATTAGTAGCACGTGTAACTATGAACCAATTAGTAGCACCTGTAACTATGAACCAATTAGTAGCACCTGTAACTATGAACCAATTAGTAGCACCTATAACTATGAACCAATTAGTAGCACCTGTAACTATGAACCAATTAGTAGCACCTGAACCAATTAGTAGCACCTGTAACTATGAACAACACTTTCCTTTGTTAATTGTAGCCATAATAGCGACCACTGTTCGCACCTCCAGGACTGCATGCGGCCATTCTTTTGTGTTTGAATGTTAATTGATTTAACATTAAACAAACAGCTATATGATTTAACTGAATTGTATTAAAATTGTATTTGAAAAAAATATAAACATGCCAGCCAAATACGATTTTAACATTCGAATATTTGGACTTCCGAACGCCGAACGAATATTGAAACATGCGTTGCCATCCCTAAAAACATCGAATATTTGGACT
This sequence comes from Archivesica marissinica, assembly GCA_014843695.1. Classification (NCBI taxonomy): domain Eukaryota; kingdom Metazoa; phylum Mollusca; class Bivalvia; order Venerida; family Vesicomyidae; genus Archivesica; species Archivesica marissinica. The sequence continues at coordinate 18,481,608 of CM026394.1, read as the reverse complement.
TCCGAACGCCGAACGAATATTGAAACATGTGTTGCCATCCCTAAAAACATCGAATATTTGGACTTCCGAACGCCGAACGAATATTGAAACATGCGTTGCCATCCCTCAATTTTTTCAGCCATAATTTACTATGAAAGCACTATTACGCCTGTGGCTATTAGTTTAAACTGTATTTATTTTGCAACGATTGCGACAAGTTTTAACAACTATTAATCACTCTCGTTGGCGCGGATGAAAGCGTAAATGCGGTCATTCGTGTGAGAGGAAACCGGAGTACCCGGTGAAAACCCACCTGTCTGATCTGGTGACCACCGTACCATCTCATATACTTCCCGGTCCGAAGATCGAACCTGGGTTGCATTGGTAAGAGGTGAGCGCGCTAACCACTGCGCTAATGAGTTTGATTGGGACAATTTCAAAACATCCTCCAAGTACTTATTCTCAACGTTTTGAACTTATTGTCGGCCATTTAAACATTGGTAAATCATCTTTTATTTATCACTCCAACCGTAGAGAGGAAACAGTAATGTCACGGCTGAGACTTGGACATACTTGGATTGCTTCACACACTCATTTTTATTGAAGAGGATCCACCATGGTGTATACCATGCCATTCCTCTGTAGATTTTGAACACATCTTAATTCACTGTGTAGATTTAACACTGATTCCTCGCAAATATTATACAGTTGTGACAATGAAGGAGCTTTTCGACACTTGATTTTAAATACATTATTGCATTTTTAAAAGAATCACATCTTTTCCATAAATTTTAAGTTTTACAACTGACATTTTTTAAAATCATTTTTACAGATTGATAAATATTGTTGCAATTGACCTTTCATCCTTACAATTTTAATACATACAGTATGTTATCTACATACTATTTTTAATTGTAAATATCTTGTATACAATATACTTAACCCGCCGCGATATAGCCTGAACTGTGCTGATGCGCCGTTAAACCAAATACTCACTCACTCGGCCATTTAACCCTTTCAACACCACAGACCTCTAAATTGGCTTACAAAAGTGTAGATCCAGATGAGCCGGCTCATGATGAGCTGTCTCATCAGGATCTGCACTTTTTTCAAGTAATATAACTATTTTTAGAATTTTTTTACCCATTTTGATAAATGAATTGATCCAAATGTAATTTTGTTATTAATTTATTGGTCTAAAAATATCATGGACCAGTCCATGTCAGTTACTTGGTGTTGAATGGGTTAAACAGTTTTAAAACAATATGATGAAAAAGGACGTTCCGTCTGATCGCTCCCTGCTGTTTTGCTATTCGGATAGTGGAGCTATAACACTTGTCTGAACAACAAACAACATACGGGTAGTTCCCGATCAGATGCGGAACTACATCGCGGCTGATCTGGATCTATGTTGTTTGCACATTCCGTCCAATTTATTCAGGCTGGTTAATGTTATGTGGAATTTATTTTGTGCATGAAAATGGACATTACTTTAATTAATCTTTGTCGTGTTGTTGACTGAGTTATTGTAATTTTATTACCATCAACTGTCTAAATTATACTGGTTAAAATGATGTACATACATAATTACCGAGGGTGACCGTGGGTGACCGTCCCACCATGCTAGCATTCAAAGTTCTTTTAAAACTTGGCATATTTTGATCAAATTACAGGTATTTAGTCTCCTTTCAGACGTGTTAATTTCATTGTGTTTTTAATGTAAAATCCAAGAAAATGTAAGTAATTTCATTGTGTTTTTAATGTAAAATCCAAGAAAATGTATGTAATTTCATTGTGTTTTTAATGTAAAAGTTCCAAGAAAATGTAAGTAATTTCATTGTGTTTTTAATGTAAAAGTTCCAAGAAAATGTAAGTAATTTCATTGTGTTTTTAATGTAAAATCCAAGAAAATGTATGTAATTTCATTGTGTTTTTAATGTAAAAGTTCCAAGAAAATGTAAGTAATTTCATTGTGTTTTTAATGTAAAAGTTCCAAAGAAAATGTATGTAATTTCATTGTTTTTAATGTAAAATCCAAGAAAATGTATGTAATTTTTCATTGTGTTTTTAATGTAAAAGTTCCAAAGAAAATGTATGTAATTTCATTGTTTTTATTGTAAAATCCAAGAAAATGTAAGTAATTTCATTGTGTTTTTAATGTAAAAGTTCCAAGAAAATGTATGTAATTTCATTGTGTTTTTAATGTAAAAGTTTCAAGAAAATGTATGTAATTTCATTGTTTTTTTAATGTAAAAGTTCCAAGAAAATGTATGTAGTTGGATAGTATTTCCAAGATATATCTGTACATAGAGATGATATTTCCAAGAAATGTATGTAAGTAGCTAATATTTCCAAGAAATGTATGTAGTTTCATATTTCCAAGATATGTATGTAGTTTCATATTTCCAAGAAATGTATGTAGGTTCATATTTCTAAGATATGTATGTAGTTCCAAGAAATGTAGGCAGTTCGATGATATTCAGTGAAGAGAACAAGTACAGAGAATCCACATGTGCAGTATTTTATAAGAGTTTTATTGAGTTGTGAAAGCTTATTGGTGCCGATGATAACATTTGATTGCAGCTGTTTTTCATCTCCAAACACTTCATACACTACCATGCATGTTATTGACTTACACCATATTCCTATCTTCAAATATAAAAATATATAAAAAACTTCAAACGGGGAGTGAAAGTGGGCCGTAAAAAAACATATAAATTGAGTATTAAGTATTCATAGCATTGCCTGTGGGCTTATACTTATATTATGTGAACTGTATTCTTGTTGTACCCTGCCGTTACGAACGGATGTTATTGTCTGTCTGTCTGTCTGTCTGTCTGTCTGTGTCTGCCTGCTGCCTGCCTCCCTATTGCTATCCCCTAGTGCTATCCTCTAGTGCTATCCTCTAGTGATATCTCCTAGTGCTATCTTCTATGCTATCCTCTAGTGCTATGCTCTAATGCTATCCTCTACTGCTATCATCTAGTGATATCCTCTAGTGCTATCTCCTAGTGCTATCCTCTAGTGCTATCCTCTAGTGATATCCTCTAGTGATATCCTCTAGCGATATCCTCTAGTGCTATTGTGTTTGTGTTTTGTGTTTTGGTTTTGTGTTTTGTGTTTTTGTTTTGTGTTTGTGTTTCCTCTAATGATATCCTCTACTGCTATCATCTAGTGATATCCTCTAGTGCTATCCTCTAGCGATATCCTCTAGTGCTATCCTCTAATGATATCCTCTACTGCTATCATCTAGTGATATCCTCTACTGCTATCCTCTAGCGATATCCTCTAGTGCTACCCTCTAGTGCTATCCTCTAGTGCTACCCTCTAGTGATATCCTCTAGCGATATCCTCTAGTGCTATCCTCTAATGCTATCCTCTAGTGCTATCATCTAAGATATCCTCTAGTGCTATCCTCTAGTGCTATCCTCTAATGATATCCTCTAAGACTATCCACTAATGCTATCCTCTAGTGTTACCCTCTAGTGATATCCTCTAGCAATATCCTCTAGTGCTATCCTCTAGTGCTATCCTCTAATGCTATCCTCTAGTGATATCTCCTAGTGCTATCCTCTAGTGCTATCCTCTAGTTTCATACTTTCATAATATTTTATGTTGGGTTGTATAAGTTGTATACTCGTGTTTATTTTCAGACTATTGGTGACAGTGACTCTGTATTAATTGAGAAGAAAGGTATGTAATTTAACTCTTAAAAATAATAATATATAGAGGTGTAGCAAGAATCAAACCTTATTAGAATCATGTTGACCGCACGTCCATGCCACCACAGTGTTTGCTATCTGTGTTCATCTCGAAATGCAAAACCCATCGTTGGATTTTCACAAACGTTGCAGGGAAGTATCGGAATGAATGGCATAAAGTCTTGTGCTTATAAGCGGCATGTTTCAAACTACGTTCGTTATAAGTTGATATTTGAACTAGGGAATAGATTCGGAAAGATGCAATGCAAGCACCCCCCCCCCCCCCGCACTGGTA
>CM026394.1:18432355-18476633 GCA_014843695.1 Archivesica marissinica | reverse complement strand
AAAAGTCAGTTACTGTACGGATAGAGAGATCTTTAAAAGTCAGTTACTGTATGGATAGAGAGATCTTTAAAAGTCAGTTACTGTATGGATAGAGAGATCTTTAAAAGTCAGTTACTGTATGGATAGAGAGATCTTACTGTACGGATAGAGATCTTTAAAAGTCAGTTACTGTATGGATAGAGAGATCTTTAAAAGTCAGTTACTGTATGGATAGAGAGATCTTTAAAAGTCAGTTACTGTATGGATAGAGAGATCTTTAAAAGTCAGTTACTGTACGGATAGAGAGATCTTTAAAAGTCAGTTACTGTATGGATAGAGAGATCTTTAAAAGTCAGTTACTGTACGGATAGAGAGATCTGTAAAAGTCAGTTACTGTACGGATAGAGAGATCTTTAAAAGTCAGTTACTGTATGGATAGAGAGATCTTTAAAAGTCAGTTACTGTATGGATAGAGAGATGTTTAAAAGTCAGTTACTGTATGGATAGAGAGATGTTTAAAAGTCAGTTACTGTACGGATAGAGAGATGTTTAAAAGTCAGTTACTGTATGGATAGAGAGATCTTTAAAAGTCAGTTACTGTACGGATAGAGAGATCTTTAAAAGTCAGTTACTGTATGGATAGAGAGATCTTTAAAAGTCAGTTACTGTATGGATAGAGAGATCTTTAAAAGTCAGTTACTGTATGGATAGAGAGATCTTTAAAAGTCAGTTACTGTACGGATAGAGAGATCTTTAAAAGTCAGTTACTGTATGGATAGAGAGATCTTTAAAAGTCAGTTACTGTATGGATAGAGAGATCTTTAAAAGTCAGTTACTGTACGGATAGAGAGATCTTTAAAAGAATCTTACTGTACGGATAGAGAGATCTTTAAAAGAAACTTACTGTATGGATAGAGAGATCTTTAAAAGTCAGTTACTGTATGGATAGAGAGATCTTTAAAAGTCAGTTACTGTACGGATAGAGAGATCTTTAAAAGTCAGTTACTGTACGGATAGAGAGATCTTACTGTACGGATAGAGAGATCTTACTGTACGGATAGAGAGATCTTACTGTATGGATAGAGAGATCTTACTGTATGGATAGAGAGATCTTACTGTATGGATAGAGAGATCTTACTGTATGGATAGAGAGATCTTACTGTACGGATAGAGAGATCTTACTGTACGGATAGAGAGATCTTACTGTACGGATAGAGAGATCTTACTGTACGGATAGAGAGATCTTACTGTACGGATAGAGAGATCTTACTGTACGGATAGAGAGATCTTACTGTACGGATAGAGAGATCTTTAAAAGAAAGTTGGTGTAAGAAGAAACAACACCTGTAATAAGGGGTTCAGAGTCTGTTTATTAATCACATTAAACAATAACTTTGAGACAATATATATTATATTTAATAATTCATCAATATGCAATTGTGATACATTAAAATGTTTGTTGCCTAAGCCGGAATTATTTATTTGTTTGTTTCTCGGATTCTGTCCGCAAATATTATGTTTGTAGGACGCAAAAAAGAAGAAGATTGTTAACGGATAACACATTATTGACAAGATAGATTTATTTATGAACAAACATTCAATTTGTAGTTTTGCAAATATTATAGACATGGATACATATTGCACTCAATGCTGTCTGATCAAGGTTAACCCTTTCAACACTACAGACCTCTAAATAGGCTTACAAAAAGTGTAGATCCAGATGAGCCGGCTCGTGACGAGCCGTCTCATCAGGATCTGCACTTTTTGCCAGTAATATTATTATTTTTTTTTAGACAAAATGGCCTATTTTGATAAATGAACTGGTCCAAATGTAATTTTCTGATTAATTTATTGGTCTAATATTATCATGGACCAGTCCATGTCAGCTACTTGGTGTTGAATGGGTTAACACAGTTTTACATGTTTGTGTGCACTCCTCAGAATTTAGTAAATTGTCAAATGGTGGAATGACAAAAACTATATAAATTTGTTTTAAAAAAATGTTTCAAAATATTTACATTCAATTGTTTTCTCTCCAATTTTGCCGATATCTATGGCGACGGGTGTGAGAAACGAAAAATAAAAAACTCATGCCTTGCTATGAGACTATTGTTTCCTTGTTATGTATTTAGTTTAAGCTTTTATATATTTTACAACGAGTGCGAAGCAAGTTTTAACAACTATTAATCACTCTCGTTGGCGCGGATGAAAGTATAAATGTTGTCATTCGTGTGGGAAGAAACCAGAGTACCCGGAGAAAACCAACATGTCCTATCTGGTGACCACCGTACCATCTCACATACTTCCCGGTCCGAGGATCGAACCCGGGTTGCATTGGTGAGAAGCAAGTACGCTAACCACTGTGCTAATTGGACAGCAATATGTTATGTATTTCATAGTGCTATCGTTCTAACATGTAAATGAAACACATGGTAAACAATTTTGGGAGAAGTGAGAAAGCTCACGATGTGTGTGTTTTACGTTTATTTATCATCGCTACCGGTTGCCCATATGAGCGACGCCTCCTGAAGAGTTTGTCAGTTTAGATTTTTGGAGGATAGTGCAATGATACAGACAGACCCATTCCAGAGTCTCCTCTGGTTCTTTTACGTGCATGGTGTACAGCACCAACACGAAACCTCGTTAAAGACTGTTAATTTTATTAGGGTCAGACGTGGGATCGAACTAGGAGTACGTTGCAATGGCTAGCTACTAACTGGACACAATTTTGGATGAAAATTGTAAATATCAAAAACCTTTTTTTTTATGTTATGGAGAAGTAGGGCCCGCCGCCCCCAGAGGGCGAAGTCAGCGTCCGTAGGGCAACTAATTCGCCCATGTCACCCTCTAGAATGAGCCTTGATGATGGTATTAGCTCTTAACTCTTTTAGCAGTTTCAATAATAGGATAAAATTGTATTAGGTATTAAAAAACACATAAATCATCGGAGAGTATGAAAGTAGGGGGGGGGGGTTGTAAGTTTTATGGAGAAAAGATTGGTTATACTGCTACACAAGAAGGTAATGAATTTAAGGCTGTGATGTTATGATGTTACGATGGTAAAGATTTTTGTCTTTATTTGATATCTGTCAAATTATTCACTGTTAAAATTTTAAGTGTTTTTTATTTAGAAGAGAGGTTTTGTAAATTAGGATGATCCATATTTTGAGAATATGATGGGTAATGTTTGGAAGAGAAATCAGATTGTGGAGAGTGCGAGAAATTGGGTGATATGTTTGCTACGTCTGTTTATTTTAGGTAAGTGTGCATTATCCCGTAACCTGCCAATCACAACTAAAGTCGCTTTTGCAAATGTGTGTGTGTTTTACGTTTATTTATCGTCGCTACCGGTTTCCCATATGAGCGACGCCTCCTGAAGAGATTAGTCATTTTAGATTTTTGGAGGATAGTGCATTGATACAGACAGAGACCCATTCCAGAGTCTCCTCTGGTTCTTTTACGTGCACGGTGTAAAGCACCGACATGAGACCTCGGTTTAACGTCCCATCTGAAAGACTGTTAATTTTATTAAGGTCAGACGGGGGATCGAACCTGCGATCCCTGGATTATTGGCATTATTGTATTGCTTTTATAGTATACATGTAATTTGGCTGAAAAAAGTTTAAAAAATGGGGATGGTAACGAATGGTGATTTTGGCGTTCGAATATTCGAATGATCTTCTGAACGAATATTCGCTCATTTCTTGAAATTTCAACTTGTACACCTTTTCTACTTTTTGTTTTGAAACACCGTGGCGTAGTACCGTTTCCGGTTTCCGATTGGTAGAATTATATAGCCGTGACGAATCTTTTGAAAAGGCAGGATCTTCTGTTCGCCTCCTATTTATAAACATTGAACATACATGTGGGGGGGGGGGGGTGGGGGGATGGGGGTACAGCATTTCCGACCATTGTGGATGTAAACAGCACATGTGATAACAAATATATACGGCCTGTGTTGATTGTTCAATAACAACTGGATCAAAGTAGTTGACTAGGGTATAAGATGATAAGGTTTATGATTTCTCTGTATCATTTGTATGGGAAAGTTTGAATAAATAAATAAATTTATAATTTCAACAATTTTAATTATGCAACACACTCTGTTTGTTTTGGCTTCCGATGGAACTGGAACCGGACCGTCCTGAAATGTCCGTGCTATTTGCGGATATGTGTGTTCATTTCGACCCCGCTACCCATGAAGCCAGTGTCGGTCCATTTTATTCCCAGCAAGTATCAATTCCTTTCGTCTTATTGTTCTTGCTGTTGCGTTTCATACACAAAGAAGATTAATTTCAAAGTACACGATCTCAGTTGAACCAATTAGTAACACCTGTAACTATGTACCAATTAGTAGCACCTGTAACTATGAATCAATTAATAGCACCTGTAACTATGAACCAATTAATAGCACCTGTAACTATGAACCAATTAATAGCACCTGTAACTATGAACCAATTAGTAGCACGTGTAACTATGAACCAATTAGTAGCACCTGTAACTATGAACCAATTAGTAGCACCTGTAACTATGAACCAATTAGTAGCACCTATAACTATGAACCAATTAGTAGCACCTGTAACTATGAACCAATTAGTAGCACCTGAACCAATTAGTAGCACCTGTAACTATGAACAACACTTTCCTTTGTTAATTGTAGCCATAATAGCGACCACTGTTCGCACCTCCAGGACTGCATGCGGCCATTCTTTTGTGTTTGAATGTTAATTGATTTAACATTAAACAAACAGCTATATGATTTAACTGAATTGTATTAAAATTGTATTTGAAAAAAATATAAACATGCCAGCCAAATACGATTTTAACATTCGAATATTTGGACTTCCGAACGCCGAACGAATATTGAAACATGCGTTGCCATCCCTAAAAACATCGAATATTTGGACTTCCGAACGCCGAACGAATATTGAAACATGTGTTGCCATCCCTAAAAACATCGAATATTTGGACTTCCGAACGCCGAACGAATATTGAAACATGCGTTGCCATCCCTCAATTTTTTCAGCCATAATTTACTATGAAAGCACTATTACGCCTGTGGCTATTAGTTTAAACTGTATTTATTTTGCAACGATTGCGACAAGTTTTAACAACTATTAATCACTCTCGTTGGCGCGGATGAAAGCGTAAATGCGGTCATTCGTGTGAGAGGAAACCGGAGTACCCGGTGAAAACCCACCTGTCTGATCTGGTGACCACCGTACCATCTCATATACTTCCCGGTCCGAAGATCGAACCTGGGTTGCATTGGTAAGAGGTGAGCGCGCTAACCACTGCGCTAATGAGTTTGATTGGGACAATTTCAAAACATCCTCCAAGTACTTATTCTCAACGTTTTGAACTTATTGTCGGCCATTTAAACATTGGTAAATCATCTTTTATTTATCACTCCAACAACCGTAGAGAGGAAACAGTAATGTCACGGCTGAGACTTGGACATACTTGGATTGCTTCACACACTCATTTTTATTGAAGAGGATCCACCATGGTGTATACCATGCCATTCCTCTGTAGATTTTGAACACATCTTAATTCACTGTGTAGATTTAACACTGATTCCTCGCAAATATTATACAGTTGTGACAATGAAGGAGCTTTTCGACACTTGATTTTAAATACATTATTGCATTTTTAAAAGAATCACATCTTTTCCATAAATTTTAAGTTTTACAACTGACATTTTTTAAAATCATTTTTACAGATTGATAAATATTGTTGCAATTGACCTTTCATCCTTACAATTTTAATACATACAGTATGTTATCTACATACTATTTTTAATTGTAAATATCTTGTATACAATATACTTAACCCGCCGCGATATAGCCTGAACTGTGCTGATGCGCCGTTAAACCAAATACTCACTCACTCGGCCATTTAACCCTTTCAACACCACAGACCTCTAAATTGGCTTACAAAAGTGTAGATCCAGATGAGCCGGCTCATGATGAGCTGTCTCATCAGGATCTGCACTTTTTTCAAGTAATATAACTATTTTTAGAATTTTTTTACCCATTTTGATAAATGAATTGATCCAAATGTAATTTTGTTATTAATTTATTGGTCTAAAAATATCATGGACCAGTCCATGTCAGTTACTTGGTGTTGAATGGGTTAAACAGTTTTAAAACAATATGATGAAAAAGGACGTTCCGTCTGATCGCTCCCTGCTGTTTTGCTATTCGGATAGTGGAGCTATAACACTTGTCTGAACAACAAACAACATACGGGTAGTTCCCGATCAGATGCGGAACTACATCGCGGCTGATCTGGATCTATGTTGTTTGCACATTCCGTCCAATTTATTCAGGCTGGTTAATGTTATGTGGAATTTATTTTGTGCATGAAAATGGACATTACTTTAATTAATCTTTGTCGTGTTGTTGACTGAGTTATTGTAATTTTATTACCATCAACTGTCTAAATTATACTGGTTAAAATGATGTACATACATAATTACCGAGGGTGACCGTGGGTGACCGTCCCACCATGCTAGCATTCAAAGTTCTTTTAAAACTTGGCATATTTTGATCAAATTACAGGTATTTAGTCTCCTTTCAGACGTGTTAATTTCATTGTGTTTTTAATGTAAAATCCAAGAAAATGTAAGTAATTTCATTGTGTTTTTAATGTAAAATCCAAGAAAATGTATGTAATTTCATTGTGTTTTTAATGTAAAAGTTCCAAGAAAATGTAAGTAATTTCATTGTGTTTTTAATGTAAAATCCAAGAAAATGTATGTAATTTCATTGTGTTTTTAATGTAAAAGTTCCAAGAAAATGTAAGTAATTTCATTGTGTTTTTAATGTAAAAGTTCCAAAGAAAATGTATGTAATTTCATTGTTTTTAATGTAAAATCCAAGAAAATGTATGTAATTTTTCATTGTGTTTTTAATGTAAAAGTTCCAAAGAAAATGTATGTAATTTCATTGTTTTTATTGTAAAATCCAAGAAAATGTAAGTAATTTCATTGTGTTTTTAATGTAAAAGTTCCAAGAAAATGTATGTAATTTCATTGTGTTTTTAATGTAAAAGTTTCAAGAAAATGTATGTAATTTCATTGTTTTTTTAATGTAAAAGTTCCAAGAAAATGTATGTAGTTGGATAGTATTTCCAAGATATATCTGTACATAGAGATGATATTTCCAAGAAATGTATGTAAGTAGCTAATATTTCCAAGAAATGTATGTAGTTTCATATTTCCAAGATATGTATGTAGTTTCATATTTCCAAGAAATGTATGTAGGTTCATATTTCTAAGATATGTATGTAGTTCCAAGAAATGTAGGCAGTTCGATGATATTCAGTGAAGAGAACAAGTACAGAGAATCCACATGTGCAGTATTTTATAAGAGTTTTATTGAGTTGTGAAAGCTTATTGGTGCCGATGATAACATTTGATTGCAGCTGTTTTTCATCTCCAAACACTTCATACACTACCATGCATGTTATTGACTTACACCATATTCCTATCTTCAAATATAAAAATATATAAAAAACTTCAAACGGGGAGTGAAAGTGGGCCGTAAAAAAACATATAAATTGAGTATTAAGTATTCATAGCATTGCCTGTGGGCTTATACTTATATTATGTGAACTGTATTCTTGTTGTACCCTGCCGTTACGAACGGATGTTATTGTCTGTCTGTCTGTCTGTCTGTCTGTCTGTGTCTGCCTGCTGCCTGCCTCCCTATTGCTATCCCCTAGTGCTATCCTCTAGTGCTATCCTCTAGTGATATCTCCTAGTGCTATCTTCTATGCTATCCTCTAGTGCTATGCTCTAATGCTATCCTCTACTGCTATCATCTAGTGATATCCTCTAGTGCTATCTCCTAGTGCTACCCTCTAGTGCTATCCTCTAGTGATATCCTCTAGTGATATCCTCTAGCGATATCCTCTAGTGCTACCCTCTAGTGCTACCCTCTAGTGATATCCTCTAGTGATATCCTCTAGCGATATCCTCTAGTGCTATCCTCTAGTGCTATCCTCTAATGATATCTCCTAGTGCTACCCTCTAGTGCTATCCTCTAGTGATATCCTCTAGTGATATCCTCTAGTGATATCCTCTAGTGATATCCTCTAGTGATATCCTCTAGTGATATCCTCTAGTGATATCCTCTAGTGATATCCTCTAGTGCTACCCTCTAGTGATATCCTCTAGTGCTACCCTCTAGTGATATCCTCTAGTGATATCCTCTAGTGATATCCTCTAGCGATATCCTCTAGTGATATCCTCTAGTGCTACCCTCTAGTGCTATCCTCTAGTGCTACCCTCTAGTGATATCCTCTAGTGATATCCTCTAGTGCTATCCTCTAGTGCTATCCTCTAGTGCTACCCTCTAGTGCTATCCTCTAGCGATATCCTCTAGTGCTATCCTCTAGTGCTATCCTCTAGTGCTATCCTCTAGTGATATCCTCTAGTGATATCCTCTAGTGCTACCCTCTAGTGATATCCTCTAGTGATATCCTCTAGTGCTATCATCTAACGATATCCTCTAGTGCTATCCTCTAGTGCTATCATCTAACGATATCCTCTAGTGCTACCCTCTAGTGCTATCCTCTAGTGCTATCATCTAACGATATCCTCTAGTGCTACCCTCTAGTGATATCCTCTAGTGCTATCATCTAACGATATCCTCTAGTGCTATCCTCTAGTGCTATCATCTAACGATATCCTCTAGTGATATCCTCTAGTGCTATCCTCTAGTGCTACCCTCTAGGATATCCTCTAGTGCTATCATCTAACGATATCCTCTAGTGCTATCCTCTAGTGCTATCCTCTAATGATATCCTCTAGTGCTATCATCTAACGATATCCTCTAGTGCTATCCTCTAGTGCTATCCTCTAATGATATCCTCTAAGACTATCCTCTAATGCTATCCTCTAGTGTTACCCTCTAGTGATATCCTCTAGCAATATCCTCTAGTGCTATCCTCTAGTGCTATCATATAATGCTATCCTCTAGTGATATCCTCTAGTGATATCCTCTAGTACTATCCTCTAATGATATCCTCTAGTGATATCTCCTAGTGCTATCCTCTAGTTTCATACTTTCATAATATTTTATGTTGGGTTGTATAAGTTGTATACTCGTGTTTATTTTCAGACTATTGGTGACAGTGACTCTGTATTAATTGAGAAGAAAGGTATGTAATTTAACTCTTAAAAATAATAATATATAGAGGTGTAGCAAGAATCAAACCTTATTAGAATCATGTTGACCGCACGTCCATGCCACCACAGTGTTTGCTATCTGTGTTCATCTCGAAATGCAAAACCCATCGTTGGATTTTCACAAACGTTGCAGGGAAGTATCGGAATGAATGGCATAAAGTCTTGTGCTTATAAGCGGCATGTTTCAAACTACGTTCGTTATAAGTTGATATTTGAACTAGGGAATAGATTCGGAAAGATGCAATGCAAGCACCCCCCCCCCCCCCGCACTGGTAATTGACACAAGAACAAATGTTTGATTTCACATGACCTTCATTTGACCTTGAAAGGTCGGTGCACCCAGGGTCTGACTGCACCAATAGCTGTGGAGTCACCATATGACCTCAACTGTTGGTGCGACTTTAAACCCCCAAGTAAACCGAAGCAAAAAAACAACTATAAACATTGTTGAAAAAATATATAATCTTATATTTTGACTTGGGTAGTCTTGTTTTGTTCTACTTTGTAGCTGGGTCACGGTTGAGACTTGGACATACCCGTTTCACACACTCATTTTTATTGAAAAGAGAGGATCCACCATGGTGTATACCATGCCATTCCTCTATAAATGTTGAACACATCTTAATTCACTGTGTAGATTTAGCACTCATTCGTGGAAAATATGATACAGTTGTGACAATGAAGGAGCTTTTCGACACTGTTGATTTTAAATACATTATTGCATTTTTAAAAGAATCGCATCTTTTCCATAAATTGTAAGTTTTACAACTGATGTTTTTTTTAATCATTTTTACAGCTTGATAAATGTTGTTGCAATTGACCTTTCGTCATTACAATTTTAATACAAACAGTATGTTATCTACATAATATTTTTAATTGTAAATATCTTGTATACAATGTACTTAACCCGGCGCGATATAGCCTGAACTGTGCTGATGCGCCGTTAAACCAAATACTCACTCACTCTGCACTTTGTAGCTGGCTTACTCCATAACTAATCACAGAAATGAATGTGCATAAATCACTCTTAGAATATGTTTTACTAAAGTTACTTGCATAAATAATTGGACACATACAGTGTACCTTCTCTTTATTAACAGGAATATGTACTTTAATGTAAAATGTCGTATCTACAAAACGTTCAGGCGCATTCCAAAACTATTGTAAAGATTATATACAGATGAAAGTGCACGAGAATCGCAGCATTCGGTATTTGTTTTGCTGATAAATGAAATTCCAGCATTATATCACATTTTTATTATTACCGTTTTTGCCACTTCTCATTGGTCAATTAAGCTGGATATCAGAAATAGAGCAGCAGGAAAATGAGCTAGTTTGGTTAATGTAAAAAAAAAAACGAAACAAAACCCCCATGACATAGCCGCAAATAGATTTGGAATTCTGGTATGGATATGCCCTGTACACCTAGCATGACAGTGCCAAGAAACATATAATGCCCTTGACTACATAAAACACTAATTAGAAAGCAGTTCTGCATGATAACTGGTCACCGCCTCATTTCAGTTTCTCGGAAGACTTTAAAAGAAGTACCTGATGATTGATTCACCTGACATTCTACTGATTGCTTTCTCCCATCCATTATAGATTTTGTGCTTGGGTTCCTGAAATAATCCCTGAAAATATGATCGGTCCCCGGCTTCCCTGGTGCAGAATAAAGCTGGATGTGAAATAAATGAGGGATAAAGTGTAAAATACTGGCAAGTAGCTCTGGTAAAGACGTACACATTGCCGTATATAATGGGCTTAGTGGCTGGAACTGTCTAACCACTAGATCGTGGAATGTTGCTCCTGTCTATCTGGAACTCTCTAACCACTAGATCGTGGAATGTTGCTCCTGTCTATCTGGAACTCTCTAACCACTAGATCGTGGAATGTTGCTCCTGTCTATCTGGAACTCTCTAACCATAGATGTGGAATGTTGCTCCTGTCTATTGGAACTTCTAACACTAGATCGTGGAATGTTGCTCCTGTCTATCTGGAACTCTCTAACCACTAGATCGTGGAATGTTGCTCCTGTCTATCTGGAACTGTCTAACCACTAGATCGTGGAATGTTGCTCCTGTCTATCTGGAACTCTCTAACCACTAGATCGTGGAATGTTGCTCCTGTCTATCTGGAACTCTCTAACCACTAGATGGTGGAATGTTGCTCCTGTCTATCTGGAACTCTCTAACCACTAGATCGTGGAATGCCTGTCTATCTGGAACTCTCTAACCACTAGATCGTGGAATGTTGCTCCTGTCTATCTGGAACTCTCTAACCACTAGATCGTGGAATGTTGCTCCTGTCTATCTGGAACTCTCTAACCACTAGATCGTGGAATGTTGCTCCTGTCTATCTGGAACTCTCTAACCACTAGATCATGGAATGTTGCTCCTGTCTATCTGGAACTCTCTAACCACTAGATGGTGGAATGTTGCTCCTGTCTATCTGGAACTGTCTAACCACTAGATCGTGGAATGTTGCTCCTGTCTATCTGGAACTCTCTAACCACTAGATCGTGGAATGTTGCTCCTGTCTATCTGGAACTCTCTAACCACTAGATCGTGGAATGTTGCTCCTGTCTATCTGGAACTCTGTAACCACTAGATCGTGGAATGTTGCTCCTGTCTATCTGGAACTCTCTAACCACTAGATCGTGGAATGTTGCTCCTGTCTATCTGGAACTCTCTAACCACTAGATGGTGGAATGTTGCTCCTGTCTATCTGGAACTCTCTAACCACTAAATCATGGAATGTTGCTCCTGTCTATCTGGAACTCTCTAACCACTAGATCATGGAATGTTGCTCCTGTCTATCTGGAACTCTCTAACCACTAGATCGTGGAATGTTGCTCCTGTCTATCTGGAACTCTAACCACTAGATCATGGAATGTTGCTCCTGTCTATCTAGAACTCTCTAACCACTAGATCGTGGAATGTTGCTCCTGTCTATTTCCTTCTCGTTTGACTTGTCATTGAAGCTCATAATTCAGTTAGAGCTGTTACCATACAAGTGGTGCCTGTTTTAGATTATGTTTAGCTCATTTGCATGCTGGGTAACATTAAGCTATAAATAGTTCAAATAATTGTAGCAGAATGCAATTACCTAATTAGTTTTTTTATTTGACTTGATGAGTTCTTATTTTTGACTTGATGAGTTCTTATTTTGGCTTCATGAGTTCCTATTTTTGACATCATGAGTTCTTATTTGACTTCATGAGTTCTTATTTTTGACTTCATGAGTTCTTATTTGAAGCTGAAAACACTGGAAATATATCGTGGAGTTTCATTATTTTTATACAAATTTATTTTAGTTCCATTGTGAAACAAGTTCTTACAACTTATACTAATCACTCTCGAGACCTCATTCCTGATGGAATCCATCGCCACGAGGAAGAGAGAAGAGGCAACATGGAATTCAAATGGGTACAATTGTAACGGCTCCAGCGGGGCTTGAACTCCGGACCTTTCACATCCACTGCGCTATCACGACTTCCACGTTGTTACGATACAATTCTAATGAAATTGCATGACATATTAGATTGTTATTTTCACCGTCAACGTTGTACTGTTTATATTATGTTTAGTTTATTTTCAAAATTTCCTGTTGTTAGCAAGCTAGCCTATGAGAACATAACATAAACAGTCTACATCCAATATGTCGAATTCCGTCGGACCGAATAAATACTTCGGCATAACCGAAATTTGACTTAACGAATTTCGATATAAACGGAGCCAGTTATATGTAACATGAAAGTGTCAGAAACGGGACTTTGCTCCGATATCGAGAATTCGAAGTAACCGGAGAATTCGACAAAGAATTCGAGATAACCGACTTTGATATAACGGATATATATATTAGGTATTTTTATATTTGTTTTGACCATACAGAAAAAAATGTGAAAAACAAACTTTCCTTAAAAGTCTGGTGTCAAAAAATGGGTCGGTCGGGAAAAGGTTTTTGGTCTTAGCCGGGAAAGCTTACGGTTGCAAACATCGATAAAATCTGCCAACAAAACATTTCAATAAAATATTTAAAAGAAATCTATTAAACAAATTAATCAATAATACAGATATTGTTTTATTAGTTTAAACATTATTTATTTGTTCTGTTACATACATGTATATATACAACTATTATAAATGATTGTAAGACAAATAGGATTTGAAAACAAGCTTAATACAAAGCTTATGTAAATTCATCTCCGTGGTAAACATAAAGTCTAATTATCCGATTAAAGAACTTGTATGTATTATGAAATGGTCAAGTTGTAATATTGTTTGTTTTAAACAAAAATATAGTCTATATTTCACGATTGTAATTGTAAGTGCTGCAAAGTATTTCAAAGAAAAATACCTGTTCCCCTCCCAGTCCGTCCGTGTGTTCGTAGATCAATGAGTGAATCGCTTGGAGGTAACAATGAATATTGTTTTATTAACAGTTGCGATAATTATAGTGCTTGAAAAACTAAAAACAAAATAAAACAAAATTATCAGTAAACATTCTGAAAGACGAAACTGCAATGTGTGTGTGTGTTTTACGTTTATTTATCGTCGCTACCCGTTGCCCATATGAGCGACGCCTCCTGAAGAGATTAGTCATTTTAGATTTTTGGAGGATAGTGCAATGAGTCCATTCCAGAGTCTCCTCTGGTTCTTTTACGTGCACGGTGTAAAGCACCGACACAAGACCTCGGTTTAACGTCCCATCTGAAAGACTGTTAATTTTATTAGGGTCAGACGGGGGGGATCGAACATGCGATCCATGGATTACAAGTCCAGCGTGTTAACCACTGGACTACAGATCCGTCTGTAACTGCACTGTATGTGCGATATTCACGTTTTTATAGTTTCATAGTTTATTTCAGATATTAAAGCAGCCCTATATCGTATGAAATAAAATATTTGAAAAATTCAAATATTACATATGCTGCTACACATTCTTACATTATACTTTGTATAATTATGTTCAAACAGTGTTTTTTTGCGATAAAACAAACTCGAAACCGAAAGTAGGACTTTCCGAGGCGATCGGTCACTCAATTGTTTACAATCGGAACGCATCGTCCGCACTTGTTTACAATCGGAACGCATCGTCCGCACTTGTTTACAATCGTAATGCATCGTCCGCACTTGTTTACAATCGGAACGCATCGTCCGCACTTGTTTACAATCGGAACGCATCGTCCGCACTTGTTAACATTCGGAATGTATCGTCCACTTTTGTACCACGTTGTCTTTTTTAATTGAATTACTTGAGATGTTGATTCATACCTCTGTTATCTAAGTCTTTTAGGGACATGTCTACATCCGAGTGATTCAACATTAGAGGAAGAGAGATAGATAGTCTTTCATGTTCAAAATATGTTGACATTCCAGCGTTGTTTTCTACATCTGCTGTTGTTTCACGCATGCACGATGTGCATGTTTACATTTCGTGTGCTGATAACACATTTCGTTTGTTGATAAACAATTCGCGTATACGACGGTGTATATTTATTGGATTTTTATCGTATATGAGCGACTGTTTCGATTTTTGTAAACACACATACATTAGTATTTTATATTTTACCAAAAACATCCTTTATTACGATATAGTGCTGCTTTAACCTTTATGTTTGAATTGCATGCTGAATAAAATGTGAACCGCTAAGTGTGACAATTGAATCTTCTTGCTGTCAATATAGGAAAAGTGCAAATTCATGTAAAATCCGGTGAATTCCTAAAGTCTAAAATAAAGAGTGAGACATAAATGCTTTTCCCTTTGATGTGATATCATTAGCTGGTTGTAGATATTGCAGCAATTTCATGGCTGTTCGCTGAACATGGCAACAGTTATGCTGATGTAGGTTAGCCCATTCAACATTACAGACGTCTAAATAGGTTTACAAAAAGTGTAGATCCGGATGAGCGGCTCATGACGAGCTGTTAAAATACACAATAATTATGACCATTAAATAGAACATTTGAATAAAAGGAGTGCTGACGGATCTGTAGTCCAGTGGTTAACACGCTGGACTGGTAATCCAGGGATCGCAGGTTTGATCCCCTGTCTGACCCTAATAAAATTAACAGTCTTTCAGATGGGACGTTAAACCGAGGTCTCGTGTCGGTGCTTTACACTGTGCACGTAAAAGAACCATGGGTCTCTGTCTATATCATTGCACTATCCTCCAACATCTAAAATGACTAATCTCTTCAGGAGGCGTCGCTCATATGGGCAACCGGTAGCGCCGATAAATAAACGTAAAACACACACACACGATGGAGTGTTTGCTATGGGGCCAATATATCTTACTGGACATCATTTTGTATGAAAATTGAAAAATAATTATTAGGGAGAAAACTATATTACTATTTCGCCCAAGTCACCACCCTCCAGAATGAGCCCTGCGCCCTGCAGAATGTATCTTATAATGTTGATAGAATGTAACTAATAACATTGATGAAGTCAATATGTGCTGAGTGCTAATTCAGTGTACACCATTGGTGTTTATCTTGAAGTATCATTGTTATAGTATGACATCACTGCCAACATTCCTGCAAACTGATAGCCTATAAAACATATACTGCCTTTGTTATGTGCTCAGCGTTCCCGAAATAAGTGTGTATTGTCTGTATAGGTATCTACAGCAATATTGGGAATTTGTTGTGTGTTTTACGTTTATTTAGCGTCGCTACCGGTTGCCCATATGAGTCGCTCCTCCTGAAATGAATAGTCATTTTAGATTTTGGAGGACATTGCAATGATACAGACAGAGGTCCATTCCAGAGTCTCCTCTGGTTCTTTTACGTGCACAGTGTAAAGCACCGACACGAGACCTCGGTTTAAAGTCCCATCTGAAAAACTGTTAATTTTATTATGGTCAGACGGGGGATCGAACCTGCGATCCCTGGATTCCAACGTGTTTCCACTGGACTATTTGGAATGTTGTGCACAACATTTATAGGTGTTATTGCCACTCTATAATCTTTCGCTTTTTTTTAGCCATTATTGGGACAGATTTTATAATTATTATTATTACTGAGTCCAGTCCGCCTCCGTGGTCGAGTGGTTACGGTCGCTGACTTGTATACCACTGTAACCTATCATCACTGATGGTCACGGGTTCGAGCCCCGCTCAGGTCGTGTCTCATTTATATGAAAAAGTTGGCAGTTTCTTACGGAGGTTGGTGCACCCAAGTACTGGTTAACCGCTGGAGCCTGCCCAGGAAAGGTGCTGTTAGGGAAACTGCCCGCTGGCGATATAGCGCGAAATGGTGCTGATGCAGGCGTAAAACCCGAAATACAACATAACATAATTATTATTACTGATGCCGATTTTAGAGACATTATGGGATTGATTTTAAAGCCATTATTATGATCAATTACAAAAAAAGCCATTATTGAGACCGATTTTAAGCCATTATTAAAATTGATTTTAAAGCCATTATTGAGACCGATTTTAAAGCCATTATTGAAATTGATTTTAAAGCCATTATTGAAATTGATTTTAAAGCCATTATTGAGACCGATTTTAAAGCCATTATTGAGACCGATTTTAAAGCCATTATTGAGACAAATTATATAGCCATTATTAGTGCAATTTTCCCTGCCATTGAATTTTTAATAAATTTTTGCTGAACCTAAACTGTTGATAGTCTCATGAATACTCATAATATTAATGAAGTGAAAAAGATTGTTGATATTTTCACTGATAAGAAAAACATGGCGATATTGATTTATATCCACTAAATGATTTTAATTTTCCCCTCGGATCTTAGCAAAATCGTTGGCATGCTGCTAATATGTATTCCAGAACAAAATTGTGGAAATGTTAATAGTTTAGACTTTATTTATTTTATTTTACGATTGCGAAACAATTTTTAACAACTTATATTAATCACTCTCGTTGGCGTGGATAATAGCGTAAATGTGGTCATTCGTGTGGGAGGAAACCGGAGTACCCGGAGAAAACCCACTTGTCCGATCTGGCGACCATCGTACCATCTCACATGCTTCACGGTCCGAGGATCGAACCCGGGTTGCATTGGTGAGAAGCGAGCGAGCTGACCACTGCGCTAATTTTCTCTGAAAAGTTGGTCAAAATCAATTTAGATTCCATAATATTTCATGTCGTACTGCTTGTTATTTATTGACTTTAATTGTAATTTGGTATAAAAATTACCCGTGCAAATCTTTTGTCCCTAAGTATAATATATACATTGAGTTCATCCACCAGAAACAAAACAAGCCATGTCTTATGTAATATACATGGCTTGTCATAAAGCATAATTATATTGTGTGTGTATGACATTATTTTTTTGGATGTGTTTTTGTGTTGTTATGAAAGCCTCATGACTTTGACAAATGTTCTTGTTTAGCATACCTTATGATGGCATCTACTCAACAAGACTTATCCATTAATTGAGAAATCTCAGGCATAGTTTCCTGTGCTAGCTACTGGCTACCACAAACAAATAAATGTAGTATGTGTTTTCATTTTCTAGTCACTAGGAAATAAGTAAATAAATTCTTGCATTGCGTTGGAATTACTCGTACAGTAAGTGATTAATTAATGTTTTTTTTCTCTCTCTTTACTCGCTTCTCACCAATGCAACCCGGGTTCGATCCTCGGACCGGGAAGTATATGAGATGGTACGGTTGTCGCCAGATCAGACAGTTGGTTTTCTCTGGGTATTCAGTTTCCTCCCACGTTAATGACCACGTTTACGCTTTCATTCGCGCCAACGAGAGTGATTAACCCTTTCAACCCCAAGTAACTGACATGGACTGGTGCATGCTATTTTTAGACCAATAAATTAATAAGAAAATTACATTTGGACCAGTTCATTTATCAAAATGGGTAATTTTATCTAAAAATAGTAATAATTATTACTGGCAAAAAAGTGCAGATCCTGATGAGACGGCTCGTTATGAGCCGGCTCATCTGGATCTACACTTTTCATAAGCCTATTTAGAGGCCTGTGGGGTTGAAAGGGTTAATATAAGTTGTTAAAACTTTCTTCGTAATCGTTGTAAAATAAAGTTTAACCCTTTCAACCCCACAGGCCTCTAAATAGGCTTATGAAAAGTGTAGATCCAGATGAGCCGGCTCGTGACGAGCCATCTCATCAGGATCTGCACTTTTTTGCCAGTAATAATTATTAATTTTAGACAAAATTACCCATTTTGATAAATGAACTGGTCCGAATGTAATTTTCTTATTCATTTATTGGTCTAAGAATATCATGGACCAGTCCATGTGAGTTACTTGGGGTTGAAAGGGTTAATTGTTTTGTGTTATTGGTATGCTTGTGTATTGCAACATCTTGGTTAACCGCGGCCTACAGAAGTATGATAGTTATTTTATTTTTTGGAAAAATAGTGCAAGCATGAATACAGAAGATGCTGCCATTACAGAAGCATCACTGGTTGAATTTCTTATATGCCTGGTGTGTAGCACCTATAGAGACAATGTATATGTCCCATCTGAAAGATGTATTATTAGTTTATACAAATTTATTTGAGCTCGGTTGCGAAATAAGTTTTTACATCATTTTTTCCCCAAATATTATTAGGGTCGTAGCGGGGATCGAGCCTGTGATCCCTGGAGTCGCAGTGAAACATGTTAACGAATGAGTTAGCACATTGTTATTAACAGTGTCGTAGTGTTAGATTTAACACATTTAGTGGTTCAGTGCTTTACTAGTCAACTGTGGAACGAAATAATATTTATGCATGTTTTTGTATATTTAGTGGTTTTCATTTTAAAAATGTTTCCATACTGAATGGTATTTCAAGAGCAAAGGGCTAACAGTTTAAAAAAGGCAGTAATTAAGAAAAACAATTTAATAGTGTATGCAGATTTCTCTTGGCTCGATTGCGAAAAAGTTCTTACAACATTAGTTGTTATCGTTCTCGAGACGTCATTCCAGAAGAAGCCTTCGATTCATGTAACAGACGTATGTGTTGTTGCCAGTCTACTGACCTTGTTTTGGTTGACAGTTGTTTCATGTGGCAGGTGTACGTGTTGTTGCCGGTCTACTGACCATGTTTTGGTTGACAGTTGTTACATGTGGCAGGCATACGTGTTGTTGCCATTCTACTGACCTTGTTTTGGTTGACAGTTGTTTCATGTGGCAGGTGTACGTGTTGTTGCCGGTCTACTGACCATGTTTTGGTTGACATTTGTTTCATGTGGCAGGCGTACGTGTTGTTGCCTGTCTACTGACCTTGTTTTGTTTGACCTTTGTTTCATATCGCAGGCATACATGTTGATGCCTGTCTACTGACCATGTTTGACCTTTGTTTCATGTGGCAGGCATACGTGTTGATGCCTGTCTACTGACCATGTTTTGTTTGACCTTTGTTTCATATGGCAGGCATATGTGCTGATGCCTGTCTACTGACCATGTTTTGGTTGACCTTTGTTTCATGTGGCAGGCGTACGTGTTGTTGCCTGTCTACTGACCTTGTTTTGTTTGACCTTTGTTTCATATCGCAGGCATACATGTTGATGCCTGTCTACTGACCATGTTTGACCTTTGTTTCATGTGGCAGGCATACGTGCTGATGCCTGTCTACTGACCATGTTTTGGTTGACCTTTGTTTCATGTGGCAGGCATACGTGCTGATGCCTGTCTACTGACCATGTTTTGTTTGACCTTTGTTTCATGTGGCAGGCATACATGCTGATGCCTGTCTACTGACCATATTTTGGTTGACCTTTGTTTAATGTGGCAGGCGTACATGTTGTTGCCTGTCTACTGACCATGTTTGACCTTTGTTTCATGTGGCAGGCATACGTGTTGATGCCTGTCTACTGACCATGTTTTGGTTGACCTTTGTTTAATGTGGCAGGCGTACGTGTTGTTGCCTGTCTACTGACCTTGTTTTGTTTGACCTTTGTTTCATATCGCAGGCATACATGTTGATGCCTGTCTACTGACCATGTTTGACCTTTGTTTCATGTGGCAGGCATACGTGCTGATGCCTGTCTACTGACCATGTTTTGGTTGACCTTTGTTTCATGTGGCAGGCATACCCATATCGACCCATATCGGTTCCAATGTATAAGAATTGTGTTTATATATGTATATATGTATTTGATCCGAATAAAATATGTTTAAACTAATGTGGCAGGCGTACATGTTGTTGCCTGTCTACTGACCATGTTTGACCTTTGTTTCATGTGGCAGACATACGTTGTGTTGCCTGTCTACTGATCATGTTTGACATCTGTTTCATGTGGCAGACATACGTTGTGTTGCCTGTCTACTGACCTTGTGTTGTTAGACCAGCAATCTGTGTACTACCTGTCTGGCATTTGTTTCATGTGATCAGTGTCGGATTTGGGGGAGAAGGGGGGGGGTACACTTCATTAAGAAATCCTGTTCCCCGTGGCGTGGCGTAGCACGTTTGTCCTGACACAGTGTGGATGGAGTACTACAAACACCTCTTCCTCTGCACTGAGTCTAAATTGTTTCCCAGCTCAGACTAGCAGCTTGTAAAGTATCTGTTATACCTATCACCTTCTATTATAGCTCTGTGATTCTTCTGGAGATGAAAGACTTGTGATTATGCCTCACATTCCCTGCTAGGAAATGAGAAATGACTGAACTCTGTTAATGAGAAATCATTGTGGGGTGTGCATATATAGGTTGGTTGTTGTGCTTACTGTTCTGGCATTTTGTTTTCGAATTGCGGTTGTTTATTTTGGGCATTTGTTGTTTGCTTGGGTATGAGTGATTCTGTGCAAGAATTGTCATTAATACAACAATATGTTAATGTCGATGCGCCGTAAAACACCATTCATTCAATGCTTTAATCTATTTCAGAGACCTGGCCTCTAAAGCCTTTCTCCTATCTCAAACTCAGTTTGAAGCTTCTGATTGGTTAAGCTGGCAGTAAAACTTTTTTTTAAAAATTAAAAATCATTTGAGCTTGAATTCTGAGAAAAGTGTTATAACCTCGGGCAATGGTTTCTTTTGTCCTAGCTTTTGTATTAGCATGGGTTCCAGTCGATTTGTCACTTTTTAACTTCTGGCAAAAATAACATGTTGATATGATCAGAAGAAACTCAACACAGTTCAATGAACAGTTTTTGGTTGTTAGATAAATATGTATATATGGGACAAGGCAATAAATATATTAACACATGTTCCCAGGCTAGTCCTTGGCTATAAGAGTTGTGTTGTTGGCAAACAAACATTATGCACAAAAAAATGCAGTGAACCGATTGTGATGGAATGTTATAGTTCACAAGTTATGCAGTTTCATGATCGTATTCCTGCAGAATAGCTCGTAATTTCTTTCGAAAGGTGATGTTTATAAATAATTCTATTTGAAATGGAAATTCGCTTTGTGAGAGATTTAAAGACATTTTGTTCATTTGTCATAATCATTGGGTATTCTTAGTAAATACAGGTGATTAGTTTATACAAATTTATTTTAGCTCGATTGTGAAATTAAATACGATTATAATATTATATATATATATTAGGGATGTCAATCAACGAGTACTCGAGTACTCGATCGAACGTCCGAGTATCGAATACTTTTCAGATAATCGAGTACTCGGTTAAAAAAAATAAAATCAACAAATCTTTATTTTGCGCAAATACGGAGTTGCCTGTGAACAAATCGTGATCAGTGGGATTAGCGAAACTTCCGCTGTACCAAACAATGCAATATACAGCGTGTCATGGTGATTAGCAATACCTGTATATCACACAGAGCCGGCTACAGTGACCGAATAATTAAGGTGTTGATTCAACTTAATTGGGAAGCGTAAGTTTGATGCAAATTTATCATTGTCGTCACTACTGAGGCGGGGTCGTCCGATTGTCTGTCGTGTGAATGACATCTTTTGTCTGGTGGACGGAACTTGTTTTTGATGTTATAATTGACACTTAATTGATTACTCAATTTAGAACGTTACGCAGCTACCCATAGCAGGGCAGTACCGAAATAGTTGTTAAATAATAAATATCAAAACTTTTGCCATTAACGTTAACGCTGTTAAACTGTGAAGAGATCTTTAGAATATAATAGTAGTATAGTAATATAAGTGAATTGTGACAACACATCAAAGCAATGAATTGATTAAAAGCAGGACCAAATCTGATTGACGAGACAAGAAGCATAATCCACGGTAACGCTAACCGAGTACTCGAGTACTCGATCGAATACCTTTCCGAGTACTCGAGTACCAAAATCACTACTCGTTGACATCCCTAATATATATATATATATACAGTAGCCAGATTATATACAGTAGTCAGATTATATACAGTAGTCAGGTTATATACAGTAGTCAGGGTATATACAGTAGTCAGGGTATATACAGTAGCCAGATTATATACAGTAGTCAGGGTATATACAGTAGTCAGATTATATACAGTAGTCAGATTATATACAGTAGCCAGGTTATATACAGTAGTCAGGTTATATACAATAGTCAGGTTATATACAGTAGTCAGGTTATATACAGTAGTCAGGTTATATACAGTAGTCAGGGTATATACAGTAGTCAGGTTATATACAGTAGTCAGGTTATATACAGTAGTCAGGTTATATACAGTAGTCAGATTATATACAGTAGCCAGGTTATATACAGTAGCCAGGTTATATACAGTAGTCAGGTTATATACAGTAGCCAGGTTATATAGTCAGATTATATACAGTAGTCAGGTTATATACAGTAGTCAGGGTATATACAGTAGTCAGGGTATATACAGTAGTCAGGTTATATACAGTAGTCAGGTTATATACAGTAGTCAGGTTATATAGTCAGATTATATACAGTAGTCAGGTTATATACAGTAGTCAGGTTATATACAGTAGTCAGGTTATATAGTCAGATTATATACAGTAGTCAGGTTATATACAGTAGTCAGATTATATACAGTAGTCAGGTTATATACAGTAGTCAGGTTATATAGTCAGATTATATACAGTAGTCAGGTTATATACAGTAGTCAGGGTATATACAGTAGTCAGGGTATATACAGTAGTCAGGTTATATAGTCAGATTATATACAGTAGTCAGGTTATATACAGTAGTCAGGGTATATACAGTAGTCAGGTTATATACAGTAGTCAGGTTATATACAGTAGTCAGGTTATATAGTCAGATTATATACAGTAGTCAGATTATATACAGTAGTCAGGTTATATAGTCAGATTATATACAGTAGTCAGATTATATACAGTAGTCAGATTATATACAGTAGTCAGGTTATATACAGTAGTCAGGGTATATACAGTAGCCAGATTATATACAGTAGTCAGGGTATATACAGTAGTCAGATTATATACAGTAGTCAGATTATATACAGTAGTCAGGTTATATACAGTAGTCAGGTTATATACAGTAGTCAGATTATATACAGTAGTCAGGTTATATACAGTAGTCAGGGTATATACAGTAGTCAGATTATATACAGTAGTCAGGTTATATACAGTAGTCAGGTTATATACAGTAGTCAGGTTATATACAGTAGTCAGATTATATACAGTAGTCAGGTTATATACAGTAGTCAGGTTATATACAGTAGTCAGGGTATATACAGTAGTCAGGTTATATACAGTAGTCAGGTTATATAGTCAGATTATATACAGTAGTCAGGTTATATACAGTAGTCAGGTTATATACAGTAGTCAGATTATATACAGTAGCCAGGGTATATACAGTAGTCAGGTTATATACAGTTGTCAGGTTATATAGCCAGATTATATACAGTAGTCAGGTTATATACAGTAGTCAGGTTATATAGTCAGATTATATACAGTAGTCAGGTTATATACAGTAGTCAGGTTATATAGTCAGATTATATACAGTAGTCAGATTATATACAGTAGTCAGGTTATATAGTCAGATTATATACAGTAGTCAGATTATATACAGTAGTCAGATTATATACAGTAGTCAGGTTATATACAGTAGTCAGGGTATATACAGTAGCCAGATTATATACAGTAGTCAGGGTATATACAGTAGTCAGATTATATACAGTAGTCAGATTATATACAGTAGTCAGGTTATATACAGTAGTCAGGTTATATACAGTAGTCAGATTATATACAGTAGTCAGGTTATATACAGTAGTCAGGGTATATACAGTAGTCAGATTATATACAGTAGTCAGGTTATATACAGTAGTCAGGTTATATACAGTAGTCAGGTTATATACAGTAGTCAGATTATATACAGTAGTCAGGTTATATACAGTAGTCAGGTTATATACAGTAGTCAGGGTATATACAGTAGTCAGGTTATATACAGTAGTCAGGTTATATAGTCAGATTATATACAGTAGTCAGGTTATATACAGTAGTCAGGTTATATACAGTAGTCAGATTATATACAGTAGCCAGGGTATATACAGTAGTCAGGTTATATACAGTTGTCAGGTTATATAGCCAGATTATATACAGTAGTCAGGTTATATACAGTAGTCAGGTTATATAGTCAGATTATATACAGTAGTCAGGTTATATACAGTAGTCAGGTTATATAGTCAGATTATATACAGTAGTCAGATTATATACAGTAGTCAGGTTATATACAGTAGTCAGATTATATACAGTAGCCAGATTATATACAGTAGTCAGGTTATATACAGTAGTCAGATTATATACAGTAGCCAGGTTATATACAGTAGCCAGGTTATATACAGTAGTCAGGTTATATACAATAGTCAGGTTATATACAGTAGTCAGGTTATATACAATAGTCAGGTTATATACAATAGTCAGGTTATATACAGTAGTCAGGTTATATACAGTAGTCAGGTTATATACAGTAGTCAGGTTATATACAGTAGTCAGATTATATACAGTAGCCAGGTTATATAGTCAGATTATATACAGTAGCCAGGGTATATACAGTAGTCAGGTTATATACAGTAGTCAGGGTATATACAGTAGTCAGGTTATATACAGTAGTCAGGTTATATATATATAGTAGTCAGATTATATACAGTAGTCAGGGTATATACAGTAGCCAGGGTATATACAGTAGTCAGGTTATATACAGTAGTCAGGTTATATACAGTAGTCAGGTTATATAAAGTAGTCGGGTTATATACACAATGTACGGTAGTTAGATTATATACACAATGTACGGTAGTTAGATTATAATAAAGTAGTCGGGTTATATACACAATGTACGGTAGTTAGATTATAATAAAGTAGTCTGGTTATATACACAATGTACGGTAGTTAGATTATAATAAAGTAGTCGGGTTATATACAGTATATACGGTATCGAGCTCCACAGATTTCTTTCCTCACTCGTTCATCCAAGCCCATTCCCTTGGTTACGTTTTGCTGGATAGTTGATATGGACTGTGGGAATCTCACGAATTCATGCTCGAGGTATTTGGATTCCTCAAGGGCTGGAAATAGAGGGCGATGTCTCCCTGAGCTGTCTCGATCACGTGAGCTTGTAAGAAGTTTTGAATGGATGTAGGATACATAAAACATATAGGACGCATTTCCATGTCTCGGTAGATAGCGATTCATTATAACAATATTACAAGAGACTAATATTTCACAATTATTAATATTTTTACTTAATCACAGTCGGCTAACACAATATTATATTCATAAGGTAAAAACTAAGGAAAACTTGTTACCATATTTATCGATGTAAAGCACGCAATTGTTATAATGGCATCTACTATTAAACCCATGGCCTTCGTAGTAAATAAAATCATGTTTGCAAAGAACATAGATCCAGATCAGCCGCGTATGATCAGGATCTATGTTGTTTGCTATTCAGACAAGTGTTTTAGCTCCACTATCTGAATAGCAAACAGCATGGAGCCTGACCTGAATGCCTCTTGTTGAATGAACACCTCCCACTAAGTTGAATCTACAACATCTATCACTATACCTTAACCCTTTCAACACCACATACCTCTAAATTGGCTTACAAAAAAGTGTAGATCCAGATGAGCCGGCTCGTGATGAGCCGTCTCATCAGGATCTGCACTTTTTTCAAGTAATATAACTATTTTTAGAAAAAAAATTACTCATTTTGATAAATGAACTGATCCAAATGTAATTTTGTTATTAATTTATTGGTCTAAAAATATCATGGACCAGTCCATGTCAGTTACTTGGTGTTGAATGGGTTAATTTTAATCACCAGAATGCACTAGCAGTCTATAAATGCAATAAAAGGTCTGCCTGACAGAAGTCTGTACCTAGCATCTCGGGCATTGCAGTTTGCATATCCTGTTTTATTTTCTCCTGTGGTTTTTATGTTGCAGGTTTGCAGCTGTTGTTGTGTGCTCCTGTTTGTTGTTTTTAAATGTTTTAGAAACAGCATAGAGATTTTATGATTCCCATTCAGATATCCAGATTGCTTTGATACGGTGTATTCTGTATTGTTTTATGTCTGTCCCTGCGGCTGCCATTATGATTAATCACAGTGGATTATTTTATTTAAGTGAATTTGTTTCAATTAACATTTTAAGGTAGATTTCGTCTTACAGATGGTTTAGAGTTAAAAACCTTTTCCCCACACACCGGGCTGGGCTCATTCTAGGTGAAGTTTTTGGGAGATGTGAGAAAGCGCGTGATCGTGTCCTTAAATGCAAAATATTGTCAAAATGCACAGTATGACCATTAACCCATTCAACCCCAAGTAACTGACATGGACTGGTCCATGATATTTTCAGACCAATAAATTAATAAGAAAATTACCTTTGGACCAGTTCATTTATCAAAATGGGTAATTTTATCTAAAAATAGTAATAATTATTACTGGCAAAAAAGTGCAGATCCTGATGAGACGGCTCGTCACGAGCCGGCTCATCTGGATCTACACTTTTCATTAGCCTATTTAGAGGCCTGTGGGGTTGAAAGGGTTAAATACATCATGTGAATACAAGTGCTTTATAATGGGTCAGTGTATCTTACTGGACAAAGTTCTGTATGAAAATTGTAAACAAACAATTTGTTTGGGGAGAAGTGGGGCCCCAGAGGGCGAAGTCAGGGTCTTTAGGGCGACTATTTCGTCCATATCGCTCTCTAGAATGAAGAAGCCCTGCCCACATAAGTAACATTTAGAATAATATACTACAATAATTACCTCCATACATAGGACAGTCATTTAGCTCTCAGGTTGTAAAACAACTGATAAAATGGCTATTAAATACATAGTAAAAAGTAAAAGCATACAGTCTGTTAATTCATTTATATTTCCAATCTTTCATTTCTTCTGATACCACATCCACTGTGAAAAGTATTCAAATCAAACTGAAAAACAGCAAAATTATCACAAATGCAATTGTGAACATTGACACCTGTGAATGACGTCACTGTGTTTACACACTGTATTCCTCCGCCAAATAGTACAGTATACCACCCCACCTTCAGTTTGCAATTGCCTAACTTCTTATATCACATCTTTTTTCTACACATCAACAGTTACTAGTCTGAGAAGTCTTCTCAAGTCACATAATTTCTCAAAAAACACAAAAACTATACACTGCCTTGTCATGAAAAGGCATTTTTTACCAAAAAGTAAAATGAACTATATTAGTTATTGGGACTACATTCGAGTGGACCGTGGATGCACTTCTGCCTATTTACGTATATACAATGGATACAGTGGATATCTTACACTCTCTGTAGCCCAGTGGTAAAACACTGGACTGGTAATCCAGGGATCGCAGGTTCGATCCCCCGTCTGACCCTAATAAAATTAACAGTCTTTCAGATGGGACGTTAAACCGAGGTCTCGTGTCGGTGCTTTACACCGTGCACGTAAAAGAACCAGAGGCGACTCTGGAAAGGGTCTCTGTCTGTATCATTGCACTATCCTCCAAAAATCTAAAATGACTAATCTCTTCAGGAGGCGTCGCTCATATGGGCAACCGGTAGCGACGATAAATAAACGTAAAACACAAAAAAATATCTTACTCACTTTCATAGATATATATATATTACTGGTCCTTGATGAGATTCCAGCCTTTATTATGAATGTTTCTTTGGCTACTTTGTATTTGGTAATCTGCTTCTATGTGGGAATGTGTTTCTGTGTGGGAATGTGCTTCTATGTGGGAATGTGCTTCTATGTTAGAATGGGCTTCTATGTTAGAATGGGCTTCTATGTTAGAATGTGCTTCTATGTTAGAATGGGCTTCTATGTGGGAATGTGCTTCTATGTTAGAATGGGCTTCTATGTGGGAATGTGCTTCTATGTGGGAATGTGCTTCTATGTTAGAATGGGCTTCTATGTTAGAATGTGCTTCTATGTTAGAATGTGCTTCTATGTTAGAATGTGCTTCTATGTTAGAATGGGCTTCTATGTGGGAATGTGCTTCTATGTGGGAATGTGCTTCTATGTTAGAATGGGCTTCTATGTTAGAATGGGCTTCTATGTGGGAATGTGCTTCTATGTTAGAATGTGCTTCTATGTGGGAATGTGCTTCTATGTTAGAATGTGCTTCTATGTTAGAATGGGCTTCTATGTTAGAATGTGCTTCTATGTTAGAATGTGCTTCTATGTGGGAATGTGCTTCTATGTTAGAATGTGCTTCTATGTTAGAATGGGCTTCTATGTTAGAATGGGCTTCTATGTGGGAATGTGCTTCTATGTTAGAATGTGCTTCTATGTGGGAATGTGCTTCTATGTTAGAATGTGCTTCTATGTGGGAATGTGCTTCTATGTTAGAATGTGCTTCTATGTTAGAATGTGCTTCTATGTTAGAATGTGCTTCTATGTTAGAATGTGCTTCTATGTGGGAATGTGCTTCTATGTTAGAATGGGCTTCTATGTGGGAATGGGCTTCTATGTTAGAATGTGCTTCTATGTGGGAATGTGCTTCTATGTTAGAATGGGCTTCTATGTTAGAATGGGCTTCTATGTGGGAATGTGCTTCTATGTTAGAATGTGCTTCTATGTGGGAATGTGCTTCTATGTTAGAATGGGCTTCTATGTGGGAATGGGCTTCTATGTGGGAATGGGCTTCTATGTTAGAATGGGCTTCTATGTGGGAATGGGCTTCTATGTGGGAATGTGCTTCTATGTGGGAATGGGCTTCTATGTTAGAATGGGCTTCTATGTGGGAATGGGCTTCTATGTGGGAATGGCTTCTATGTTAGAATGGGCTTCTATGTGGGAATGGGCTTCTATGTGGGAATGTGCTTCTATGTTAGAATGGGCTTCTATGTGGGAATGGGCTTCTATGTTAGAATGGGCTTCTATGTGGGAATGGGCTTCTATGTGGGAATGTGCTTCTATGTTAGAATGGGCTTCTATGTGGGAATGTGCTTCTATGTTAGAATGTGCTTCTATGTTAGAATGTGCTTCTATGTGGGAATGTGCTTCTATGTGGGAATGTGCTTCTATGTTAGAATGGGCTTCTATGTTAGAATGGGCTTCTATGTTAGAATGGGCTTCTATGTTAGAATGGGCTTCTATGTTAGAATGGGCTTCTATGTTAGAATGTGCTTCTATGTGGGAATGTGCTTCTATGTTAGAATGGGCTTCTATGTTAGAATGGGCTTCTATGTGGGAATGTGCTTCTATGTGGGAATGGGCTTCTATGTTAGAATGGGCTTCTATGTTAGAATGGGCTTCTATGTGGGAATGTGCTTCTATGTGGGAATGTGCTTCTATGTTAGAATGGGCTTCTATGTGGGAATGGGCTTCTATGTGGGAATGTGCTTCTATGTTAGAATGGGCTTCTATGTTAGAATGTGCTTCTATGTTAGAATGGGGCCAAATCAAATAAGTGTAACCAGGTCAGCACTGCCAAGAAGAGTATAACAATTTTAATGATGTACTGTATATACCGGGTTTATTCTAGAGTGGAAAAAGGGTAGTGTGGATCAGAAAAAGGGGCAGGTTGCATTTTGAGCGGCAAAGGGGTAGGTGCGTTAGTTGATATTTGGGGGTTTCTACTGCTAGTAAATTTTGCTAGCTTGCAGTGATTAAAAGTTAATTCAACTTGAGCAAAGAGGCAGTAGTGCCGTACATATCGGGCAAAATGGCGGACGATTTTATGTGTATAAAGGCACTCACTCATTGAGGCTTATAAAAAGGGCAAACGGGCAGGGCTGAAAAGGGGCTGGGCAGAGTGACCTGTCATTCCGCTTCAGAAAAATCCCAAATATAACCCTTGAAAATAAAGAGTAAAATGGCACATTTTTGGAAAAACTAAATCATTTTGAGATTGACCCCAATGTTATGTTTGTCAGCTGTAAACGTTACGTGCCCATCATGATGCATACTAGTCGATTAGTGGCACTCTGCCCATCAAATCTAGTGGTGTAATTATCACATAATGTTGACCACCATGGGTTGGATTGGTTTCCTGGAACAAGCTTTGACATTCAGCATACCGGGACAAAGTATGGTAAAGTGAATGTCCTGAAAACATGTTACAAGTTGGGCTGTATTTGTCCATAGGTGTTGAGCACCTGCTACTATTGGTATTATATACATAGTCCTGTCAATTCCGGTATTGCTTCTGATTGGTTTTGCTTTAGCTATATCTGGAAATGACAAATTACTGTCTGTATGAATATATTGCAATGCCAGTCCTATGTTTCTGTGGGCATTGACTGGTAAATTACATGTGTTCCTCTATTCATTGACCATTAAGCTAAAGGTTATCTTGATATATATCTTGAATGTGTTTCAGTATGTCTTGTATATCAATTGTAGTCAAGTTGTTACAACTTTGGACTATGATTCCAAGGATCGCAGGTTCAATCCCCCCCCCCCCCCCCGTTCGACCCTAATAATATTAACAGTCTTTCATATGGGACTATAAACTGAGGTGTCGGTTAGCAGGTTCGATCCCCAGTTTGACCCTAATAATATTAACAGTCTTTCATATGGGACTATAAACTGAGGTGTCGTGTAGTCGGTTTGATCCCCCGTTTGACCCTAATAATATTAAC
Source organism: Archivesica marissinica (assembly GCA_014843695.1). NCBI lineage: Eukaryota > Metazoa > Mollusca > Bivalvia > Venerida > Vesicomyidae > Archivesica > Archivesica marissinica. Next base: position 18,445,546 of record CM026394.1, on the reverse strand, counting down.
AGTCTTTCATATGGGACTATGAACTGAGGTGTCAGTTAGCAGGTTCGATCCCCAGTTTGACCCTATTAATATTAACAGTCTTTCATATGGGACTATGAACTGAGGTGTCGGTTAGCAGGTTCGATCCCCCATTCGACCCTAATAATATTAACAGTGTTTCATATGGGACTATGAACTGAGGTGTCGGTTAGCAGGTTCGATCCCCAGTTTGACCCTAATAATATTAACAGTGTTTCATATGGGACTATGAACTGAGATGTCGGTTAGCAGGTTCGATCCCCAGTTTGACCCTAATAATATTAACAGTCTTTCATATGGGACTATGAACTGAGGTGTCGGTTAGCAGGTTCGATCCCCAGTTTGACCCTAATAATATTAACAGCCTTTCATATGGGACTATAAACTGAGATGTCGGTTAGCTGCTGAGGTTCGATCCCCAGTTTGACCCTAATAATATTAACAGCCTTTCATATGTGACTATGAACTGAGGTGTCGGTTAGCAGGTTCGATCCCCAGTTTGACCCTAATAATATTAACAGTCTTTCATATGGGACTATGAACTGAGATGTCGTGTAGCAGGTTCGATCCCCAGTTTGACCCTAATAATATTAACAGCCTTTCATATGGGACTATGAACTGAGGTGTCGGTTAGCAGGTTCGATCCCCCGATAGGCGAGTATGGACCAGGCGAGTATGAACCGTACTAGTAGAGATTCATTGCAAAAGGAAATTCATGTCAAACGATAGTAAAGCGAATCATTAAATTGTCGGCTGATCTAAGCTGTGAGAATGGCGGATGTCTGCTAGATTATGTAAAACTGTGAACATTTGAAAAGTAAATGATGTGATGACAAAATTGTCCCCTGATTGACTCCTGTTAACCCATTCAACACCAAGTAACTCACATGGACTGGTCCATGATATTCATAAACTAATAAATGAATCAGAAAATCACATTTGGACAAGTTCATTTATCAAAATGGGTAATTATGTCTAAAAATAGTCATATCACTGGCAAAAAGTGCAGATCCTGATGAGACGGCTCGTCACGAGCCGGCTCATCTGGATCTACACTTTTCGTAAGCCAATTTAGAGGTCTGTGGTGTTGAAAGGGTTAAGATATCAGGTGTTATTGCATTTTCTTTCATACATTACATTACAATTATACACACAATGAAATACGTAGTAAAACAATATGAAATTATATTAGGATTTATTATTATTGCTGTATACGATTTAATCTGTTCCGACAACATTATTTACAGCCCTTTGAGAATTGTAGGAAATACAGGAAATATAACATTGACTATTTGAGATTAGCAAATTCAATTACGCTTGACCGGCCGTATATTAATAATAATGGTCTACAAGTACACTATTATGCTATGATATATCACATGACCAGTAATTATGTTTAATATATTGTGCTTTTCCCTGATGTACTATGTACAAGTCTTAACCCTTTCAACACCACAGACCTCTAAATTGGCTTACAAAAAAGTGTAGATCCAGATGAGCCGGCTCGTGACGAGCCGTCTCATCAGGATCTGCACTTTTTTCAAGTAATATAACTATTTTTAGAAGAAAAAAAATACCCATTTTGATAAATGAACTGATCCAAATGTAATTTTGTTATTAATTTATTGGTCTAAAAATATCATGGACCAGTCCATGTCAGTTACTTGGTGTTGAATGGGTTAAGATAAGATAGATTTTATTTTGAGTCGGCCAGATAGCAACAGTACAACACAAGCTCTGAGTGAGCTTTTGAACCGACTATATACTATAGTATATAAAATAATGGTAACAGCTGATAATAGTATGCATAAATATAACATAAAATAATGGTAACATCTATAAAATTAGAATCTCTGATAATAGTATGCATATATATAACATAAAATAATGGTAACATCTATAAAATTAGAATCCCTGATAATAGTATGCATATATATAACATAAAATAATGGTAACCGCTGTACAATTAGAATCCCTGATAATAGTATGCATATATATAACATAAAATAATGGTAACATCTATAAAATTAGAATCCCTGATAATAATATACATATTTATTATTAATTTGTCTTATAAATGAGCATCTGTTTTGTTAAAAGTTTGGCTAATTAATTATCACTCAACTTTACAATTTAATGTCATGTCATCTCAGCTGTCATCAAAACTGTATAATTTCACTGATTCATATCTTAGAGGAATACACTATCAGATTTCAATTATTCAGATTTCAGTTATTTTTTACTGGCGTGTTATATTCATGATACATATTTTAGAAGATCTTGAGAGCATTTTGCTTGTAGAATTGGTCTTTCCATGTGCGCGTTATACACAGGACCGCGGTCCCCCCCTGACTTTTGCGACAAAATGTAGGAGCACACTATACATGATAGCGTGTTATACACGGGACCGTCGGTCCCCCCTGACATTTGCGACAAAATGTAGGAGCACACTATACATGATAGCGTGTTATACACGGGACCGTCGGTTCCCCCCTGACATTTGCGACAAAATGTAGGAGCTCGCTATACATATTGATAGCGTGTTATACATCAATAAATACGGTATATAATAGTGGAAGAAATTAAGTTGATAAAATGAAGAGCAATAATTATTAATGAGGTTTCTAAGCAGAAACCCATTATAATGCAGCAGCAAACAGTCTTTATTTATTTTAATCCAGCCGGCGCCTTATCTGCGAGTACTATATTCCGATATGATTATTCATGTAATTTCTCATATTTTATCCATTTCAACACCAAGTAGCTTGACATGGACTGGTCCATGATATTTTTAGACCAATAAATTAATAAGAAAATTACTACCACAAACAAATAAATGTAGTATGTGTTTTCATTTTCTAGTCACAAGGAAATAAGTAAATAAATTCTTGCATTGCGTTGGAATTACTCGTACAGTAAGTGATTAATTAATGTTTTTTTTCTCTCTCTTTACTCGCTTCTCACCAATGCAACCCGGGTTCGATCTTCGGACCGGGAAGTATATGAGATGGTACGGTTGTCGCCAGATCAGACAGTTGGTTTTCTCTGGGTATTCGGTTTCCTCCCACGTTAATGACCACGTTTACGCTTTCATTCGTGCCAACGAGAGTGATTAACCCTTTCAACCCCAAGTAACTGACATGGACTGGTGCATGATATTTTTAGACCAATAAATTAATAAGAAAATTACATTTGGACCAGTTCATTTATCAAAATGGGTAATTTTATCTAAAACTAGTAATATTACTGGCAAAAAGTGCAGATCATGATCCCTCCGTCACGAGCTGGCTCATCTGGATCTAACCTTTTTTGTAAGCGTATTTAGAGGTCTGTGGTGTTGAAAGGGTTAAATTCAGTCACGTTAAGCTATATTGAGATTCTATAAGAAGCTGATAACAAACATTTAGGTTATTTTTGGAATATAATTTAAGCCATATACCAAACTATCAGATCCATTTGTACCTTTGCTAATGAGTCATATCTCATGCCCTCTGCACCTCTGCACCTGTGCCTAATTATTTTTGAATTAATCTCCAATTGAAGTTTCCCTAAATGTCAGTACATCTTAAATAACAAGAATGATGTTTAGATTTCTCAGGTATATTTGCTAAGCAGACACCTGGGTGTTCTCGGAAATGTCAACTATGGCAATTGAAATATTTGCTAGAAAGCCAGATGTTTGGTGTCATGCACAGGCATAGGTACCCAGTGACATATTGCATTAATTCTGTGTAATTTTAGTGTGTTGTGTGTGTTTTACGTTTATTTATCATCACTACCAGTTGATTAGTCATTTTAGATTTTTTGGAGGATAGTGCAATGATACAGAGAGAGACCCATTCCAGAGTCTCTGGTTCTTTTACGTGCACAGTGTAAAGCACCGACACGAGACCTCGGTTTAACGTCCCATCTGAAAGACTGTTCATTTTATTAGGGTCAGACGGGTTTATCGAACCAGCGATCCCTGGATTACCAGTCCAGCATGTTACCACTGGACTACAGATCCGTCTGTTTGGAAGCAAAGTTTATTAGGCAGGCCGATTTGTGACCATTATTACGCATGAAAAACTGCTCTTCAAACATACCACCATGATCGATGACACGGTTGTAACCATCCTGAACCACACTGTCACAAAACATTTATATGTTATATGTGGAAGTCGTGATAGCGCAGTGGATGCGCGTTTGCTTCAGGTGCGAAAGGTCCGGAGTTCGAGCCCCACTGGAGCCGTTACGATTGTGCCCTTAGGCAAGGCATTTAAATTCCACATTGCCTCTTCTCTCTCCCTCGTGGCGATGGATTCCATCAGGAATGAGGTCTCGAGAGTGATTTATATAAGTTGAAATAAATTGTTTCGCAATCGAGCTAAAATAAATTTGTATAAACTAAACATTTATAGTCACTGCAAAATAGTCAAATGAATCAACACTACATAGCAGCTAGTTTGGCTAAGGGGTGTAAACCACCGACACGAGACCTCGGTTTAACCCATTCAACCCCAAGTAACTGACATGGACTGGTGCGTGATATTTTCAGACCAATAAATTAATAAGAAAATTACCTTTGGACCAGTTCATTTATCAAAATGGGTAAATTTATCTAAAAATAGTAATAATTATTACTGGCAAAAAAATGCAGATTCTGATGAGACGGCTCGTCATGAGCCGGCTCATCTGGATCTACACTTTTCATAAGCCTATTTAGAGGCCTGTGGGGTTGAAAGGGTTAAACTAATCTGTTGCTAAAAGTCTCGTCTTATAGGCGTGTAAGTACGGTAGTCACAAACTTTCTCAATTGGTAAGGCTGCGATTACAGTCACCACGACGGCCATGATTTGAGTGTGGTGAGCGTGTGGGGTCGTGGGATCAAACGTGGTGATCTTGAGTTAACTTGATGAAATCGTGACGATCGTAAGGATCGTGACAACAATTTTGAGTAAAAATATTTGCCACAATTATCCCGATTTATCGTTTATTTTGAGTAAATGTTGTCATTCATGTTGGTGGAAACCGGAGTACCCGAGAAAACCCACCTCTCCGATTTGGCGACCACCGTACCATCTCACATACATCCTGGTCCGAGGATCGAACCCGGGTTGCATTGGTGAGAAGCGAGCGCGCTAACCACTGCGCTAATTGGACAGCCTTAAAAAAATTGAAAACACTTAATAGGACCTATCTACTTTAGAGGAGTATTCAGAGGCAGTAACTGACTGATGTCAGAATTCTTAAGCTTAATTGGAATCATAGGGATTAAATTCATGTTGATGGTGTTTATTGGAACGTAAACGCTGCCTAATAATGCACACATTTAACATAAAGCCAAATAATTAAATCCAATAAATACTTTGTACAGAAGAATGCTCTTCATCATCTTTATCATGAACTGTACACAATCTACGATTTCTATTTTATTTATAAAGATAAAGATGTATATTTGTTAATTGATTTGTCCAAATTGAATGAATGTAATCAAAACAGACTGTTTAAATCTGCAAGATGGTAATATGCTCAATTACTCTACGGATTCTGTAAATGCCTTCCGAGGGTCAATTACTGCCTCTAACATCATCAAACCAAATAAAGATCAAACAATTTCTAACAATTTCTACTACTTGTGTCAAATGCTGTGGTTAAGACTGATAAAAACCCAGCCCCAAACTGCCTTTCATCTGTACATTTCACATGACATTTAGATGTAAATCTGAACAGGAAAAAAACCATATGCAAGTATTAAAGCTACATTTTGTGCTAAGATATTGTGTGTTTTACGTTTATTTATCGTGGCTACCGGTTGTCCATATACATGAGTGACGCCTCCTGAAGAGATTAGTCATTTTACATTTTTGGAGGATAGTGCAATGATACAGGCAGAGACCCATTCCAGAGTCTCCTCTGGTTCTTTTACGTGCACGGTGTATGTACAGTACTGACACAAGACCTCAGTTTAAAATCTGAAAGACTGTTAATTTCGTTAGGATCAGATGGGGGATCGAACCTGCTATCGCTGGATTACTAGTACAGCGTGTTAACACCACTACAGATCCGTCAAAGACTTCTTGCCTGGGTAGACACTTAAATATACATCTGCCGTTAGACCTACATCTGGCACATGCAAAATGGAGAACCATTATAATAAAAACTCAATTAATTTGACGTTTGCTCAAAAGATTAACCCTTAACCTGCCAATCACAACAAACGTCGCTTTTTGTTAAGCCGTGGTCACATAGTACGTAGTTGACCGTAGTAGGGAATGACCGTAGTTGAACGTACAAAACGTAGTTGAGCGTAGTTACACGTAGTTAACCGTAGTTCAACGTATTAATAAACGTAGTTCGAACTTATGATTTGCCCGTAGTTAGCACATAATTTTTCAACATGTTCAAAAATTGTCTACGGTCAAGTACGATGCCAATACCGTACTGTGACCGTAGTTTGAACGTAGTTGACCTTAGTTAACCGTAATTGACCCTACTTCACCGTAGTTGACCGTAGCAAAAATCGTAGAGGTCAAATAATAAGAAATCTGTCGCTACATTTCTGGGATTACACACATCTTGTTATTTGAGGATTCAATTATTCTTTTAACTGCATACTGTACACAATGGGTGACAGAGTCACGATTGCGAAGTTCTTGGGTCAGGATAACATGGAACTTGCGGGTCTGGCAAGAAACCTTGTGGAATTAGAAGACCTAGAGGAACAAGAAAGGAGGGATAATAATAGACAAAGGAGATGGTGGACCAGGGACTGGCTGCTGCGTAGACCAGTCCACGGTCAGTATGAGGCTCTGATGGCAGAGCTTCAAGTGGAGGACCCCCAGGCTTTCCAGCAATTTCTGCGAGTAGATGTGGCCACATTCCATGATATCCTGGCCAGGATTGAGGAGATGATCACCAAACAGACAACCACTTTCAGGTGTCTCATCTCTCCTGCGCTAAAGCTGGCGTTCACCCTCCGGTATCTGGCCACTGGAAACTACTACCGAGACCTCCGGTTCGGCTTCAGGGTAGCTCACAACACCATGTCTGGTCTCATTGTTGATGTGTGTCAGGCTCTGGTTGATGTCCTGGAACCAGCGTTTGTCAAGCTTCCCACAGAAGCTGAAGAGTGGCAGCAGGTGGCTCGGGCCTTTCAGCAGAAGTGGCAGTTCCCACACACCCTTGGTGCTCTTGATGGGAAGCACATCCGAATCAAGAAGCCGCCCCACTCAGGTTCTATCTACCACAACTATAAAGGGTTTGACTCCATGTACTCATGGCCTTGGTGGATGCTGAGTACCGCTTCCTGTGGACACAAATTGGAGACGCCGGCTCTAGTTCGGATGGCCAGATATGGAACCATTGTGACGTTCGACAAGCTCTGCATGATGGTGTCCTGGGTGTCCCAGATGCAGATCCGCTACCAGGGGATGATGTAAACACCCCCTACTACATCATAGGGGATGGTGCATTCGCCATGAGGAAATGGCTGATGAAACCCTTTCAACATCCAAAAGCACAATGACCGTAGCTTACCCGTACTGCGCAGGCGCAGCCACGATGTTTTACCGTAGCTCAACGCGGTTGACCCTAGTTTACCGTAGTTGTGCGTACTTAGAACGTAGTTTATGCGTAGTGTACCGTAGTTACCCGTAGTTAGACGTAGTGATACCCTAGTTAAACATAGCCACTCTGGTCGTAGTTCAACGTAGTTGACCGTACTTACACGTAGTTCAACCTAGTAGACTTTCTATATTTCCTCTTTTTGCCAATTTTGAACCTACTTCGAACCTACTTCAACGTAGTTGACAGTAGTTACACTACGGTGGACTACGTTTGAAGTGAACTACGGTCAACTACGTGCATGACCGTAAATGTGACCACTGCTTAAACAGCATAGAGCCAGATCAGCACAATCAGTGGATAAATCAGCAGATATACAGACTCAGATATGCCAAATCATAGTCACAAGTGAGATATAAATGTAGAATGTGATGAGTTATTTGTGTTATCTGAGAAAGATGCAAGGGAAGCATGTTCAGTGAACTAATTGATTGCAATTAATAGAGTGTCAGTGCTGGTAAAATCAGGTTGTCAGGTGCACTTGTTCTCACATATTGCTTCTGTGTACTGCCTAATAAATGGTGACAGCAAAGAATTGCCACAATGCAGCTATATGTCGTGTGCAGTCAATGCAGATATATATGTCTTGTATTGTCAATGGTATATGTCTGCAGTCAATGCTGTATGTCATGTGTAGTCAATGCTGTATTTCAATGCTGTATGTCATGTGCAGTCAATGCTGTATGTTGTGTAGTCAATGCAGTATGTCACGTGCAGTCAATGCTGTATGTCACATGCAGTCAATGCAGTATGTCACGTGCAGTCAATGCTGTATGTCATGTGTAGTCAATGCTGTATGTCATGTGTAGTCAATGCTGTATGTTGTGTAGTCAATGCAGTATGTCAAGTGCAGTCAATGCTGTATGTCATGTGTAGTCAATGCTGTATGTCACATGCAGTCAATGCAGTATGTCACGTGCAGTCAATGCTGTATGTCACGTGCAGTCAATGCTGTATGTCATGTGCAGTCAATGCTGTATGTCACGTGCAGTCAATGCAGTATGTCACGTGCAGTCAATGCTGTATGTCATGTGCAGTCAATGCTGTATGTCGTGTAGTCAATGCTGTATGTCACGTGCAGTCAATGCTGTATGTCACGTGTAGTCAATGCAGTATGTTGTGTGCAGTCAATGCTGTATGTCATGTGTAGTCAATGCTGTATGTCACATGTAGTCAATGCTGTATGTCACATGTAGTCAATGCTGTATGTCATGTAGTCAATGCTGTATGTCATGTGTAGTCAATGCTGTATGTCATGTGTAGTCAATGCTGTATGTCACATGTAGTCAATGCTGTATGTCATGTGTAGTCAATGCTGTATGTCACATGTAGTCAATGCTGTATGTCACATGTAGTCAATGCTGTATGTCATGTGCAGTCAATGCTGTATGTCACGTGCAGTCAATGCAGTATGTCACATGCAGTCAATGCTGTATGTCATGTGCAGTCAATGCTGTATGTCGTGTAGTCAATGCTGTATGTCACGTGCAGTCAATGCTGTATGTCACGTGTAGTCAATGCAGTATGTTGTGTGCAGTCAATGCTGTATGTCACATGTAGTCAATGCTGTATGTCACATGTAGTCAATGCTGTATGTCATGTAGTCAATGCTGTATGTCATGTGTAGTCAATGCTGTATGTCATGTGTAGTCAATGCTGTATGTCACATGTAGTCAATGCTGTATGTCATGTGTAGTCAATGCTGTATGTCACATGTAGTCAATGCTGTATGTCACATGTAGTCAATGCTGTATGTCATGTGTAGTCAATGCTGTATGTCACATGTAGTCAATGCTGTATGTCACATGTAGTCAATGCTGTATGTCATGTGTAGTCAATGCTGTATGTCACATGTAGTCAATGCTGTATGTCACATGTAGTCAATGCTGTATGTCATGTGTAGTCAATGCTGTATGTCACATGTAGTCAATGCTGTATGTCACATGTAGTCAATGCTGTATGTCATGTGTAGTCAATGCTGTATGTCACATGTAGTCAATGCTGTATGTCACATGTAGTCAATGCTGTATGTCATGTGTAGTCAATGCTGTATGTCACATGTAGTCAATGCTGTATGTCACATGTAGTCAATGCTGTATGTCATGTGTAGTCAATGCTGTATGTCATGTGTAGTCAATGCTGTATGTCATGTGTAGTCAATGCTGTATGTCATGTGCAGTCAATGCTGTATGTCATGTGCAGTCAATGCTGTATGTCACATGTAGTCAATGCTGTATGTCATGTGTAGTCAATGCTGTATGTCACATGTAGTCAATGCTGTATGTCACATGTAGTCAATGCTGTATGTCACATGTAGTCAATGCTGTATGTCATGTGTAGTCAATGCTGTATGTCACATGTAGTCAATGCTGTATGTCACATGTAGTCAATGCTGTATGTCATTGTAGTCAATGCTGTATGTCACATGTAGTCAATGCTGTATGTCACATGTAGTCAATGCTGTATGTCGTGTAGTCAATGCTGTATGTTGTGTGTAGTCAATGCTGTATGTCGTGCAGTCAATGCTGTATGTCATGTGCAGTCAATGCTGTATGTCACGTGCAGTCAATGCTGTATGTCATGTGCAGTCAATGCAGTATTTCATGTGCAGTCAATGCTGTATGTCATGTGTAGTCAATGCTGTATGTCATGTGCAGTCAATGCAGTATATCATGTGTAGTCAATGCAGTATGTCATGTGCAGTCAATGCAGTATTTCATGTGCAGTCAATGCTGTATGTCATGTGCAGTCAATGCTGTATGTCACGTTCAGTCAATGCTGTATGTCATGTGCAGTCAATGCAGTATTTCATGTGCAGTCAATGCTGTATGTCATGTGCAGTCAATGCAGTATGTCATGTGTAGTCAATGCAGTATGTCATGTGCAGTCAATGCAGTATTTCATGTGCAGTCAATGCAGTATGTCATGTGTAGTCAATGCTGTATGTCACATGTAGTCAATGCTGTATGTCGTGTAGTCAATGCTGTATGTCGTATGTAGTCAATGCTGTATGTCGTGCAGTCAATGCTGTATGTCATGTGCAGTCAATGCTGTATGTCACGTGCAGTCAATGCAGTATTTCATGTGCAGTCAATGCTGTATGTCATGTGCAGTCAATGCTGTATGTCACGTTCAGTCAATGCTGTATGTCATGTGCAGTCAATGCAGTATTTCATGTGCAGTCAATGCTGTATGTCATGTGCAGTCAATGCAGTATGTCATGTGTAGTCAATGCAGTATGTCATGTGCAGTCAATGCAGTATTTCATGTGCAGTCAATGCAGTATGTCATGTGTAGTCAATGCAGTATGTCATGTGCAGTCAATGCAGTATTTCATGTGCAGTCAATGCTGTATGTCATGTGCAGTCAATGCTGTATGTCACATGTAGTCAATGCTGTATGTCACATGTAGTCAATGCTGTATGTCGTGTAGTCAATGCTGTATGTCGTGCAGTCAATGCTGTATGTCATGTGCAGTCAATGCTGTATGTCACGTGCAGTCAATGCTGTATGTCACGTGCAGTCAATGCAGTATTTCATGTGCAGTCAATGCTGTATGTCATGTGTAGTCAATGCTGTATGTCATGTGCAGTCAATGCAGTATATCATGTGTAGTCAATGCAGTATGTCATGTGCAGTCAATGCAGTATTTCATGTGCAGTCAATGCTGTATGTCATGTGCAGTCAATGCTGTATGTCACATTCAGTCAATGCTGTATGTCATGTGCAGTCAATGCAGTATTTCATGTGCAGTCAATGCTGTATGTCATGTGCAGTCAATGCAGTATGTCATGTGTAGTCAATGCAGTATGTCATGTGCAGTCAATGCAGTATTTCATGTGCAGTCAATGCAGTATGTCATGTGTAGTCAATGCAGTATTTCATGTGCAGTCAATGCAGTATGTCATGTGTAGTCAATGCAGTATGTCATGTGCAGTCAATGCAGTATTTCATGTGCAGTCAATGCAGTATGTCATGTGTAGTCAATGCAGTATGTCATGTGCAGTCAATGCAGTATTTCATGTGCAGTCAATGCTGTATGTCATGTGCAGTCAATGCAGTATTTCATGTGCAGTCAATGCTGTATGTCATGTGTAGTCAAAGCTATATGTCATGTGCAATCAAAGCTATATGTCACGTGCAATCAAAGCTATATGTCATGTGCAATCAAAGCTATATATCCTGTGCAATCAAAGCTATATATCACATGCAATCAAAGCTATATGTCACGTGCAATCAAAGCTATATGTCACGTGCAATCAAAGCTATATATCATGTGCAATCAAAGCTATATATTATGTGCAATCAAAGCTATATATCATGTGCAATCAAAGCTATATATTATGTGCAATCAAAGCTATATATCATGTGCAATCAAAGCTATATATCATGTGCAATCAAAGCTATATATCATGTGCAATCAAAGCTATATATCATGTGCAATCAAAGCTATATGTCCTGTGCAATCAAAGCTATATGTCACGTGCAATCAAAGCTATATATCACGTACAATCAAAGCTATATATCATGTGCAATCAAAGCTATATATCATGTGCAATCAAAGCTATATGTCATGTGCAATCAAAGCTATATATCCTGTGCAATCAAAGCTATATATTATGTGCAATCAAAGCTATATATCATGTGCAATCAAAGCTATATATCCTGTGCAATCAAAGCTATATATCATGTGCAATCAAAGCTATATATTATGTGCAATCAAAGCTATATATCATGTGCAATCAAAGCTATATATTATGTGCAATCAAAGCTATATATTATGTGCAATCAAAGCTATATATCATGTGCAATCAAAGCTATATATCCTGTGCAATCAAAGCTATATATTATGTGCAATCAAAGCTATATATTATGTGCAATCAAAGCTATATATTATGTGCAATCAAAGCTATATATCACGTGCAATCAAAGCTATATAATATGTGCAATCAAAGCTATATATCATGTGCAATCAAAGCTATATATTATGTGCAATCAAAGCTATATATCATGTGCAATCAAAGCTATATATTATGTGCAATCAAAGCTATATATCACGTGCAATCAAAGCTATATATCATGTGCAATCAAAGCTATATATCACGTGCAATCAAAGCTATATATCCTGTGCAATCAAAGCTATATATTATGTGCAATCAAAGCTATATATCATGTGCAATCAAAGCTATATGTCACGTGCAATCAAAGCTATATGTCACGTGCAATCAAAGCTATATATCATGTGCAATCAAAGCTATATATCATGTGCAATCAAAGCTATATATCCTGTGCAATCAAAGCTATATGTCACGTGCAATCAAAGCTATATGTCACGTGCAATCAAAGCTATATATTATGTGCAATCAAAGCTATATGTCACGTGCAATCAAAGCTATATGTCACTTGCAATCAAAGCTATATGTCACGTGCAATCAAAGCTATATATCACGTGCAATCAGTAGTTCATTCTGTCGGAGTTTCCACTCTGAGACGGAGGAAGGAGGGAGGGGAGAAAGTACACTGTTTATGATAATATAAGCTGTCAATCAGGCCGGTGAGGGAGGGAGG
>CM026394.1:18412055-18431355 GCA_014843695.1 Archivesica marissinica | reverse complement strand
CACCTATACACCTTGGTCATGCATCACATATACACCTTGCTCATGCATCACCTATAAACCAGCACCTTGGTCATGCACTATACACCTATACACCTTGGTCATGCATCACCTATACACCTAGCACCTTGGTCATGCATCACCTATACACCTAACACCTTGGTCATGCATCACCTATACACCTTGGTCATGTATCACCTATACACCTTGGTCATGCATCACCTATACACCTAGCACCTTGGCCATGTATCACCTATATACCTTGGCCATGCATCACCTATACACCTTGGTCATCCATCACCTATACACCTTGGTCATGTATCACCTATACACCTTGGTCATGTATCACCTATACACCTTGGTCATGTATCACCTATACACCTTGGTCATGCATCACCTATATACCTTGGTCATGCATCACCTATACACCTTGGCCATGTATCACCTATACACCTTGGTCATGTATCACCTATACACCTTGGTCATGTATCACCTATGCACCTTGGTCATGTATCACCTATACATCTTGGTCATGCATCACCTATGCACCTTGGTCATGCATCACATATGCACATTGGTTATGTATCACCTATACACCTAGCACCTTGGTCATGCATCACCTATACACCTAGCATCTTGGTCATGCATCACCTATACACCTTGCACCTTGGTCATGCATCACATATACACCTTGGTCATGCATCACCTATAAACCTAGCACCTTGGTCATGCATCACCTATACACCTAGCACCTTGGTCATGTATCACCTATGCACCTTGGTCATGCATCAACTATACACCTTGCACCTTGGTCATGCATCACATATACACCTTGGTCATGCATCACATATACACCTTGCACCTTGGTCATGCATCACCTATACACCTAGCACCTTGGTCATGCATCACCTATACACCTAGCACCTTCGTCATGTATCACCTATACACCTTGGTCATGTATCACCTATACACCTTGGTCATGTATCACCTATACACCTTGGTCATGTATCACCTATACACCTTTGTCATGCATCACCTATACACCTTGGTCATGCATCACCTATACACCTAGCACCTTGGTCATGTATCACCTATACACCTTGGTCATGCATCACCTATACACCTTGGTCATGCATCACCTATACACCTTGGTCATGCATCACCTATACACCTTGGTCATGCATCACCTATACACCTTGGTCATGTATCACCTATTCACCTTTGTCATGCATCATCTATACACCTTGGTCATGTATCACCTATACACCTTGGTAATGCATCACCTATACACCTAGCACCTTGGTCATGCATCACCTATACACCTTGGTCATGTATCACATATACACCTTGGTCATGCATCACCTATACACCTAGCACCTTGGTCATGCATCACCTATGCACCTATACACCTTGGTCATGCATCACCTATACACCTATACACCTTAGTCATGCATCACCTATACACCTATACACCTTGGTGATGTATCACACATACACCTAGCACCTTGGTCATGCATCACCTATGCACCTATACACCTTGGTATGCATCACCTATACACCTATACACCTTGGTCATGTATCACCTATACACCTAGCACCTTGGTCATGCATCACCTATACAACTTGGTCATGTATCACCTATACACCTTGGTCATGCATCACCTATACACCTTGACACCTTGGTCATGCATTACCTATACACCTATACACCTTGGTCATGCATCACCCATACACCTTGGTCATGTATCACCTATACACCTTGGTCATGCATCACCTATACACCTTGGTCATGTATCACCTTGCACCTTGGTCATGCATCACCTATACACCTTGGTCATGCATCACCTATACACCTTGGTCATGTATCACCTATACACCTTGGTCATGCATCACCTATACACCTATACACCTTGGTCATGTATCACCTATACACCTTGGTCATGCATCACCTATACACCTATACACCTTGGTCATGTATCACCTATGCACCTTGGTCATGTATCACCTATACACCTAGCACCTTGGTCATGCATCACCTATACACCTTGGTCATGTATCACCTATACACCTTGGTCATGCATCACCTATACACCTAGCACCTTGGTCATGCATCACCTATGCACCTATACACCTTGGTCATGCATCACCTATACACATTGGTCATGCATCACCTATACACCTTGGTCATGCATCACCTATGCACCTATACACCTTGGTCATGCATCACCTATACACCTTGGTCATGCATCACCTATACACCTTGGTCATGCATCACCTATACACCTATACACCTTCGTCATGCATCACCTATACACCTTGGTCATGTATCACCTATACACCTAGCACCTTGGTCATGCATCACCTATACACCTTGGTCATGTATCACCTATACACCTTGGTCATGCATCACCTATACACCTTGGTCATGTATCACCTATACACCTTGGTCATGCATCACCTATACACCTAGCACCTTGGTCATGCATCACCTATACACCTATACACCTTGGTCATGTATCACCTATACACCTTGGTCATGCATCACCTATACACCTAGCACCTTGGTCATGCATCACCTATACACCTATACACCTTGGTCATGCATCACCTATACACCTAGCACCTTGGTCATGTATCACCTATACACCTAGCACCCAACACCAACACCCACCCACACACCACACCCACACACCAACACCCAACACCAACACCACACCCCAACACCATGCACCTTGGCCATGCATCACCTATACACCTTGGTCATGTATCACCTATACACCTTGGTCATGTATCACCTATACACCTTGGTCAACACCAACACCCAACACCACACCCAACACCAACACCCAACACAACACCCAACACCAACACCAACACAACACCTTGATCATGCATCACCTATACACCAACCTTGGTCATGCATCACCAACACCTAACACCTTGGTCATGCATCACCTATAACCACCTTGGTCATGCATCACCTATACACACACCTTGGTCATGCATCACCTATACACCTTGGTGTATCACCTATACACCTTGGTCATGTATCACCTATACACCTAGCACCTTGACCATGCATCACCTATACACCTTGGTCATGCATCACATATACACCTTGGTCATGCATCACCTACACACCTAGCACCTTGACCATGCATCACCTATACACCTTGGCCATGCATCACCTATACACCTTGGTCATACATCACATAAACACCTTGGTCATGCATCACCTATACACCTTGGTCATGTATCACCTATACACCTTGGTCATGCATCACCTATACACCTTGGTCATGTATCACCTATACACCTTGGTCATGCACACCTAACCAACACCAACACCACACCCAACACCAACACCACACCCACACACCACACCCAAACCAACACCCACACACCAACACCCACCCACACACCACACCAACACCACACACCAACACACACACACCAACACCCACACACCACACCAACACCCACAACAACACCCACACAAACACCCACACACCAACACCACACCCACACACCTATACACCTTGGTCATGTATCACCTATACACCTTGGTCATGCATCACCTATACGCCTTGGTCATGCATCACCTATACACCTTGGTCATGAATCACCTATACACCTTGGTCATGCATCACCTATACACCTTGGTCATGCATCACCTATACACCTTGGTCATGTATCACATATACACCTTGGTCATGCATCACCTATACACCTTGGTCATGCATCACCTATACACCTTGGTCATGCATCACCTATACACGTTGGTCATGTATCACCTATACACCTTGGTCATGCATCACCTATACACATATACACCTTGGTCATGCATCACCTATATACCTTGGTCATGTATCACCTATACACCTTTGTCATGCATCACCTATACACCTATACACCATGGTCATGCATCACCTATACACCTTGGTCATGCATCACTTATACACCTTGGTCATGTATCACCTATACACCTTGGTCATGCATCACCTATACACCTATACACCTTGGTCATGCATCACCTATACACCTAGCACCTTGGTCATGTATCACCTATACACCTTGGTCATGCATCACTTATACACCTTGGTCATGCATCACCTATACACATTGGTCATGCATCACCTATGCACCTAGCACCTTGGTCATGCATCACCTATACACCTTGGTCATGCATCACCTATATACCTTGGTCATGCATCACCTATACACCTAGCACCTTGGTCATGCATAACCTATACACCTTGCACCTTGGTCATGCATCTCCTATACACCTAGCATCTTGGTCATGCATCACCTATACACCTTGCACCTTGGTCATGCATCACATATACTCCTTGGTCATGCATCACCTATACACCTAGCACCTTGGTCATGCATCACCTATACACCTAGCACCTTGGTCATGTATCACCTATGCACCTTGGTCATGCATCACATATACACCTTGGTCATGCATCACCTATACACCTAGCACCTTGGTCATGCATCACCTATACACCTAGCACCTTGGTCAGGTATCACCTATACACCTTGGTCATGCATCACCTATACACCTTGGTCATGCATCACCTATACACCTTGGTCATGTATCACATATACACCTTGGTCATGATCACCTATACACCTAGCACCTTGGTCATGCATCACATATACACCTTGGTCATGCATCACCTATACACCTAGCACCTTGGTCAGCATCACCTATACACCTAGCACCTTGGTCATGCATCACCTATACACCTTGCAACACAACACCTTGGTCAACACCAACACCCACCCATGCATCACCTATACACCACACCTAACACCTTGGTCATGTATCACCTATACACC
The DNA here is from genome assembly GCA_014843695.1 of Archivesica marissinica. Taxonomy (NCBI): domain Eukaryota; kingdom Metazoa; phylum Mollusca; class Bivalvia; order Venerida; family Vesicomyidae; genus Archivesica; species Archivesica marissinica. The sequence goes on along the minus strand of CM026394.1, from coordinate 18,426,510 downwards.
ACACCTTGACCATGCATCACCTATACACCTTGGTCATGCATCACCTATACACCTTGGTCATGCATCACCTATACACCTTGGTCATGCATCACCTATACACCTTGGTCATGCATCACCTATACACCTTGGTCATGCATCACCTAAACACCTTGGTCATGCATCACCTATACACCTTGCAACACAACACCCACACACCTATACACCTTGGTCATGCATCACCTATACACCTAGCACCTGGTCATGTATCACCTATACACCTTGGTCATGCATCACTTATACACCTTGGTCATGCATCACCTATACACATTGGTCATGCATCACCTATCACCTAGCACCTTGGTCATGCATCACCTATACACCTTGGTCATGCATCACCTATATACCTTGGTCATGCATCACCTATACACCTAGCACCTTGGTCATGCATAACCTATACACCTTGCACCTTAGTCATGCATCTCCTATACACCTAGCATATTGGTCATGCATCACCTATACACCTTGCACCTTGGTCATGCATCACATATACACCTTGGTCATGCATCACCTATACACCTAGCACCTTGGTCATGCATCACCTATACACCTAGCACCTTGGTCATGTATCACCTATGCACCTTGGTCATGCATCACATATACACATTGGTCATGCATCACCTATACACCTAGCACCTTGGTCATGCATCACCTATACACCTAGCACCTTGGTCAGGTATCACCTATACACCTTGGTCATGCATCACCTATATACCTTGGTCATGCATCACCTATACACCTTGGTCATGTATCACATATACACCTTGGTCATGCATCACCTATGCACCTTGGTCATGCATCACATATACACCTTGGTCATGCATCACCTATACACCTAGCACCTTGGTCATGCATCACCTATACACCTAGCACCTTGGTCATGTATCACCTATGCACCTTGGTCATGCATCACCTATACACCTTGGTCATGTATCACCTATCACCTTGGTCATGTATCACCTATACACCTTGGTCATGTATCACCTATACACCTTGGTCATGTATCACCTATACACCTTGGTCATGCATCACCTATACACCTTGGTCATGTATCACCTATACACCTAGCACCTTGGTCATGCATCACCTATACACCTTGGTCATGCATCACCTATACACCATGGTCATGCATCACCTATACACCTTGGTCATGCATCACCTATACACCTTGGTCATGCATCACCTATACACTATGGTCATGTATCACATATACACCTTGGTCATGCATCACCTATACACCTTGGTCATGCATCACCTATACACCTTGGTCATGCATCACCTATACACCTAGCACCTTGGTCATCTATCACATATACACCTTGGTCATGCATCACCTATACACATAGCACCTTGGTCATGCATCACCTATACACCTTGGTCATGTATCACCTATACACCTTGGTAATGCATCACCTATACACCTTGGTCATGCATCACCTATAAACATAGCACCTTGGTCATGCATCACCTATACACCTAGCACCTTGGTCATGCATCACATCTAAACCGTTGTCATGCATCACCTATACACCTAGCACCTTGGTCATGTATCACCTATACACCTTGACCATGCATCACCTATACACCTTGGTCATGCATCACCTATACACCTTGGTCATGCATCACCTATACACCTTGGTCATGCATCACATATACACCTTGGTCATGCATCACCTATACACCTTGGTCATGCATCACATATACACCTTGGTCATGCATCACCTATACACCTTGGTCTTGCATCACATATACACCTTTGTCATGCATCACCTATACACATTGGTCATGCATCACCTATACACCTTGGTCATGCATCACCAATACACCTAGCACATTGGTCATGCATCACCTATACACCTAGGTTAATTCCTCTGCATCATGTCCTTAGACCTAAGTGATTAATTCCTCTACATCATGGCCTTAGACCTAAGTTGTTAATTCCTCTACATAATGGCCTTAGACGTAAGTGGTTAATTCCTCTACATCATGGCCTTAGACCTAAGTGGTTAATTCCTCTACATCATGGCCTTAGACCTAAGTGGTTAATTCCACTACATCATGTCCTTAGACGTAAGTGGTTAATTCCTCTACATCATGGCCTTAGACGTAAGTGGTTAATTCCTCTACATCATGGCCTTAGACGTAAGTGGTTAATTCCTCTACATAATGTCCTTAGATCTAAGTGGTTAATTCCTCTACATCATGGCCTTAGACGTAAGTGGTTAATTCCTCTACATCATGGCCTTAGACGTAAGTGGTTAATTCCTCTACATCATGGCCTTAGACGTAAGTGGTTAATTCCTCTACATAATGGCCTTAGACCTAAGTGGTTAATTCCTCTACATCATGGCCTTAGACCTAAGTGGTTAATTCCTCTACATCATGGCCTTAGACCTAAGTGGTTAATTCCTCTACATCATGGCCTTAGACGTAAGTGGTTAATTCCTCTACATCATGGCCTTAGACCTAAGTGGTTAATTCCTCTACATCATGGCCTTAGACCTAAGTGGTTAATTCCTCTTCATCATGTCCTTAGACCTAAGTGGTTAATTCCTCTATATCATGGCCTTAGACCTAAGTGGTTAATTCCTCTACATCATGGCCTTAGACCTAAGTGGTTAATTCCTCTACATCATGGCCTTAGACCTAAGTGGTTAATTCCTATACATCATGGCCTTAGATGTAAGTGATTAATTCCTCTACATCATGGCCTTAGACCTAAGTGGTTAATTCCTATGCATCATGGCCTTAGACCTAAGTGGCTAATTCCTCTACATCATGGCCTTAGACGTAAGTGGTTAATTCCTCTACATCATGGCCTTAGACGTAAGTGGTTAATTCCTCTACATCATGGCCTTAGATCTAAGTGGTTAATTCCTCTTCATCATGGCCTTAGACCTAAGTGGTTAATTCCTCTACATCATGGCCTTAGACGTAAGTGGTTAATTCCTCTACATCATGGCCTTAGACGTAAGTGGTTAATTCCTCTACATCATGGCCTTAGACCTAAGTGGTTAATTCCTCTACATCATGGCCTTAGACCTAAGTGGTTAATTCCTATGCATCATGGCCTTAGACCTAAGTGGTTAATTCCTCTACATCATGGCCTTAGACCTAAGTGGTTAATTCCTCTACATCATGGCCTTAGACCTAAGTGGTTAATTCCTCTACATCATGGCCTTAGACATAAGTGGTTAATTCCTCTACATCATGGCCTTAGACCTAAGTGGTTAATTCCTCTACATCATGGCCTTAGATGTAAGTGGTTAATTCCTCTACATCATGGCCTTAGACGTAAGTGGTTAATTCCTCTACATCATGGCCTTAGACCTAAGTGGTTAATTCCTCTACATCATGGCCTTAGACCTAAGTGGTTAATTCCTCTACATCATGGCCTTAGACCTAAGTGGTTAATTCCTCTACATCATGGCCTTAGACCTAAGTGGTTAATTCCTCTACATCATGGCCTTAGACGTAATTGGTTAATTCCTCTACATCATGACCTTAGACCTAAGTGGTTAATTCCTCTACATCATGTCCACAGACCTAATTGGTTAATTCCTCTACATCATGGCCTTAGACCTAAGTGGTTAATTCCTCTACATCATGGCCTTAGACCTAAGTGGTTAATTCCTCTACATCATGGCCTTAGACATAAGTGGTTAATTCCTCTACATCATTGCCTTAGACCTAAGTGGTTAATTCCCCTACTCTACATCAAGTCCACAGACCTAAGTGGTTAATTCCTCTACATCATGGCCTTAGACCTAAGTGGTTAATTCCTCTACATCATGGCCTTAGACGTAAGTGGTTAATTCCTCTACATCATGGCCTTAGACGTAAGTGGTTAATTCCTCTACATCATGGCCTTAGACGTAAGTGGTTAATTCCACTACATCATGGCCTTAGACGTAAGTGGTTAATTCCTCTACATCATGGCCTTAGACATAAGTGGTTAATTCCTCTACATCATGGCCTTAGACCTAAGTGGTTAATTCCTCTACATCATGTCCTTAGACCTAAGTGGTTAATTCCTCTACATCATGGCCTTACACCTAAGTGGTTAATTCCTCTACATAATGGCCTTAGACGTAAGTGGTTAATTCCTCTACATCATGGCCTTAGACCTAAGTGGTTAATTCCACTACATCATGTCCTTAGACCTAAGTGGTTAATTCCTCTACATCATGGCCTTAGACGTAAGTGGTTAATTCCTCTACATAATGGCCTTAGACCTAAGTGGTTAATTCCTCTACGTCATGGCCTTAGACCTAAGTGGTTAATTCCTCTACATCATGGCCTTAGACCTAAGTGGTTAATTCCTCTACATCATGGCCTTAGACCTAAGTGGTTAATTCCTCTACAGCATGGCCTTAGACGTAAGTGGTTAATTCCTATGCATCATGGCCTTAGACCTAAGTTGCTAATTCCTCTACATCATTGCCTTAGATCTAAGTGGTTAATTCCTCTTCATCATGGCCTTAGAACTAAGTGGTTAATTCCTCTACATCATGACCTTAGACGTAAGTGGTTAATTCCTCTACATCATGGCCTTAGACCTAAGTGGTTAATTCCTATGCATCATGGCCTTAGACCTAAGTGGCTAATTCCTCTACATCATGGCCTTAGACCTAAGTGGTTAATTCCTCTACATCATGGCCTTAGACCTAAGTTGTTAATTCCTCTACATCATGGCCTTAGACATAAGTGGTTAATTCCTCTACATCATGGCCTTAGACCTAAGTGGTTAATTCCTCTACATCATGGCCTTTGACGTAAGTGGTTAATTCCTCTACATCATGGCCTTAGACCTAAGTGCTTAATTCCTCTACATCATGGCCTTAGACGTAAGTGGTTAATTCCTCTACATCATGGCCTTAGACCTAAGTGGTTAATTCCTCTTCATCATGGCCTTAGACCTAAGTGGTTAATTCCTCTACATCATGGCCTTACACCTAAGTGGTTAATTCCTCTACATCATGGCCTTAGACCTAAGTGGTTAATTCCTCTACATCATGGCCTTAGACGTAAGTGGTTAATTCCACTACTCTACATCAAGTCCACATACCTAAGTGGTTAATTCCTCTACTCTACATCAAGTCCACATACCTAAGTGGTTAATTCCTCTACATCATGGCCTTAGACCTAAGTGGTTAATTCCTCTACATCATGGCCTTAGACGTAAGTGGTTATTTCCTCTACATCATGGCCTTAGATCTATGTGGTTAATTCCACTACATCATGGCCTTAGACGTAAGTGGTTAATTCCTCTACATCATGGCCTTAGACCTAAGTGGTTAATTCCTCTACATCATGGCCTTAGATCTAAGTGGTTAATTCCTCTACATCATGGCATTAGACCTAAGTGGTTAATTCCTCTACATCATGGCCTTAGACGTAAGTGGTTAATTCCTCTGCATCATGGCCTTAGACCTAAGTGGTTAATTCCTCTACATCATGGCCTTAGATCTAAGTGGTTAATTCCTCTACATCATGGCATTATACCTAAGTGGTTAATTCCTCTACATCATGGCCTTAGACGTAAGTTGTTAATTCCGCTACACCATGGCCTTAGATCTAAGTGGTTAATTCCTCTATATCATGGCCTTAGACGTAAGTGGTTAATTCCTCTACATCATGGCCTTAGACGTAAGTGGTTAATTCCTCTACAGCATGGCCTTAGACCTAAGTGGTTAATTCCTCTACATCATGGCCTTAGACCTAAGTGGTTAATTCCTCTACATCATGGCCTTACACCTAAGTTGTTAATTCCTCTACATCATGGCCTTAGACCTAAGTGGTTAATTCCTCTACATCATGGCCTTAGACGTAAGTGGTTAATTCCTCTACTCTACATCAAGTCCACAGACCTAAGTGGTTAATTCTCTACTCTACATCAAGTCCACATACCTAAGTGGTTAATTCCTCTACATCATGGCCTTAGACCTAAGTGGTTAATTCCTCTACATCATGGCCTTAGACGTAAGTGGTTAATTCCTCTACATCATGGCCTTAGATCTATGTGGTTAATTCCACTACATCATGGCCTTAGACGTAAGTGGTTAATTCCTCTACATCATGGCCTTAGACCTAAGTGGTTAATTCCTCTACATCATGGCCTTAGACCTAAGTGGTTAATTCCTCTACATCATGGCCTTAGACCTAAGTGGTTAATTCCTCTACATCATGGCCTTAGACCTAAGTGGTTAATTCCTCTACATCATGGCCTTACACCTAAGTGGTTAATTCCTCTACATCATGGCCTTAGACGTAAGTTGTTAATTCCTCTACATCAGAACAACAAACCATGTTTTATTTGACTATAAATAATGCAAATACAAATATTATTTTGATTCTAGCTGGACAATATATTTAAATAGCGCAAATATAGTTTGTGCATAAATGGCATCATAAAACTTCAAAAACCATTTATTGCAGATTTAAACATGGTAAATTCCTACTTTGAGTAGACATGTTAGAATATTGTTTAAAATATACTTTTCTGTCTTTATCAAGCTTATATGAGACTAACAGATGGGACAATGAGTCTCTGTTTAATCCTGATGCACAAACAGATCAATTCAATGACTGGGATGAAGAAGAAGTGTTGTGCGTGTGCATGGGGTCCAGTGGAACCGGTGATGTCATGTGCTCCGCAAATGAGGAGGAATCATGTGCAACAACTACAAATGCTTCTACAATGCGGAAACGGCGATCAGCGGACCGACAGATGAGTTTATTAAGAGTGAAACACGAGCTGGAACTACGAGAATTGCGACTACTACATGGAAACCAACGTGTTTGTCAGACTAGCAGAAGACGTCAAAAACGAAGTCAACCTGTAGGGTTGGTCAGAAAAAAGGTAATTGCAGTCAATTGATTGGATAGATAGCCCTCTTGGTGCAATGGGTACAGTGTGTGCCTTGGAACCGAGTTGTTGCAATGGGTACAGTGTGTGCCTCGTAACCGAGGTGTATGCATCGTAACCGAGGTGTTGCAATGGGTACAGTGTGTGCCTCGGAACCGAGTTGTTGCAATGGGTACAGTGTGTGCCTCGTAACCGAGGTGTATGCATCGTAACCGAGGTGTTGCAATGGGTACAGTGTGTGCCTCGTAACCGAGGTGTTGCAACGGGTACAGTGTTTGCCTCGTAACCGAGGTGTTGCAATGGGTACATTGTATGCCTCGTAACCGAGGTGTTGCAATGGGTACAGTGTATGCCTCGTAACTGCGGTGTTGCAATGGGTACAGTGTGTGCCTCGTAACTGCGGTGTTGCAATGGGTACAGTGTGTGCCTCGTAACCGAGGTGTTGCAATGGGTACAGTGTGTGCCTCGTAACCGAGGTGTTGCAATGGGTACAGTGTATGCCTCGTAACTGCGGTGTTGCAATGGGTACAGTGTGTGCCTCGTAACCGAGGTGTTGCAAATTCCAAGCATTTTGTAAGAGACATTTTTAAAACAATTTGTTTGATATTCGGAAAAGATGAGTTCCGAATTACAGAGGGGTTTTTACAATGAACAAAGAAGGGACACATTTGGAATCAAGAAATTTGTTTTGTTTGGAAGCAATTCCAGTTTAGAGGGTTTTCAGTATTTAGGGGTTTCACTGTACCAAACTTTTTACATATTATGGCAATCATTTTGAACACATTGAATATTGCATTAAGTTACATCTTACACCGCCAATGACACATAAAAGCGACTTTGCAAAAAGAAGAGAACACGATCAGATAGAACAGGATGTAGCGTCTGATCAGGCTATATGTTGATTGCTCTTCAGACAGTGGAGCTGAAGCACCTGTCCGAATAGCAAATCAACATAGATCCTGATCAGACGCAGCGCAACGTAGCGCAACGTAGCACAACACGGCTGATCTGGATCTATGTTGTTTGCACATACTCTGAATTTATTTGGCGCTGAAAGAGTTAAAAGAGATGTGCATAAAACTAATAGATTAGGGTAGTTTAATTGTATGTAGTTATATTACCTTCATAGAATTTGCTAGTAAAAAGGTAATGGAAATAACCTGATTTGTTATGGTGACTACCCCATGCAAAATTTGCCATACCCGAGCGTGCAACATTTTTCAATGTCTCATGGCAATGTTTCACCTCTGAATAGCCTCATTCGGAACAAAATCACGCTACTCGGACTTTACCGTTTAATTTCAATATGATGTTATGCCGCCATCTTGTTTTCATGTAGTCTCGTTGAATGTTTTGTTGAAACATAAAGTCAGAACAGCGGATTGTTCGGTATAACAAAATAAATAGTTCATCTCTGTGAGTGTGACAGTGAGGACTGTCAACCCGAGGAAAAATAATTATTTTCTTCGAGTTGACAATATCCACTGTCACACTCACCAAGATGAAATATTAATATAATATTGGGTATATAGGGAATATTGGATTAGGCCTATTGTCTTATAAATTTTAATTTATTTGGCGAGTTGGAGAAAATATACAAGGCGAGGCTCCAGAGGAAGAGAATGAATGGAATACATCAAATATGTTCCTTAGCAACACAAATTGGAACTGACAAAGTGGTCTCTTAATACAAGAGCAAATTTGAGTGTATATAGAGAATATTAGGTTTCCGTCTTATACATTTTAATTATTAACCATTTCAACATCACATACCTACCTACCTCTAAATAGGCTTACAACCAGTGTAGATCCAGATGAGCTGGCTCATGACCAGCCAGTAATATTACTATTTTTAGACAAAATTACCCATTTTGATAAATGATCTAGGTCCATATTGTAATTTTCTTCTTAATTTATTGGTCTAAAAATATCATGGACCAGTCCATGTCAGATACTTGGTTTTGAATGGCTTAAGTGAGTTGGAGAAAATAGGCGAGGCGAGGCATTTTTTTCGGAGACGTAAAATAGGCGAGGCGAGGCATTTTTTCGGAGACGTGGCTAATAAGTTAAAACTTATAAGACGATAACCAAATATTCTATTTATCCTGTCTTCTGATAAAAAAAGAAGTTTTAGAGAGGAAATATTACCAAATATTCATGACCTGAAGTTTATCATACCATATGTGAACATATGATGTCACACACGCAGCATTATGATGTCACGAAAGGTTTATTAGGCAGGCCATTTCTTACCATTATTATGCATGAATGTAGGATGAAATGTAATTAAATGCACCTATAGATTTGGTTCGAATAGCGATACTTGAATTAACCCGATATATTATGTTAGGTTCGATCCCCCGTCTGACCAATATAAAATTAACAGGCTTTCAGATGAGTTTAAACCGAGGTCTTGTGTCGGTGCTTTACGCCATGCACGTAAAAGAACCAGAAGAGACTCTGGAATGGGTCTCTAGATGGGGTTAGTTGATAAGGAATGTATGTACATCTGTAGATGGGGTTAGTAGTAAGAATGTATGTACATCTGTAGATGGGGTTAGTAGATAAGGAATGTGTGTACATCTATAGATGGGGTTAGTAGATAAGGAATGTATGTATATCTGTAGAAAGGGGTTAGTAGATAGGGAATGTATGTACATCTGTAGATGGGGTTAGTAGATAGGGAATGTATGTACATCTGTAGATGGGGTTAGTAGATAGGGAATGTATGTACATCTGTAGATGGGGTTAGTAGATAGGGAATGTACGTACATCTGTAGATGGGGTTAGTAGATAAGGAATGTATGTACATCTGTAGATGGGGTTAGTAGATAGGGAATGTACGTACATCTGTAGATGGGGTTAGTAAATAAGGAATGTATGTACATCTGTAGATGGGGTTAGTAGATAGGGAATGTACATACATCTGTAGATGGGGTTAGTAGATAGGGAATGTATGTACATCTGTAGATGGGGTTAGTAGATAGCGAATGTATGTACATCTATAGATGGGGTTAGTAGATAGGGAATGTATGTACATCTGTAGATGGGGTTAGTAGATAGGGACTGTATGTACATCTATAGATGGGGTTAGTAGATAGGGGAATGTATGTACATCTGTAGATGGGGTTAGTAGATAGGGGATGCATGTACATCTGTAGATGGGGTTAGTAGATAGGGATTGTATGTACATCTGTAGATGGGGTTAGTAGATAGGGGAATGTATGTACATCTGTAGATGGGGTTAGTAGATAGGGACTGTATGTACATCTGTAGATGGGGTTAGTAGATAGGGAATGTATGTACATCTGTAGATGGGGTTAGTAGATAGGGAATGTATGTACATCTGTAGATGGGGTTAGTAGATAGGGAATGTATGTACATCTGTAGATGGGGTTAGTAGATAGGGATGCATGTACATCTGTAGATGGGGTTAGTAGATAGGGATTGTATGTACATCTGTAGATGGGGTTAGTAGATAGGGGAATGTATGTACATCTGTAGATGGGGTTAGTAGATAGGGACTGTATGTACATCTGTAGATGGGGTTAGTAGATAAGGAATGTATGTACATCTGTAGATGGGGTTAGTAGATAGCGAATGTACGTACATCTGTAGATGGGGTTAGTAAATAGGGAATGTATGTACATCTGTAGATGGGGTTAGTAGATAGGGAATGTATGTACATCTGTAGATGGGGTTAGTAGATAGGGAATGTATGTACATCTGTAGATGGGGTTAGTAGATAGGGAATGTATGTACATCTGTAGATGGGGTTAGTAGATAGGGAATGTATGTACATCTGTAGATGGGGTTAGTAGATAGGGACTGTATGTACATCTGTAGATGGGGTTAGTAGATAGGGAATGTATGTACATCTGTAGATGGGGTTAGTAGATAGGGAATGTATGTACATCTGTAGATGGGGTTAGTAGATAGGGAATGTATGTACATCTGTAGATGGGGTTAGTAGATAGGGAATGTATGTACATCTGTAGATGGGGTTAGTAGATAGGGAATGTATGTACATCTGTAGATGGGGTTAGTAGATAGGGAATGTATGTACATCTGTAGATGGGGTTAGTAGATAGGGAATGTATGTACATCTGTAGAAGGTGTTAGTAGATAGGGAATGTATGTACATCTGTAGATGGGGTTAGTAGATAGGGAATGTATGTACATCTGTAGATGGGGTTAGTAGATAGGGAATGTATGTACATCTGTAGATGGGGTTAGTAGATAGGGAATGTATGTACATCTGTAGATGGGGTTAGTAGATAGGGAATGTATGTACATCTGTAGATGGGGTTAGTAGATAGGGAATGTATGTACATCTGTAGATGGGGTTAGTAGATAGGGAATGTATGTACATCTGTAGATGGGGTTAGTAGATAGGGAATGTATGTACATCTGTAGATGGGGTTAGTAGATAGGGAATGTATGTACATCTGTAGATGGGGTTAGTAGATAGGGAATATATGTATATCTGTAGAAAGGTGTTAGTAGATAGGGAATGTATGTATATCTGTAGAAAGGTGTTAGTAGATAGGGAATGTATGTACATCTGTAGATGGGGTTAGTAGATAGGGAATGTACGTACATCTGTAGATGGGGTTAGTAAATAAGGAATGTATGTACATCTGTAGATGGGGTTAGTAGATAGGGAATGTACGTACATCTGTAGATGGGGTTAGTAGATAGGGAATGTATGTACATCTGTAGATGGGGTTAGTAGATAGGGAATGTATGTACATCTATAGATGGGGTTAGTAGATAGGGAATGTATGTACATCTGTAGATGGGGTTAGTAGATAGGGGATGCATGTACATCTGTAGATGGGGTTAGTAGATAGGGATTGTATGTACATCTGTAGATGGGGTTAGTAGATAGGGGAATGTATGTACATCTGTAGATGGGGTTAGTAGATAGGGACTGTATGTACATCTGTAGATGGGGTTAGTAGATAGCGAATGTACGTACATCTGTAGATGGGGTTAGTAAATAGGGAATGTATGTACATCTGTAGATGGGGTTAGTAGATAGGGAATGTATGTACATCTGTAGATGGGGTTAGTAGATAGGGGATGCATGTACATCTGTAGATGGGGTTAGTAGATAGGGATTGTATGTACATCTGTAGATGGGGTTAGTAGATAGGGGAATGTATGTACATCTGTAGATGGGGTTAGTAGATAGGGACTGTATGTACATCTGTAGATGGGGTTAGTAGATAAGGAATGTATGTACATCTGTAGATGGGGTTAGTAGATAGCGAATGTACGTACATCTGTAGATGGGGTTAGTAAATAGGGAATGTATGTACATCTGTAGATGGGGTTAGTAGATAGGGAATGTATGTACATCTGTAGATGGGGTTAGTAGATAGGGAATGTATGTACATCTGTAGATGGGGTTAGTAGATAGGGAATGTATGTACATCTGTAGATGGGGTTAGTAGATAGGGAATGTATGTACATCTGTAGATGGGGTTAGTAGATAGGGACTGTATGTACATCTGTAGATGGGGTTAGTAGATAGGGAATGTATGTACATCTGTAGATGGGGTTAGTAGATAGGGAATGTATGTACATCTGTAGATGGGGTTAGTAGATAAGGAATGTATGTACATCTGTAGATGGGGTTAGTAGATAGGGAATGTATGTACATCTGTAGATGGGGTTAGTAGATAGGGAATGTATGTACATCTGTAGATGGGGTTAGTAGATAGGGAATGTATGTACATCTGTAGATGGGGTTAGTAGATAGGGAATGTATGTATATCTGTAGAAAGGTGTTAGTAGATAGGGAATGTATGTACATCTGTAGATGGGGTTAGTAGATAGGGAATGTATGTATATCTGTAGAGAGGTGTTAGTAGATAGGGAATGTATGTACATCTGTAGATGGGGTTAGTAGATAGGGAATGTATGTACATCTGTAGATGGGGTTAGTAGATAGGTATTGTATGTACATCTGTAGATGGGGTTAGTAGATAGGGAATGTATGTACATCTGTAGATGGGGTTAGTAGATAGGGAATGTATGTACATCTGTAGATGGGGTTAGTAGATAGGGAATGTATGTACATCTGTAGATGGGGTTAGTAGATAGGGAATGTATGTATATCTGTAGAAAGGTGTTAGTAGATAGGGAATGTATGTACATCTGTAGATGGGGTTAGTAGATAGGGAATGTATGTATATCTGTAGAAAGGTGTTAGTAGATAGGGAATGTATGTACATCTGTAGATGGGGTTAGTAGATAGGGAATGTATGTACATCTGTAGATGGGGTTAGTAGATAGGGAATGTATGTACATCTGTAGATGGGGTTAGTAGATAGGGAATGTATGTACATCTGTAGATGGGGTTAGTAGATAGGGAATGTATGTATATCTGTAGAAGGTGTTAGTAGATAGGGAATGTATGTACATCTGTAGATGGGGTTAGTAGATAGGGAATGTACGTACATCTGTAGATGGGGTTAGTAAATAAGGAATGTATGTACATCTGTAGATGGGGTTAGTAGATAGGGAATGTACATACATCTGTAGATGGGGTTAGTAGATAGGGAATGTATGTACATCTGTAGATGGGGTTAGTAGATAGCGAATGTATGTACATCTATAGATGGGGTTAGTAGATAGGGAATGTATGTACATCTGTAGATGGGGTTAGTAGATAGGGACTGTATGTACATCTATAGATGGGGTTAGTAGATAGGGGAATGTATGTACATCTGTAGATGGGGTTAGTAGATAGGGATTGTATGTACATCTGTAGATGGGGTTAGTAGATAGGGGAATGTATGTACATCTGTAGATGGGGTTAGTAGATAGGGACTGTATGTACATCTGTAGATGGGGTTAGTAGATAAGGAATGTATGTACATCTGTAGATGGGGTTAGTAGATAGCGAATGTACGTACATCTGTAGATGGGGTTAGTAAATAGGGAATGTATGTACATCTGTAGATGGGGTTAGTAGATAGGGAATGTATGTACATCTGTAGATGGGGTTAGTAGATAGGGAATGTATGTACATCTGTAGATGGGGTTAGTAGATAGGGAATGTATGTACATCTGTAGATGGGGTTAGTAGATAGGGAATGTATGTACATCTGTAGATGGGGTTAGTAAATAGGGACTGTATGTACATCTGTAGATGGGGTTAGTAGATAGGGAATGTATGTACATCTGTAGATGGGGTTAGTAGATAGGGAATGTATGTACATCTGTAGATGGGGTTAGTAGATAGGGAATGTATGTACATCTGTAGATGGGGTTAGTAGATAGGGAATGTATGTACATCTGTAGATGGGGTTAGTAGATAGGGATGTATTCACTGTAGATGGGGTTAGTAGATAGGGAATGTATGTACATCTGTAGATGGGGTTAGTAGATAGGGAATGTATGTATATCTGTAGAGAGGTGTTAGTAGATAGGGAATGTATGTACATCTGTAGATGGGGTTAGTAGATAGGGAATGTATGTACATCTGTAGAAAGGTGTTAGTAGATAGGGAATGTATGTACATCTGTAGATGGGGTTAGT
>CM026394.1:18392930-18411055 GCA_014843695.1 Archivesica marissinica | reverse complement strand
ATAATAAGCTGGTAGGTAGGAACATAAGTTTGTATCATTCCATACAAAACACATATTCAACTGATGATAATGTCCGTGTAATAATAAGCTGGTAGGTAGGAACATAAGTTTGTATCATTCCATACAAAACACATATTCACCTGATGATAATGTCCGTGTAATAATAAGCTGGTAGGTAGGAACATAAGTTTGTATCATTCCATACAAAACACATATTCACCTGATGATAATGTCCGTGTAATAATAAGCTGGTAGGTAGGAACATAAGTTTGTATCATTCCATACAAAACACATATTCACCTGATGATAATGTCCGTGTAATAATAAGCTGGTAGGTAGGAACATAAGTTTGTATCATTCCATACAAAACACATATTCACCTGATGATAATGTCCATGTAATAATAAGCTGGTAGGTAGGAACATAAGTTTGTATCATTCCATACAAAACACATATTCACCTGATGATAATGTCCGTGTAATAATAAGCTGGTAGGTAGGAACATAAGTTTGTATCATTCCATACAAAACACATATTCACCTGATGATAATGTCCGTGTAATAATAAGCTGGTAGGTAGGAACATAAGTTTGTATCATTCCATACAAAACACATATTCACCTGATGATAATGTCCGTGTAATAATAAGCTGGTAGGTAGGAACATAAGTTTGTATCATTCCATACAAAACACATATTCACCTGATGATAATGTCCGTGTAATAATAAGAAAAAACTGTTAAACACATGCTTAGTAAATTCCGGTACAAGAGTCTCAAACAAAAATTTTGTTTAGAAAAAGCTAGGTCAATACAATATTTTAGTCGGGCCATTTTTAGCGGGTCAGTCGGGATATGGTAAACAAAAACCTTTGTTATTACGACCTGAGATACCGATTTTCAATTATTTTGTTTAAAAATCATGCTCAATTAACCATTTGCCTGCTAAGTAAATAAAATCACATTTGCCAACAATATAGATCTAGATCAGCTCTGATCAGGATCTATGTTGTTTGCTATTCAGCCAAGTGTTTTAGCTCCACTATCCGAATAGCAAACAGGATAGAGCCTGATCAGACGGCATGTTCTGTGCCGTTTGATCTGGCTCTATGCTGTTTGCAAAAGTGATTTTATCTGCTGCTAGCATGCAAAGGGTTAACCCTTCAATACTACAAACCTCTAAATAAACATACAGAAAGTGTAGATCCAGATCCAGTTTGCAATGTGCCGTCTCATCAGGATCTGCACTTTTTTGCTAGTAATATAACTATTTTTAGACAAATTTACCCATTTTGTTAATCAAACTGGTACAAAAAACTCCAAATGTAATTTTCTTTATTAATTTATTGGTCTAAAAATATCATGGACCAGTCCATGTCAGTTACTTGGTGTTGAATGGTTTAAAGAGTGACAGTATCTATGACAATCTCCTGCAGGGGCTCTCAAGGGCCCAACTATAATTGAATAGCTTCGAATACCAAGCATATTTCAGATTGGACTTCCTGCAGGGCTCTGAATAGAACTGCTCAATTTAAAGCAAAACTAATTAAAACAACTCATTAATTATTAAAGCAGGTTTTATTTCACTTAATTTGATACAAGAGCAACAGAGAACACTAGTTAACAGTACACACAGGCAGCTAAAGTTCTGTCATTTGCAACTTACAGAGGTCGTGAAATGCTGACTGTCCGTATTCTAAAAACAATTCATTTTGTTTCTAATCACCGGTTATAGAGACACTTGCTTGTCTCGACTTGTTTGATTGGGCAAATCAATGTATTTGAATGGTTTGGTAACTGATCAAATTATCCCCGCTGAAATGTTCTTAAAAAATATATATGTCATTGTCATACAGTACTACATACACTATAAGAAGTTGTTACTTAGATATGAATCTTAGCCTATTTTTGGACCCTCGGTAATTTGACAACAGCCTTCGACCTATGCTGATATGGAACTAGCCATGTAATAACCTCTAAGCAGTTCAAGGTACGATTGGCACAACAGTTCGCCGTGTAGGATATAATTATAGTCTTCATTGTCGGATGAAGATTTTCGACGCCATGTTGTTTGTTATTGTTTCACAGAGCGTATTAATACATATATATTCACCGTCTCCGTGGCCTACGGAGCGGGAGGTCGAAGGTTCGAACCTCGTCGTGGGTTCGGTCTGATATGGCCGGTTGGTGAGCCGCCAGCTAGCTAAATAATGGTCACCGATTGCCTGGCGCTTGGCCTACAAGCATAGGATTCGGGAAATACTAATGTTCATGAGGTGTCTCATAAAAAAATCAGAAATGACTGGCACTTTAAATAGGGGTGACACTATAATAAACAAACACACTTTACTTTACTTTTATAATTATACTGTGCTCATATGCATAGCTATTACACTAGTGAAATATGAACAATATGTAATGGCAATATTACTCATCTGCAGTGCAAATTATGTAATACATTAGTAGTAAGTGCTGGGAGAGATGTAAGCCCTGTGTTGCTTATTTGACACAAAAAATGCTTAATTTCACATGACCTAGATTTGACTTTGAAATGTCGACCGCATTGGTATGGCTTATTTGAAAGGTCATATACTTTGTTTTTATCCCACAGGTATTTGTTTAACCCTTTCAACACCAAGTAACTGACATGGACTAGTCCATGATATTTTTAGACCAATAAATTAATAACAAAATTACATTCGGATCAGTTCATTTATCAAAATGGGTAATTTTATTTCTAAAAATAGTTATATTACTTGAAAAAAGTGCAGATCCTGATGACGGCTCGTCACGAGCCGGCTCATCTGGATCTACACTTTTTTGTAAGCCAATTTAGAGGTCTGTGGTGTTGTAAGGGTTCATATAAAAAGGTGTTCCATTGGAACTATATGCCTTGTCCGCCTCCATGGTCGAGTGGTTATGGTCGCTGACTTGTATACCACTGTAACCTATCATCTCTGATGGTCACGGGTTCGAGCCCCGCTCAGACCGTGTCTCATTTATATGAAAAAGTTGGCAGTTTCTTACGGAGGTTGGTGCACCAAGTACTGGTTAACCGCTGAGCATGCCCAGGAAAGGTGTTGTTAGGTAAACTGCCCGTCGCTCAAATGGGAAACCGGTAGCGACGTTAAATAAACTTAAAATAAAAAAACAAACTATATGCCTATATATCTCGCTTCGCTTTCCAGTTACAGACACGTAGCTACAATAAAGCACCGAAAGCATGGGCCTGCAGATTGTCACAGAAAATGAATGGGGGGGGGGGTAGTATGATGAGGGTTCATCTCTGAAAATATTGAACGTTTAAGACATATATTAAAATGTGTCAGAGTGCACCATTGATATTCTAGGATTCAATATATCCCTCTAGTATCATCGAATCTTCAATGCTCAATTTATTAGTCGGGCGGGCCTGCAATTTCAAACTCGCTAGCTGCGCCCCTGAAGCATGTATATAGTTTAGTTTACTATAGAAGTCAATGGGAATGTACACTTTGCTGACCGCCACGATCACAGGGTTTGATCCAAAAATGAAATCATTTCCTTCTGTGCTAACCTACTACCAGTATATATCCACCAAGTGTCATTAACCCATTTCATTCTGGATACCGTTCAAACAGTATTTGCAAAGATCATAGAGTCAGATCAGCCGCCATGGAATGTTCCGTCTGATCAGGCTCTATGTTGTTTGCTATTCAGATGATCTTGCTAACACACTTGGCTATGTAGCAAACAACATAGATCCTGATCAGCATGCAGCGTTACGCTGCGGCTGATCTGGATCTATGTTGTTTGCAAACGCCTTTAAATGTGTCCAGAATGAAATGGGTTAATATCCCCCCCCCCCCTGTATGATGTTGATCCACAACATTTTTTACTAATCCTAGACAAACGAGAGTGATTAATGTAAGTTGTTAAAACTTGCTTCGCAATCGTTGTAAAATAAATAAAGTTTAAACTAAAACAAACAAATCATTTTCTCGGTTTTTTTTTATATCTTAACTTATGTAGGCGTCGCGTCTAGACTCGATGAAATACGGAAAATACGCCGAAATCGAACATATTTTTGGTGAAACGTCATGAAAGATTTACTTCCCCTTTGATGCAATACGACATTTGTCCATTTTGATTCCTGGATCAAGTTATAAAGAAGTAGCAGACTTTTGGACACGATTTTGAATGAAACACTGCATCTTTTATGTAAAGCATTACGGCATTTCTGAAGACCTGGTGCACAGTACCTTCATCATTATACATTCCATCAAACAGTGACTGATAACTACCTAAATCCTATAGGTGCAAGCAAACACTTGAAGGTGTATTGGCAGCCTAATATTTACACTGTACCTCCATTTTTATCTGGTATTGTACTTGTAAAGCTGACAGCCAGCAATTATTGCCTGCAATACAGAATCACAGTCAGCAGAGGCATTGTAACCCATGAGAGAGCTGTCAGGATTTATCTAGGAATATGTAGTATGGGTTAGTCTGTGTGATAAGCCATGACAGGCTGGGATAAGATTGCACACAGCATATGCTGTTGTAGATCTTATTAATGCATTTGTACTTGTCTGAACAGTGGTCTGGAATCACCCTGACATTTGCAATTAATTCTTTAATTGATTTATCATCAAGAACAATGAGGATATCACAGTGCAAGTGTGTGGGCGTTGTTCCATTTAGAACTGACCGTTCCATTTAGAACTGACCATTCCATTTAGAACTGACCATTTCATTTAGAACTGACCTGACTGTTCCATTTAGAACTGACCATTCCATTTAGAACTGACCATTTCATTTAGAACTGACCTGACTGTTCCATCTAGAACTGACCATTCCATTTAGAACTGACCTGACCGTTCCATCTAGAACTGACCATTCCATTTAGAACTGACCTGACCGTTCCATTTAGAACTGACCTGACCATTCCATTTAGAACTGACCTGACCGTTCCATTTAGAACTGACCTGACCGTTCCATTTAGAACTGACCATTCCATTTAGAACCGGACCTTCCATGGCTTTTATTTGTGTTTGAGGTTCTACCCAGTTTGCCCTCCGAGTGTTGAATCTGGTGAGTGGGCAAGCACCTGGGTAGAACTAACATTCCGTAAGCCAGATGGGGATAGCTTCCAAACGGGAGACAAGTTGACCGATGGATGTAGCCGCTCAGATGCTGACACACTGACATTTACCACTCGGTCATGAAAGCCCCTACATACTGACATTTACCAATTGGTCATGGAGGCCACTACACACTGACATTTACCACTCGGTCACAAAAGCCCCTACACACTGACATTTACCACTCGGTCACAAAAGCCCCTACATACTGACATTTACCACTTGGTCAAGAAGGCCCCTACATACTGACCTTTAACACTTGGTCATGGAGGCCACTACACACTGACCTTTAACACTTGGTCATGAAGGCCCCTAAACACTGACATTTACCACTTGATCATGGAGGCCACTACATACTGACCTTTAACACTTGGTCATGGAGGCCACTACACACTGACATTTACCACTTGGTCAAGAAGCCCCTACATACTGACAGTTAACACTTGGTCATGGAGGCCACTACACACTTGACATTTACCACTTGGTCATGGAGGCTACTACACACTGACATTTACCACTTGAGTCATGGAGGCCCCTACACACTGACAGTTACCACTTGAGTCATGGAGGCCCCTACACACTGACATTTACCACTTGGTCAAGAAGGCCCCTACACACTGACATTTACCACTTGGTCAAGAAGGCCCCTACACACTGACATTTACCACTTGGTCATGGAAGCCACTACACACTGACATTTACCACTTGAGTCATGGAGGCCCCTACACACTGACATTTCCACTTTGTCACGAAGGCCCCTACACACTGACATTTACCACTTGGTCACGAAGGCCCCTACACACTGACATTTACCACTTGGTCACGAAGGCCCCTACACACTGACATTTACCACTTGGTCATGGAGGCTACTACCCACTGACATTTACCACTTGGTCATGAAGGCTCCTACACACTGACATTTACCACTTGGTCATGGTGGCTACTACCCACTGACATTTACCACTTGGTCACGAAGGCCCCTGCACACTGACATTTACCACTTGATCATGAAGGCTACTACACACTGACATTTACCACTTGGTCATGGAAGCTACTACACACTGACATTTACCACTTGGTCATGGAGGCTACTACCCACTGACATTTACCACTTGGTCATGAAGGCCCCTACACACTGACATTTACCACTTGGTCACGAAGGCCCCTACACACTGACATTTACCACTTGATCATGGAGGCTACTACACACTGACATTTACCACTTGGTCATGGAGGCCCCTACACACTGACATTTACCACTTGGTCATGGAGGCTACTACACACCGACATTTATACAGATATTCGGATAGTGAAATCGCTATTCGTTGCCATCCCTAGTTTAAACATATATATTCTTTATTCCACTGTATACATTCACAAAACAATACATGTACATAAAATGAAAGAAGTAAGTATATAGGAAAGGATTCAAATGGAAGCAGAGCTTATATAGTTTCTCTCCTTGGCTGTGAGAAGGGAGAATAATGTTGTCACAAGTAGAATGCATGTGAAAACGTTCATGTTGACAATATTTCAAACTACAGTGGGCTGGGAGTAGCTAGAATAATGCTTTTAACAGGTAGAATAACACATTATATTTTCACCGATACATTTCCATAATTCATTGTAAAGTGTAAAATAAATATTTAATCTGTGAATGATATGAATATAAGGGACAGAATAAACAATGTTAATTTGTTTAATGATTACATAGAAATGCACTGTCAATAAAGGAGGACGGGGTAGTGTTCCATCCTGCTGATTTTATTATACTAGTTCAAATATTTGTATTAAATTTCTGATCAAATTACCTAGAATTAATTGACCTGTAATTGTGGTATTATTTTCTGCGAAACGATTGTATTATTTTCTGAGAAAATGTTTGTTTTAGTTTAAACATATTTATTCGGATCAAATACATGAATAGATAATTATGTAAACATATTTATTCGGATCAAATACATGAATAGATAATTATATAAACATATTTTATTTTTACATTGAAATCGATATGGATTGAGAAACAAGCTCAATATGCTTCTGTGAATCCTGTTCCCTTAAACGTTGTTTTCTTGTCTGAAACGACAGTCATGAGTTCATAACATAACAGTCTATAACAGCCCATTTGATATTCAAACAGATCCAACATATTTGAGCCCAAGTTTAACACTTTGCACGCTAGCGGCAAAGAGACAGATCTATGGCACAGAACGCACTGTGCCGTGTCTGATCAGGGTCTATGTTGCTTGCAAATGTGATCTTATTTACTCAGCGTGCATAGGGTTAAATATAGGACATGATTCAAGAATAAATTCCTGTACTATTCAATAACATAAGGAGCATTCAAAGAAATAGGTTATTGATCATATATACGGTTATATGCTAAATAAGTGCAAGGGAGCGTTAGCGAACCACAGCACTTGTTTTATACAGTCAAACCTGTCCTAAGCAGCTGTCCCAAAGGGAATCACAGAAAGTGGCTGCTTATCACAGGTGGCTGCTTAATAGAGGTCAAATGTATAACAAAGGAACAATTTTGGAAAGATGAAAACTGGCTGCTTAATATAGGTTGGCTGCTTAATAGAGGTGACCACTAACACAGGTTTGACTGTATATATCCTTATAAGTGATCAATAAGATACTTACGGTTTGCCCCTTCCACAATTACATCATTACATTAAACTTGATGCTCCCCTTGTGACAGCAGCCATGGCGGCCATGCATGCGCAGCGAGTATACGTACCCACTCACCTTCACTTATTGACAGCTTGAGTATACATACGTACCCACTCACCTTCACTTATTGACAGCTTGAGTATACGTACCCACTCACCTTCACTTATTGACAGCTTGAGTATACGTACCCACTCACCTTCACTTATTGACAGTTTGAGTATACGTACCCACTCACCTTCACTTATTGACAGCTTGAGTATACGTACCCACTCACCTTCACTTATTGACAGTTTGAGTATATGTACGCACTCACCTTCACTTATTGACAGTTTGAGTATACGTACCCACTCACCTTCACTTATTGACAGCTTGAGTATACGTACCCACTCACCTTCACTTATTGACAGCTTGAGTATATGTACGCACTCACCTTCACTTATTGACAGCTTGAGTATATGTACGCACTCACCTTCACTTATTGACAGCTTGAGTATATGTACGCACTCACGCACTCACCTTCACTTATTGACAGCTTGAGTATATGTACGCACTCACCTTCACTTATTGACAGTTTGTGTATATGTACGCACTCACACACTCACCTTCACTTATTGACAGACAAAAGAAAACTGGAACTATTGCAGTTTTACAAAAGAAAACTGGAATGATGGCAGTTTTACAAAAGAAAACTGGAACTATTGCAGTTTTACAAAAGAAAACTGGAATGATGGCAGTTTTACAAAAGAAAACTGGAATGATGGCAGTTTTACAAAAGAAAACTGGAACTATTGCAGTTTTACAAAAGAAAACTGGAATGATGGCAGTTTTACAAAAGAAAACTGGAACTATTGCAGTTTTACAAAAGAAAACTGGAATGATGGCAGTTTTACAAAAGAAAACTGGAACTATTGCAGTTTTACAAAAGAAAACTGGAACTATGGCAGTTTTACAAAAGAAAACTGGAACTATGGCAGTTTTACAAAAGAAAACTGGAACTATGGCAGTTTTACAAAAGAAAACTGGAACTATGGCAGATTAATTTGCACTGACCTTAAATCACTTTGATGCAACACAAGAGACTCTAATTGAAACCATGGCAATTTAATTGACAAACTCAAATCTTCCCACACATAATATAAGTACAACATGAAACAAAAGACTCCTGGTCTTTTTTATTTGTTCTCTTGCATTACTTCCTCATGCTAAATGTTCACAACTCCTGCTCAGAATTACCATCCTTCCTTATCATTTGCCTGTTTTCTTATTGGAATGTGGCCATTTTTAACAAAATACAAACATTCGTTTTGAGGAAGTGTCTTTGCTATCACATTGAATCTGTTTGTTTATACAAATATAGTTTGGCTCAATTGCGAAACAAGTTCCGAAATTTTATACTAATCACTCTCGAGACCTCATTCCTGATGGAATCTATCGCCACGGGGAATAGAGAAGAGGCAGTGTGGAATATAAATGCATTGTCTAAGAGCACAATCGCAATGGCTACAGCTGGGCACAAACTCCGAGCCTGGGCAAAACAGTCGCCCTAGGGACCGTGATATCATC
The DNA here is from genome assembly GCA_014843695.1 of Archivesica marissinica. NCBI lineage: Eukaryota > Metazoa > Mollusca > Bivalvia > Venerida > Vesicomyidae > Archivesica > Archivesica marissinica. The sequence continues at coordinate 18,401,696 of CM026394.1, read as the reverse complement.
CCCTGGGGGCCCACTTTTCCCCACAGACGGATCTGTAGTCCAGTAGTAACACACTAGACTGGTAATCCAGGGATCGCAGGTTCGATCCCTCGTCTGACCCAAATAAAATTAACAGTCTTTCAGATGGGACGTTAAACCGAGGTCTTGTACTATCATTCTGAACATTACAGTCTTTATTTATTTGTTTGTAGCAGTAGAAACAATCGTCCAATCGTCCCTGTGTACAGAGAGTTACACGAGACTTTGTTTACGTCAAGTCTTGTTTGTTTGTTAATTCAGGTTTTATGCCTGCATCAGCACCATTTTGGGCTATATCGCCAACGGGCAGTTTACCTAACAACATAACACCTTTCCTGGGCAGGCTCCAGCAGTTAACAAGTACTTGGGGGCACCAACCTCCAACCTTTTCATATAAATGAGACACGGCCTGAGCGGAGCTCGAACCTGTGACCATCAGTAATGATAGGTTACACCATATTTAACATGTACTTACACATTTATATTGTATATAAGTCAGCGATCTTAACCCTTTCAACACCACAGACCTCTAAATAGGCTTACAAAAAGTGTAGATCCAGATGAGCCAGCTCGTGACGAGCCATCTCATCAGGATCTGCACTTTTTGCCAGTGATATGACTATTTTTAGACATAATTACCCATTTTGATAAATGAACTTGTCCAAATGTGATTTTCTGATTCATTTATTGGTTTATGAATATCATGGACCAGTCCATGTGAGTTACTTGGTGTTGAAAGGGTTAACCACTCGACCACGGAGGCGGTTACATCAAGTCCATTTTCAACTCCATTTATCATGTCTGTTTTGAATTACAATCTATCTGGTTCAATTATTCAACAAATATTATGTTCATGTAGAACTCGGAACTCAAACAATTTAGGACCAAGGCACATACATCATGAGCGACATTGCTGGTTGTCTGTTACCCCCCTTCTCTCATGGAAATCGCGATAGCGTAGTGGTAGCGCGTTAACTTCTGGTGCGAAAGGTCCGGAGCTCGAGCCCCGCTGGAGCAGATTGTATCCTTAGGCAAGGTATTTAAATTCCACCTCTTTCCTCTCCCTCGTGGCGATGGATTCCACTAGAATGTGGTCCCGAGAGTGATTAATATAAGCTGTAAGAACTAGAAAGAGCAAAAATAAATTTGTATAAACTAAATAGAGCGCACTTTATTCCAAATTTTATGTTATACAAATTTATTTTAGCTCGATTGCGAAACAAGTTATTTCAACTTATATAAATCACTCTCGAGACCTCATTCCTGATGGAATCCATTGCCATGAGAGAGTGAGAAGAGGCACCGTAGAATTTAAATGCCTTGCCTAAGGGCACAATAGTAACGGCTCCAGTGGGGCTCAAACTCCGGACCTTTCGCACCTGAAGCGAACGCGCATCCATCCACTGCGCTATCACGACTTCCAAATTTTAGTTGGATTCCTTTGTATTTACTGTTGTTCCCTATATAACCCCAGATGTTGTGGTTTGTTGAATATGTATATTCTAACATGACTCGGCATTTTATCAGTATACAAATTTACCGTGTTTAAATCTGCAATAAACCCTGGTTTAGCATGTTACATCAAACTTTATGCCCTCTAAAAAATAACGCAAACTATTTTTGCGCTTTTTAGATATTTTGGTCGTGTTCAAACTCGAAATAGTATTTGTCTCTGTTATTTATTAGAGAATGAAACATGGATAGGAGTTCTGAGGCGTATGAATTAACCATGCAGGCAATAGTTAATTCCTACACGTCGGAACTCCTAACCATGTTTTATTCGCAAAATATGTTATATGTTATATTTCGGGTTTTACGCCTGCACCAGCACCATTTTTGGGCTATATCGCCGGGGGCAGTTTACCTAACAACACCTTTCCTGGGCAGGCTCCAGCGGTTAACCAGTACTTGGTGCACCAACCTCCGTAAGAAACTGCCAATTTTTTCATATAAATGAGACACGGTCTGAGCAGGGCTCGAACCCGTGACCATCAGTGATGACCCAAACAAAATAATGTTAATTAATTGCTAACAACTTTCTATTGGATATACTGTAGTATCTTGTCGAGATTTAAAAATCATTAGATGAGAAAACGGATTTGTGGAAGTCGTGCTAGCGCAGTGGATGCGCATTCGCTTCAGGTGCGAAAGGTCCGGAGATCAAGCCTCGCTGGAGCCATTACAATTGTGCCCTTAGGCAAGGCATTTAATTTCCACAATGCCTCTTCTCTCTCCCTCGTGGCGATGGATTCCATCAGAAATGAGGTCTCGAGAGTGATTAATATAAGTTGTAAGAACTTGTTTCGCAATCGAGCTAAAATAAATTTGTATAAACTAAAGAAAACGGATGAAAATTGATAACATGTGATGCAAAGGAAATCACGGTAAAAACAGAGGAAACCAATTAAAGACATATCCTCCTGAAAAGAGTACCTCAGGGGGAAGTAACTGACTAATATCTCTCATAAAATACAGGCAAACAACAAATATACATACCTTAATTACAAGACTTCTTGTGACACTTCTGAACTGCAAATATTCTACCTGGAATTAGAAAATGACAGCTTGAAAGAGCCATATAATTAATAATTCCAAGGCGCAAATTGAATGTTTATTCATTTACATCCCCAAGGCTGGTTATAATTACAACCGCGGAGTTATAATAACAAACAGAAACACAAATTTAGACCATCAGGGTCGTACAAAATGTCCAACCGTACTCAAACATAGGGGGTACCATGTGCCAAAAACAACACAGAAAATGATCACATGCTTCTAGTGTACCTGGACGTTTGCCCTCAAACATGCTTTTATGATTGAAGTATGTTTGGAAATATGAACAAGATTGCCTGTTTTTCTACCAAATTTTAATGATCTCTACAGATGTATATACCTCCAAACATCTCTGCCATGACCAGCATCAGGTGTAGCAGGCTTGCAATGCATTCGTCTGTGCAATTAGTTGGGTTTTTAGTTTTTATTGCTTGCTAAATGGCTTTGGCATACTGTGCTGGCATACCATGTTGTTTATCCTGCAAACAGCCACAACTGTGTAGACGTTATATACCGCATGCTATTATTGATGCGTTCTCATGCATTTTGCGACCACAGTTCGTTATATTTATATAAATAATTTACTACAAATAATTATGTATTCAATAAATGGACCATAGTTATCCCGTAACCTGCCAATCACAACTAAAGTCGCTTTTGCAAACAGCATGAAGCCAGGTCTCAGCACGTTCTCAGGCGATATGCTGTTTGCTATTCGGATAGTGGAGCTAAACACTTGTCCGACTAGCAAACAACATATACCTTGATCTATAGATCGCCGTGGCTGATCGGGATCCATGTTGGTTGCACATTCCGTCCAATGTAATCGGCAGATTAAGGGTTAATGTTCTTTTCTTTTATAAACTGTATACTTGTACAAGTTATTTCAACTTATATAAATCACTCTCGAGACCTCATTCCTGATGGAATCCATCGCCAGGAGGGAGAGAGAGGCAACGTGGAATTTAAATGCCTTGCCTAAGGGCACAATCGTAACGGCTCCAGTGGGGCTCGAACTCCGGACCTTTCGCACCTGAAGCGAACGCGCATCCACTGCGCTATCACAACTTCCACAATAATGTTAATGTTGAACCCAGAGTGTCAGCATAGTAAACACAGACAAACCTGTCTTAAGCAGCCAGCCAAAAGAATCACAGAAAGTGGCTGCTTAGCACAGGTGGCTGCTTAATATAGGTCACATGTATAGCACAGGAATATATTGGGAATCTGCAAACTGGCTGTACTAACCTATCTGTATGTCGTTGTATGTTATACAGTCAAACCTGCCTTAAGCAGCCAGCCAAAAGAATCACAGAAAGTGGCTGCTTAGCACAGGTGGCTGTTTAATAGAGAGCAATTGTATAATAAAAACAACATATTGGGGATCTGGAATCTGGCGGCTTAATCCAGGTGGGCTACTTAATAGAGGTAACCACTAACACAGGTTTGACTGTATAATAGAGGTGACCACTAAAACAGGTTTGACTGTATAATAGAGGTGACCACTAACACAGGTTTGACTGTATAATATATTATTATAATGAAGAACATAAATAATTGCTTCCAAACAAGTCGATTCATACTAAATTCTACCACAATATCTTCAATTGTCTGATCTACACCCTCTTCCTCTCCCTCACACCCACAAACTATGAAATCATAATGACATGAAACTACGCCTTCTAAAGATTCCTAGCTTGCATGTGAACAAGCAGAATGCTATTGGTGGCTATTGTTGCGACGTTAAGCGGCATATTTTGTAGGACAAACAAAGATGGCTGATGTAGGGCAAGCCATTAAATATATAAGAAACTACATTGTAGGACACACAAAGATGGCTGATGTAGGGCAAGCCATTAAATATATAAGAAAATACATTGTAGGACACACAAAGATGGCTGATGTAGGGCAAGCCATTAAATATATAAGAAAATACATTGTAGGACACACAAAGATGGCTGATGTAGGGTAAGCCATTAAATATATAAGAAAGCATATTGTAGGACACACAAAGATGACTGGTGTAGGGCTAGTTGTTAAGCACATAAGAAAGCATATTGTAGGACACACAAAGACAACTGATGTGTAGGGCTAGTTGTTAAGTACATAAGAAAGCATAGTGTAGGACACACAAAGACGACTGATGTGTAGGGCTAGTTGTTAAGTACATAAGAAAGCATAGTGTAGGACACACAAAGACGACTGATGTGTAGGGCTAGTTGTTAAGTACATAAGAAAGCATAGTGTAGGACACACAAAGACGACTGATGTGTAGGGCTAGTTGTTAAGTACATAAGAAAGCATATTGTAGGACACACAAAGATGACTGATGTGTAAGGCTAGTTGTTAAGTACATAAGAAAGCATATTGTAAGACACACAAAGATGACTGATGTAAGGCTAGATGTTAAGTACATAAGAAAGCATATTGTAGGACACACAAAGATGACTGATGCAGGGCTAGTTGTTAAGTACATAAGAAAGCATATTGTAGGACACACAAAGATGACTGATGCAGGGCTAGTTGTTAAGTACATAAGAAAGCATAGTGTAGGACACACACATATGACTGATGCAGGGCTAGTAGTTAAGTACATAACAAAGCATAGTGTAGAACACACACATTAAATGTGGCTGTTACACAACACATACAAACTTGACACTAATTAATTCAATTATCTACATTAACATTCTAACAACATTTCTACCATCCCTGTCGTAACTGTGCATGACAAGTAATGGCAGACAACTTTATGTAACATTCCTAACCAGCCTGAAAGCCAGTATATATTATCGTAAACAGTGTATTCCGTCCCTTCCTCCCTCCCTCACCGGCCAGATTGACAGCTTATATTATCATAAACAGTGTACATTCTCCCCTCCCTCCCTCACCGGCCAGATTGACAGCTTATATTATCATAAACAGTGTACATTCTCCCCTCCCTCCCTCCCTCACAAGGCCAGATTGACAGCTTATATTATCATAAACAGTGTACATTCTCCCCTCCCTCCCTCCCTCACAGGCCAGATTGACAGCTTATATTATCATAAACAGTGTACATTCTCCCCTCCCTCCCTCCCTCACAGGCCAGATTGACAGCTTATATTATCATAAACAGTGTACATTCTCCCCCCTCCCTCCCTCACAGGCCAGATTGACAGCTTATATTATCATAAACAGTGTACATTCTCCCCTCCCTCCCTCCCTCACAGGCCTGATTGACAGCTTATATTATCATAAACAGTGTACATTCTCCCCTCCCTCCCTCCCTCCCTCACAGGCCTGATTGACAGCTTATATTATCATAAACAGTGTACATTCTCCCCTCCCTCCCTCACAGGCCTGATTGACAGCTTATATTATCATAAACAGTGTCATCTCCCCTCCCTCCTCCCTCCTCACAGGCCTGATTGACAGCTTATATTATCATAAACAGTGTACATTCTCCCCTCCCTCCCTCACCGGCCAGATGACAGCTTATATTATCATAAACAGTGTACATTCTCCCCTCCCTCCCTCACCGGCCAGATTGACAGCTTATATTATCATAAACAGTGTACATTCTCCCCTCCCTCCCTCACCGGCCAGATTGACAGCTTATATTATCATAAACAGTGTACATTCTCCCCTCCCTCCCTCCCTCCCTCCCTCACAGGCCTGATTGACAGCTTATATTATCATAAACAGTGTACATTCTCCCTTCCTCCTCACTCACCGGCTTGATTGACAGCTTATATTATCGTAAACGTGTACTTTCTCCCCTCCCTCCCTCACCGGCCTGATTGACAGCTTATATTATCATAAACAGTGTACATTCTCCCTCCCTCCCTCACAGGCCTGATTGACAGCTTATATTATCATAAACAGTGTACATTTCCCCTCCCTCCCTCCCTCCCTCCCTCCCGGCCTGATTGACAGCTTATATTATCATAAACAGTGTACATTCTCCCCTCCCTCCCTCACAGGCCTGATTGACAGCTTATATTATCATAAACAGTGCACATTTTCCCCTCCCTCCCTCCCTCCCTCACCGGCCTGATTGACAGCTTATATTATCATAAACAGTGTACTTTCTCCCCTCCCTCCTTCCTCCGTCTCAGAGTGGAAACTCCGACAGAATGAACTACTGATTGCACGTGATATATAGCTTTGATTGCACGTGACATATAGCTTTGATTGCACGTGACATATAGCTTTGATTGCACGTGACATATAGCTTTGATTGCACATAATATATAGCTTTGATTGCACGTGACATATAGCTTTGATTGCACGTGACATATAGCTTTGATTGCACAGGATATATAGCTTTGATTGCACATGATATATAGCTTTGATTGCACATGATATATAGCTTTGATTGCACGTGACATATAGCTTTGATTGCACGTGACATATAGCTTTGATTGCATGTGATATATAGCTTTGATTGCACATGATATATAGCTTTGATTGCACATAATATATAGCTTTGATTGCACAGGATATATAGCTTTGATTGCACGTGATATATAGCTTTGATTGCACATGATATATAGCTTTGATTGCACGTGATATATAGCTTTGATTGCACATAATATATAGCTTTGATTGCACATGATATATAGCTTTGATTGCACATAATATATAGCTTTGATTGCACATGATATATAGCTTTGATTGCACATACTATATAGCTTTGATTGCACAGGATATATAGCTTTGATTGCACATGATATATAGCTTTGATTGCACATGACATATAGCTTTGATTGCACATGACATATAGCTTTGATTGCACGTGATATATAGCTTTGATTGCACATAATATATAGCTTTGATTGCACAGGATATATAGCTTTGATTGCACATGACATATAGCTTTGATTGCACATAATATATAGCTTTGATTGCACATAATATATAGCTTTGATTGCACATAATATATAGCTTTGATTGCACGTGATATATAGCTTTGATTGCACATAATATATAGCTTTGATTGCACAGGATATATAGCTTTGATTGCACATGACATATAGCTTTGATTGCACATGACATATAGCTTTGATTGCACGTGACATATAGCTTTGATTGCACATGATATATAGCTTTGATTGCACTTGACATATAGCTTTGATTGCACGTGACATATAGCTTTGATTGCACGTGACATATAGCTTTGATTGCACATGATATATAGCTTTGATTGCACATGATATATAGCTTTGATTGCACATGATATATAGCTTTGATTGCACGTGATATATAGCTTTGATTGCACATGACATATAGCTTTGATTGCACAGGACATATAGCTTTGATTGCACATGATATATAGCTTTGATTGCACATGATATATAGCTTTGATTGCACATGATATATAGCTTTGATTGCACATGATATATAGCTTTGATTGCACATAATATATAGCTTTGATTGCACATGATATATAGCTTTGATTGCACATAATATATAGCTTTGATTGCACATGATATATAGCTTTGATTGCACGTGACATATAGCTTTGATTGCACGTGACATATAGCTTTGATTGCATGTGATATATAGCTTTGATTGCACAGGATATATAGCTTTGATTGCACATGACATATAGCTTTGATTGCACGTGACATATAGCTTTGATTGCACGTGACATATAGCTTTGATTGCACGTGACATATAGCTTTGATTGCACATGACATATAGCTTTGACTACACATGACATACAGCATTGACTGCACATGAAATACTGCATTGACTGCACATGACATACAGCATTGACTGCACATGACATACAGCATTGACTACACGACATACAGCATTGACTACATGTGACATACAGCATTGACTACATGTGACATACAGCATTGACTACACATGACATACAGCATTGACTACATGTGACATACAGCATTGACTACACATGACATACAGCATTGACTACATGTGACATACAGCATTGACTACATGTGACATACAGCATTGACTACATGTGACATACAGCATTGACTACACATGACATACAGCATTGACTACACATGACATACAGCATTGACTACATGTGACATACAGCATTGACTACACATGACATACAGCATTGACTACATGTGACATACAGCATTGACTGCACATGACATACAGCATTGACTGCACATGACATACAGCATTGACTACACATGACATACAGCATTGACTACACATGACATACAGCAT
>CM026394.1:18299104-18391930 GCA_014843695.1 Archivesica marissinica | reverse complement strand
CTTGTCTGTATATGTATAGTTAATGAAGGTTAACACAATTACCTCAAACTCTCTTGTCTGTATATGTATATAGTTAATGAAGGTTAACACAATTACCTCAAACTCTCTTGTCTGTATATAGTTAATGAAGGTTAACAAAATTACCTCAAACTCTCTTGTCTGTATATAGTTAATGAAGGTTAACAAAATTACTCAAAATCTCTTGTCTGTATATGTATAGTTAATGAAGGTTAACACAATTACCTCAAACTCTCTTGTCTGTATATGTATAGTTAATGAAGGTTAACACAATTACCTCAAACTCTCTTGTCTGTATATGTATAGTTAATGAAGGTTAACACAATTACCTCAAACTCTCTTGTCTGTATATGTATAGTTAATGAAGGTTAACACAATTACCTCAAACTCTCTTGTCTGTATATGTATAGTTAATGAAGGTTAACACAATTACCTCAAACTCTCTTGTCTGTATATGTATAGTTAATGAAGGTTAACACAATTACCTCAAACTCTCTTGTCTGTATATGTATAGTTAATGAAGGTTAACACAATTACCTCAAACTCTCTTGTCTGTATATGTATAGTTAATGAAGGTTAACACAATTACCTCAAACTCTCTTGTCTGTATATGTATAGTTAATGAAGGTTAACACAATTACCTCAAACTCTCTTGTCTGTATATGTATAGTTAATGAAGGTTAACACAATTACCTCAAAATCTCTTGTCTGTATATGTATAGTTAATGAAGGTTAACACAATTACCTCAAACTCTCTTGTCTGTATATGTATAGTTAATGAAGGTTAACACAATTACCTCAAACTCTTGTCTGTATATGTATAGTTAATGAAGGTTAACACAATTACCTCAAAATCTCTTGTCTGTATATGTATAGTTAATGAAGGTTAACACAATTACCTCAAACTCTCTTGTCTGTATATGTATATAGTTAATGAAGGTTAACACAATTACCTCAAACTCTCTTGTCTGTATATGTGTTAACAAATTACTCAAATCTCTTGTCTGTATATAGTTAATGAAGGTTAACACAATTACCTCAAAATCTCTTGTCTGTATATGTATAGTTAATGAAGGTTAACACAATTACCTCAAACTCTCTTGTCTGTATATGTATAGTTAATGAAGGTTAACACAATTACCTCAAACTCTCTTGTCTGTATATGTATAGTTAATGAAGGTTAACACAATTACCTCAAACTCTCTTGTCTGTATATAGTTAATGAAGGTTAACACAATTACCTCAAACTCTCTTGTCTGTATATGTATAGTTAATGAAGGTTAACACAATTACCTCAAACTCTCTTGTCTGTATATGTATAGTTAATGAAGGTTAACACAATTACCTCAAACTCTCTTGTCTGTATATGTATATAGTTAATGAAGGTTAACACAATTACCTCAAACTCTCTTGTCTGTATATGTATAGTTAATGAAGGTTAACATATCCAAGTAGAGGTCATGCAAACAAGTAAATGTTGAATCTAATATCCAGCTATCAAAATATTCCCCATTAGAAGCAATGTTAAAATATTGAAATATGTATAGCATTTACAGAGTAATGTCACTCGGGTGATTTTTTTTTGCTACTCTCGGCGCTCGACATCTGGTGAATTCTTGTCAAGTCTCGCGACTTACTTCCATTCTGTTTTTAAAGAGTCAAAATGGCAATGTTTCAAATATTGTCTGATGTAACAAATAAGTAATGTCACTACCGTTCGTTGAAGAATAATGAACGTAACCGTGATAATTTGGACGACAGATGATTAGTGTAATATTTGAATGCTTTATTATTTACAGTATAAAGGCCGGTTTCTATGCACCGAACACTCGCTGATTAAATATAATTAATTACCTTCCGTCTATTGTTATTGCATGATGTCGTTTCCATTGATGCGAGCTGAATATTGTCAGCGCCAAAAGAATTCCGAGTGTCGCCTCCAAAACGACGCAGTAACATGTCTTAGATCGGAAAAATGACATAATGTCCTCCATTTCCAGGATGAACAACAACAGTATCGACTGTCGACAAAATTGAAAGATGAAGTTTAGTGTACACATTTATAAAGACTATTCCCTCCAGAAAAATATTTGGAAAGAAATTACAAAAACGTGCAAATGTAGTTGTTTGTTTTAACCCTTTCAACACCACAGACCTCTAAATAGGCTTACAAAAAGTGTAGATCCAGATGAGCCGGCTTGTGACGAGCCGTCTCATCAGGATCTGCACTTTTTGCCAGTGATATGACTATTTTTAGACATAATTACCCATTTTGATTGACTTGGAAACCGCCATTTTCTTGGAGATCAATTAAAAATAAAATCGCATGCGTTTTTATCGACACAGTTTTCAGCTCAAGCGTTTTTTATCAACACGGTTTTCGACATTTCGGGCACGCATTTAGGCGCCAATAAAATCGCCTTCGAAAAGTATGCTTCATGAAAACCTGGCTTTACACATTTCCTACACTGATTGCAGGACAGCCGCCATATTGTTGATGAGATTCAGCGATGTATTGTACTGTTTTTATTTGGCTCACTGTTTCGACGAGCTAATTAATTATTCATCTAGACAGATAGGAACAAACATTATGTATAATGTAACAAGATATGTTTTTATTCCACGCTGGTTCTTGTATTCTTAACCCATTCAACACCAAGTAACTCACATGGACTGGTCCATGATATTCATAAACCAATAAATGAATCAGAAAATCACATTTGGACAAGTTCATTTATCAAAATGGGTAATTATGTCTAAAAATAGTCATATCACTGGCAAAAAGTGCAGATCCTGATGAGACGGCTCGTCATGAGCCGGCTCATCTGGATCTACACTTTTTGTAAGCCTATTTAGAGGTATGTGGTGTTGAAAGGGTTAATAATTGTCTATAATTCTACTATACCCCCGTATCCAGGAATAAAGTGTGTTACCTATAATATGTAATGGCAGTGAATAGTACACCTTCTTTTATCTGACCAATCAATGTAAACAGAATATTCCAGCAATTATTCTAATAACCAGTAAGTACATGACACTGGTCTAATACCATTAATTAACGCGTGACCAATCAATGTAAACAGAATATTCCAGCAATTATTCTAATAACCAGTAAGTACATGACACTGGTCTAATACCATTAATTAACGCGTGACCAATCAATGTAAACAGAATATTCCAGCAATTATTCTAATAACCAGTAAGTACATGACACTGGTCTAATACCATTAATTAACGCGTGACCAATCAATGTAAACAGAATATTCCAGCAATTATTCTAATAACCATTAAGTACCTGACACTGGTCTAATACCATTAATTAACGGTACGATTTCATAAACACAGTATTTGCTCTGAAGCTGTAAACTTAGTAAACAAAGTTTAAATTTTCTTTGAACAGTGGACATTAATTTGTAACAGTATTTGTTTTGTATGAAATAAATATAACATGTAAATATATGCTTTATTGTTAATGGGTAGTTGATATTGTGTACACAATATTCGTTTCAACAAGATCTTTCAATTCCCCCTCCCCCAGCGGTATGATTTAACCCTTTCCCTTATAGAAGCACCTCTTGACGCCATTACCAATACGCCATACATTGACAATGTAGTAGCCAAACCAATGTTCATAATAAAGACCAGAATCTCATGTAGTAATATCTATGGAGGTTGGATAGATATGGCGACTACTTATCCACTGCATGATAGCTGTCGTTTGTATGGAGATATAATATTATATTAATCTAAATCTCTATGTAGTCCCAGTAATATCTATGGAGGTGGGATAGATATGGCGACTACTTATCTACTGCAGGATAGCTAAATGGCTGTCGTTTGTATGGAGATATAATAGTATATTAATCTAAATCTCTATGAAGGAAAGGGTTAACCCATTCAACACCATGTAACTGACATGGATTTGTCCATGATATTTTTAGACCAATAAATTAATCAGAATTATATTTGGGCCAGTTCATTTATCAAAATGGGTAATTTTGTCTAAAATTAGTAAAATTACTGGCAAAAAGTGCAGATCCCGATGAGATGGTCACACTTATACTGTCATACTTATGCTGTCACACTTTGTCACACTTATAATGTCACACTTATAATGTCATACTTATACTGTCACACTTCTACGGTCACACTCATACTGTCACACTCATACTGTATACTGTCACACTTCTATGGTCACACTCATACTGTCACACTCATACTGTCACACTTATACTGTCACAATTATAATGCCACACTCATACTGTCACACTCATACTGTCACACTCATACCATCACACTCATACTGTCACACTTATAATGTCACACTTATAATGTCATGCTTATACTGTCACACTTATACCGTCACACTCATACTGTCACACATAATGTCACACTCATACTGTCACACTTATACTGTCATACTCACACTGTCACACTTATAATGTCACACTAATAATGTCACACTTATAATGTCACACTTATAATGTCACACTTATAATGTCACATATATACTGTCACACTCATACTGTCACACTTATACGATCACACTTATATTATCACACTGATACTGTCACACTTATACTGTCACACACATACAGTCACACTCATACTGTCACACACATACAGTCACACTCATACTGTCACACTTATACTGTCACACTTATACTGTCACACTTATACTGTCACACTGATACGGTCACACTTATAATGTCACACTTATACTGTCACACTTACACTGTCACACTTATATGATCACACTTATACTGTCACACTTATAATGTCACACTTATAATGTTACACTTATACTGTCACACTTATAATGCCACACTTATACTGTTACACTTATACTGTCACACGTATACTGTCACACTTATACTGTTACACTTATACTGCCACACTTATACTGTCACACTTGTACTGTTACGCTTATACTGTCACACTTATACTGTCACACTTATAATGTCACACTTATACTGTCATTGCTATTTCGTCTTGATTAAACGTGGACAAATTGTAATCGCTATGAACTTGGAGTAGATCTATATCTAAAGTGTGCAGCCAGTTATTATTTTACCTATTCACGAAATACATGGACTGTTAAAAGTACATTCACGGCTCACATGTGCTGGATAGTTCAATTCGTAATCATGCATCAAGTACTCGTGCATAGCTAATGACCTGTGCATGAGATTCAAAAGAAATAATTATGGATTATGATGATGAGTTTATAATTAAAATGTTATTTGAGCCGAAAGAGAATTGTCATGCATGCTTAATTGTGTTTTACGTTTATTTATCGTCACTATATTAGTCCGACTCCGTGGTCGAGTGGTTAAGGTCGCTGACTTGCATACCACTGTAAACTATCATCACTGATGGTCACGGGTTCGAGCCCCGCTCAGGCCGTGTCTCATTTATATGAAAAAGATGACAGTTTCTTACGGTGGTGGTTGGTGCACCCCCAAGTACTGGTTAACCGCTGGAGCCTGCCCAGGAAAGGTGTTGTTAGGTAAACTGCCCGCCGACGATATAGCCCAAAATGGTGCTGATGCAGGCGTAAAACCCGAAATATAACATAATTATCGTCACTATCGGTTGCCAATATGAGCGACGCCTCCTGAAGAGATTAGTCATTTTAGATTTTGGAGGATAGTGCATGATACAGACAGAGACCATTTCCAGAATCTCCTCTGGTTCTTTAACGTGCACGGTGTAAAGCACCAACACGAGACCTCGGTTTAACGTCCCATCTGAAAGACTGTTAATTTTATTAAGTTCAGACGGGGGATCGAACCTGCGATCCCTGGATTACCAGTCCAGCGTGTTACCACTGGACTACCAGCGTGTTACCACTGGACTACAGATCCGCCTGTAGAACTAAATGGTATTCCTGTTTTTATATGCTAGCTACTGCGAATACTAATACGTGCTAAAAAGGTGATTAACGCGTATCAATTGATCTCCTGTGATGATTTGTTACAGAGAAATGGAGATAAACGGATTTAGCTGAACAATAGGAAAGACATATAAGATACCTGTATCTATTGTTGAAGTACATTCCATTCAATTTATATCTCTCGTTTCATGTAAACATGACAATATGAGGTATGTAACAAGAAGTCATGATATAACGAGGCAACTTGCATGCAAACCCCAAATTTCTCATGCATGCAAACCCCAAATTTCTCATAAATTTCTCATGCATGCAAACCCCAAATTTCTCATGCATGCAAACCCCAAATTTCCCATGCTTGTAAACACAAATTTCCCATGCTTGCAAACTTTTATGATTCAGTAATTGTTACTATATTACATCAGTAATATTTATATCTGTATCACAAGATCATTATAAAAACGTATCAGAATAGCGTAACTTAACCCATTCAACACCAAGTAACTGACATGGATTGGTGCATGATATTTTCAGACCAATAAATTAATAAGAAAATTACATTTGGGCCAGTTCATTTATCAAAATGGCTAATTTTTTGTCTAAAAATAGTAATATTACTGGCAAAAAGTGCAGATCCTGATGAGACGGCTCGTCATTGAACGAATATTAATACTGATTGATCATTGAACATTTTGTTGTTATTTAAGTATATTTAACGTCGCTACCGATTGCCCATTTGAGTGACTGGCAGTTTACCTAACAACACCTTTCCTGGGCAGGCTCCAGCGGTTAGCCAGTACTTGGGTGCACCAACCCCCGTAAGAAACTGCCAACTTTTTCATATAAAGAGACACGAGTCTGAGCGGGGCTCGTACCCGTGACCATCCAACGAGTCTGAGCGGGGCTTGAACCCATGACCAGCAGTGATGATAGGTTACAGTGGTATACAAGTCAGCGACCGTAACCTCTCGACCACGGAGGCCAAACTAAAAATGACGTAAAACGGATAAAACCATAGAAAGGTTTAATATATTATTACGTATCAGTACCGGGTATCTTATTGCAACGTCAGCCAACCATGTAAATAAACACCCGATAATCCTGGAACGCCGAATTTCCGATTTGCACGTTCTCCTCAACAAAGACAACTTCCTACACATGTACAAATCGGAAAACCGGTTTATTGTACTGGTATTGCATTATCATCGAGGAAAAACACCTTACATACCCATTGTTACCTCTAACAAAATGCCTAGGCTAAACCGCAATCAGAGAATGCGTGCCATTGACATGATTGACGGCGGTTTACGTCAGCGTGACGTCGCAAATCGACTCGGGGGTTACGCGGATCACGATAACACGTCTACTTCGACGTTATCGAACACATGGATCGGTGGACGACCGTCCAAGATCTGGTCGACCACGTGTGACGACGCGTGAACAGGACCGTCGCATTCGGACGTCACATTTACATGACCGGTTCCTACCTGCTACGCACACAGCTGCCGTTACTCCTGGGATGACCAACAATCGCATCAGTGCACAAACAGTCAGGAACCGGCTCGGTGAACGTGGCATTCGTGCCTATCGGCCATACGTTGGACCCATCCTGACACGACGTCACCGTGACGTACGGCGGGAATGGACGACGGAACGTGCTCGCTGGACTCGGTTACAGTGGAATTCGGTGATGTTTAGCGATGAATCGCGGTTCTGTTTGCGTCGAGCGGATGGCAGAGAGCGGGTATATCGCAGACGCGGTGAACGTTACGCCGACGCATGTGTACGTCAGGTCGATCTGTTCGGGGGCGGAAGCGTTATGGTGTGGGGCGGTATCACCTTCGGCAGTCGCACTGAACTGTTAGTGGTGGACGGGAACCTAAACGCCCAGCGGTACTGTAATGAGATCCTTGCGCCAGTTGTTGTGCCGTTCTTTAACGCCAACAGAAACGTCATACTGTTCCAACAGGACAACGCCAGGTGTCATACTGCTCGGATTTCCACCACATTATTGGAGCAGAACAATATTGAAACCCTGCCGTGGCCTGCTTTGTCACCAGACTTGTCACCCATAGAACATTTGTGGGATACGTTAGACCGCCGCGTCGGACGACGTCAGCCGGTAACGTTAAACCAACTGAGGGATGTTTTGCGTCAGGAGTGGACAAATATTGACCAGCAAGAGATTCAGACACTCTTCCGTTCGATGCGACGGCGGTGCATTGCAGTGAGAGACGCAAATGGTGCCCATACTCGGTATTGACATCTGTGTGAAAACTCCATTAGACCCCTGTCCGACGAATTACGTCATCACGCAGCAGACAGTTTCGGAGGCTCATTATGCTTTATGTGCTCCTCTTTCAAACATGTTGGACTATCATCTTATGAATTTTCAAAGAATTTTCTTAATAAATGTTGAAATTATAGACATATAAACACCAGGTATCGTTTCTTTTTTGACTCAGTATATACCCATGTGGAAACATTTGTGAAAGTTTTTGTCAATAGAAAGTTGCCGATCAATTAGTCTACAGAATAGGAAACAAACACCATATAAAAGTGTGTTTGTATATTATAGTGCCCTATTTAAAGGGCCAGCCATTTCTGACTTATGAGACACCTCACTTTATGAACATCAGTACTTCCTGAATCCTATGCTTGTATGCCAGACGCCAGGCTGTTAGGCAATCAGTAACCATTATTTAACTAGCTTGCGGCTCACCAACCGGTTTGAACGAACCTTCGACCTCCTGTTCCGTATGTCTTGACATTACTCTACTTTATGATGAAACATGCCATAAGGCAAGGCCTAGGTTAAAAAATATTGGTGAGAATGCACAAAGATGTTATCTAGACTAATGAAAGATCATAAATAAACCAGCATTACCTCCAGGGAGTGCTAAGAACTGCTCACAAAAGAAATCTGATAAATATTTGAATTGTTGCACTGCACTGCTAACATTCCATGATTGTCACTCTTTCTAAGAAATTTGTGTAGTTTGTTACACTTTCTAAGAGGTTTGTGTAGTTTGTTACACTTTCTAAGAGGTTTGTGTAGTTTGTTACACTTTCTAAGAAGTTTGTGTAGTTTGTTACACTTTCTAAGAGGTTTGTGTAGTTTGTTACACTTTCTAAGAGGTTTGTGTAGTTTGTTACACTTTCTAAGAGGTTTGTAGTTTGTTACACTTTCTAAGAAGTTTGTGTAGTTTGTTACACTTTCTAAGAAGTTTGTGTAGTTTGTTACACTTTCTAAGAAGTGTGTAGTTTGTTACACTTTCTAAGAGGTTTGTGTAGTTTGTTACACTTTCTAAGAGGTTTGTGTAGTTTGTTACACTTTCTAAGAAGTTTGTGTAGTTTGTTACACTTTCTAAGAGGTTTGTGTAGTTTGTTACACTTTCTAAGAGGTTTGTGTAGTTTGTTACACTTTCTAAGAGGTTTGTAGTTTGTTACACTTTCTAAGAAGTTTGTGTAGTTTGTTACACTTTCTAAGAAGTTTGTAGTTTGTTACACTTTCTAAGAAGTGTGTAGTTTGTCACACTTTCTAAGAAGTTTGTGTAGTTTGTCACACTTTCTAAGAAGTTTGTGTAGTTTGTTACACTCTCTAAGAAGTTTGTGTAGTTTGTTACACTTTCTAAGAGGTTTGTGTAGTTTGTCACACTTTCTAAGAAGTTTGTGTAGTTTGTTACACTTTCTAAGAAGTTTGTGTAGTTTGTTACACTTTCTTAGAAGTTTGTACAAATTTATTTTAGCTCGATTGCGAAACAAGTTCTTACAGCATTAGTTAAGTCGCTCTCGAGACCTCATTCCTGATGGAATCCATTGCCATGAAGGAAAGAGAGAAGAGGCGATGTGGTATTTCATTGCCTTTCCTAAGGGCACAATCGTAATGGCAGATTTGGTATCAATTTATGTAGTATTCAGGAACTTAGAAATAGCTTTGTGTACAAATCCCAAATATGATAAGTAACAGATCATGGGTTACCACGGTGTCCCAAATATGATAAGTAACAGATCATGGGTTACCACGGTGTCCCAAATATGATAAGTAACAGATCATGGGTTAACACATCGTCCCAAATATGATAAGTAACAGATCATGGGTTACCACGGTGTCCCAAATATGATATGTAACAGATCATGGGTTAACACGGTTTGATCCCCTGCTATACCATAGTAACATTACTAATATCATAGTCAATCGGATGAGATTTTAATCCAATGGTGCCAGTGGCTTTAAAAGAACCAGATGAGCAGCTGGAATGGGGCTCTGTCTGTATAAGTATATATCCACCATCAGCCAATAGAATCAGGGGGCGTCGCTCATGTGGGCAACCGGTAGCGACAATAAATAGACGTAAATACACACACCACTCCATTATATATTAATATATATGCTGCGGTTTTGCGAAATTGAGCAAATTATTTAAGGAATGAATCGCTGGTCAATAGTCTTCATCAGGTTATGAACTAACTACATTGGGTGTATTTAAAGTATGTGTAGGCCAAAGGCCTCCTTTGCTAACTTTATACACGCCCAATGTAGTTCATACCCGATGGGGACTATTTATTCGCGATTCATTACTAGCGTGGAAAAAATGGCAGGGTCGGTCTGAAATGGTGCAGGGTCGGTCAGAAAACAGACAGGGTGCATTTTTGAGTCGCAAAAGGGGTAGGTATGGGAGGGAGGTGTTCATTTGTAAACTATAGAACTTTTCCACCCATTTGACCGTTTATGTACTGCCCTACTGCCTCTTTGATCAAGCATAGGTCAGAATTTTTGGGAGAAGTGAGAAAGCGCGTGATTGCTTCCTTAACCCTTTCAACCCCACAGGCCTCTAAATAGGCTTATGAAAAGTGTAGATCCAGATGAGCCGGCTCGTAACGAGCCGTCTCATTAGGATCTGCACATTTTTGCCAGTAATAATTATTACTATTTTAAGATAAAATTACCCATTTTCATAAATGAACTGGTCCAAAGGTAATTTTCTTATTAATTTATTGGTCTAAAAATATCATGGACCAGTCCATGTCAGTTACTTGGGGTTGAATGGGTTAAATGGTGTTCATTAATATACTTCTGCAAAATAGGGTTAAAATGCACAGTACAACCATTAAATACAACATTTGAATAGGAGTGCTTTATAATGGGCCAGTGTATCATCTAACTAGACACAATGTTTGAAAATCGTAAAAAAACATTTTTTCTTTAGGGAGAAGTGGGGCCCCAGAGTCGAAGTCAGTGTCCCTAGGGCGACAATTTCGCCCACATCGCCCTCTAGAATGATCCCTGGCATAATTAGCTATCAATCACAGTATGTTAGCAAAATTTTACAAAACTCGATTTGACATTATTCCACTATCATGTAAACCCATTCATATGTTTTGGTTTATCTAACAGTTATAAATGTGTTTCACGCTCACGTCATTTTGGTTTATCTAATAGTTTCATGCACACGTCATTGGTTGCACCCCCTCCATGGATATTCTAGATCCATCGTGTGAATGTAATTTGCGCAGTTAGTGAGATTTGCTAGATAGTAAATGAGAACTTGTTCAATTTCAAATGATTAAAGACACAACAACGAAACCCCAAAGTGTACTGTGATAGAGGAAATAAATAGTTATATGTTTGATATATCTAACCATTACAAGGAATGCTAACATGGTGCAGTGGCAGGAAGGCAGTTAAAATTCAATAAATGTTGTCAAACTGTCACTGGGTGGATAGATAAATAAGGGCATTAACCATTAAAATGCTGAATAACTTGGAAAGAATGTGCAAACAATGTACATCCAGATGGCCGCGTCTGATCAGGAGAATTGTTAATTGTTAGCTATTGGGTCAAGTGTTTCGGTTCCACTATCTGAATTTCAAACAACATAGAGCCATCTGATCTGGCACTATGCTCTGGCACTATGCTCTGGCACTATGCCATCTGATCTGGCACTATGTCATCTGATCTTGCACTATGTCATCTGATCTGGCACTATGTCATCTGATCTGGCACTATGCCATCTGAACTGGCACTATGTCATCTGATCTTGCACTATGACATCTGATCTTGCACTATGACATCTGATCTGGCACTATGTCATCTGATCTTGCACTATGACATCTGATCTTGCACTATGACATCTGATCTGGCACTATGCCATCTGATCTGGCACTATGCCATCTGATCTTGCACTATGAAAGGGTTAATAGAATTAAATGTTTGTCCAGATTCATATGAAAACATACAGCAATTGTCTATTATGGCTGTCAGTGATGGTGCATATATAATCTAAGAATAAGTGTGTTTGTTTATTGACATCTAGTGGAGAGATAATACATTTGCAACTCCTATCTTCATTCAATGGTACAGTGGAATTGCCAAGTGGTCATTTGTCTGTGTCAACATGTTTCACAAACCAAGACCCGACAAATTAGGACCACAGAACTAGACAAACTAGAAACGTTAACTTGAATCAGACAAACTATAACCAGGTACACTAGAACAATTCAAACTAGAACCTGACAAGTTAGAACATGATGATCTAGTACCAGACAAACTAGCACCAGAGCAAACTAGAACACACTAATCTAGAACCAGACCAACTAGAAACAGACAAACTAGACAAACTGGAACCAGACCAACTAGAAACAGACAAACTAGACAAACTGGAACCAGACCAACTAGAAACAGACAAACTAGACAAACTGGAACCAGACCAACTAGAAACAGACAAACTAGACAAACTGGAACCAGACCAACTAGAAACAGACAAACTAGACAAACTGGAACCAGACCAACTAGAAACAGACAAACTAGACAAGCTGGAACCAGATAAACTAGAAACAGACAAACTAGACAAGCTGGAACCAGACAAACTAGAACAAAACAACTATAACCTGATAATCTAGACAAACTACAAGCTGATAAACTATATCAAGACTAACTATAACCAGACTGTCTGATTAGTGCAGTGGTTAGCACGCTAGCTTCCCACCAATGCAACCTGGGTTCGACCCTCGGACCGGGAAGTATGTGAGATGGCATGGTGGTTGCCAGATCGGACAGGTGGGTTTTCTCCGGGTACTCCGGTTTCCTCCCAAACGAATGACCACATTTACGCTTTCATCTGCGCCAACGAGAGTGATTAATATAAGTTGTTAGAACTTGCTTCGCAATTGTTGTAAAATAAATAAAGTTTAAACTTAAACTACGACAAGACCAACTAGTACCAGACAAATTAGAACCAGACAAACTAGAACCAGATAACTAGAACCTGACATACTAGAACCAGAAAAACTAGACCAAAGCAAACTAGAACCGCCTGATAAACTAGAGCCAGACAAACTAGAATCAAGGTGATATTTTGCTCTAATTTAGTAAGCTCACATTGGAAACATTGACAAATGATCATTTGACATTTATTAAAGAGGTAAATTTTCCAGAAATCCTTCCTTCAGTTGCCATTTGTATGAAACCAATTAATGTTCCTCTTTAGTATTTTACAAATGGGCCATATGGCCTTTGAAACAGTAATTTCAATGTAAGGAAGGCATAACATTGAGAGTAAATGTTCAACTATTATCAAATAATGCTCACAAACCACTCTCAAAGCTAAAAATCATAATTTTAATTGCTTTCTCTAAAATTCTCAAAATTATGACATACTTAACCCATTCAACCACAAGTAACTGACATGAACTGGTGTGTGATATTTTCAGACCAATAAATTAATAAGAAAATTACCTTTGGACCAGTTCATTTATCAAAATGGGTAATTTTATCTAAAAATAGTAATAATTATTACTGGCAAAAAAGTGCAGATCCTGATGAGATGGCTCGTCACGAGCTGGCTCATCTGGATCTACACTTTTCATAAGCCTATTTAGAGGCCTGTGGGGTTGAAAGGGTTAATATTGCATTGCATCTGTGTGATCAAGTAAGTGTGTTTTAAGCTTTCTCAATATAATTATAAACCATTAGCTTGTTTTCTGCTGGAAAATTAAAGGTATTTGCTGGTTTAAATATGATTGTAAAGCCAATAAATTCCTTCCCCAAGTACTATAATATATAAGTTGCTGGTTAAGTATAGATTTGATGTAAAAACAATAAATTCACCCTCCAAGTACTATAATATATAAGTTGTTAATTATAGGATATTTGTTTGTTCCAGTGTATAATCGATTTATATTTAGCCGAATGAACAAAGAAAGCAATATTATCACGAATGGCTAATGCCACGACTGATAGCCACGAGTGATAGCCAAGAGTGGTAGCCACGAGTGGTAGCCACGTGATAGCCACGAGTGGTAGCCACGAGTGATAGCCACGAGTGATAGCCACGAGTGGTAGCCACGAGTGATGGTAGCCACGAGTGATAGCCATGAGTGATAGCCACGAGTGGTAGCCACGAGTGATAGCCACGAGTGGTAGCCACGAGTGATAGCCACGTGTGGTAGCCACAGGTGATGATGACAGCTTTTCTATTTTCATGAGTGAAATATAAGTACTCCATTCAAGTAAGCGATCAAATTTTCTTTTTATTTTAAGCTGAAGTGTTTTTATGCAATACACTTTAATTATGGTGCTACAACAATGCGTCTACATGTCATCATAAATGACTATGATGTCACTGGCGGCTCAAGTCCAAAAAGCGTTCACACTGCACTATTTCAAACTGCAGGGGCTTGGAATAATAACCATAAAGTAAGCAGTGAGAAATAAACAATTTCAAAAACGGATCTGTAGTCAAGTGGTAACACGCTGGACTCATAATCCAGGGATCGCAGGTTCAATCCCCCCGTCTAATCCTAATAAAATTAACAGTCTTTCAGATGGGACGTTAAGCCGAGGTCTTGTGTCGGTGCTGTACACCGTGCACGTAAAAGAACCAGAGGAGACTCTGTAATGGGTCTCTGTCTGTATCATTGCACTATCCTCCAAAAATCTAAAATGACTTATCTCTTCAGGTGTCGCTCATATGGGCAACTGGTAGCGACGGTAAATAAACGTAAAACACACACACACAAATTTCAACCAGTCGAAGAACACGTTTGATTACACTGATAACATTTATACATTTCATTGGAAAGCATAAACTAAACGTTTTATTATTATTTGAAGAATGAAAAAACACTCGCGGAGACTTTAAAAATGTTTGTAATTGCAGATAAAATTTATACATTTCATTGGAAAGCATAAACTAAATGTTTTATTATTATTTGAAGACTGAAAAAACACTCGCGGAGACTTTAAAAATGTTTGTAATTACAGATTACAAAGTTGAAATGAGAAATTACCGAGAAATTCGCATAAATGTTCCTACGCAAGGCAGTAGAATGAAACACAACAATGAAATAGGAAAATATTTAAATAGCAAGATGGTTTAACCCTTTCCTTCATAGAGATTTATGTTAATATACTATTATATCTCCATACAAACCACAGCCATTTAGCTATCATGCAGTGGATAAGTAGTCACCATATCTATCCCACCTCCATAGATATTACTGGGACTTCATAGAGATTTAGGTTAATATACTATTATATCTCCATGCAAACGACAGCCATTTAGCTATCATGCAGTGGATAAGTAGTCACCATATATATCCCACATCCATAGATATTACTGGGACTACATAGAGATTTAAGTTAATATACTATTATATCTCCATACAAACAACAGCCATTTAGCTATCATGCAGTGGATAAGTAGTCACCATATTCTATCCTACCTCCATATACTGGGACTACATGAGGTTCTGGCCTTTATTATGAGCATTGGTTTGGCTACTACATTGTCAATGTATGTTGTATTGGTAATGGCGTCAAGAGGTGCTTGTATAAGGGAAAAGTTTATTATGAACATTGGTTTGGCTACTACATTGTCAATGTATGTCATATTGGTAATGGCGTCAAGAGGTGCTTCTATGAGGGAAGGGTTTAGTATGAACATTGATTTAGCTACTATATTGTCAATGTATGTTGTATTGGTAATGGCGTCAAGAGGTGCTTGTATGAAGGAAAGGGTTTATTATGAACATTGGTTTGGCTACTACATTGTCAATGTATGTCGTATTGGTAATGGCGTCAAGAGGTGCTTGTATGTGGGAAAAGGGGTAAAACAACGAGATCCGATTATTGTTATGTGTTTAAAGTATTGTCTGGGATGCTAATCAATGTGGGTGTAGTTGCAGCAGCCTTCAGCTACTGCTGATCAGCCTAAGCTACTTCATTAGAGCGGAGATTACCTCCTGGTTAATGTAGCAACTGTTCTATGCTTATCTTTATTTTAATCAAGTAATTCCTTAAAATCTAGTCAATCTTACATTTCATGTAATGATTTCAATAGTGGAATCTATGTTCAACCGGTTTATAGACCGGAACCGTGACGTCACAGAGATAAACCGGGAGATGTACTTGTACAGCAGACAATATATGAGAGTCTACGTTTGTGGAAGTTGTGCTAGTGCAGTGGTAGCGCGTTCACTTCAGGTGCGAAAAGGCCAGAGTTCGAGCCGCACTGGAGCCATTACGATTGTGCATTTAGGCAAGGCATTTTAATTCCACTTTGCCTCTTCTCTCTTTCTCGTGGCGATGGATTCCATCAGGAATGAGGTCTTGAGAGTGATTAATATAAGTTATAAGAACTTGTTTTGCAATCAAGTTAAAAATGAATTTGTATAAACTAATGAGTCATTGTTGAGTTACTGCCCTTGAATACTCTTTAAAAGTCTTTTTAATTGGTTTCCTCAATTTTCATCCCATTTTTTCGACTTATAAATATTATACATATATACCAACACCAAAAAGAAACTGTGCACGTGCCTTAGAGGTAAAATTTATATCATTTTAGAAAACAAATATAGACAAATTTGGTATCAAAATGCGCTTAACCCATTGAACACCAAGTAACTCACATGGACTGTTCCATGATATTCATAAACCAATAAATGAATCAGAAAATCACATTTGGACAAGTTCATTTATCAAAATGGGTAATTATGTCTAAATATAGTCATATCACTGGCAAAAAGTGCAGATCCTGATGAGACGGCTCGTCATGAGCCGGCTCATCTGGATCTACACTTTTTGTAAGCCTATTTAGAGGTCTGTGGTGTTGAAAGGGTTAAATATTGGGTAAATTAGTGCAAGGTGTGAAGGATTATTTTCTTCACTCATAGTAAAATCCATAATTCTAAAATGTGTAGCGAAAAAGTAACACTCAATATTAATGTGCACAGTTGTTTATAGTGTCAGTATATTACTAAATTTCAACAGTTCTACAATATATCCAATATGGGTACTTTGATGTAGAAATTTGCTATCAATTAATTAGCATGCTTTTTGATAAAATCACATTTACCATACCATACCATACCATACCATACCATACCATACCATACCATACCATACCATACCATACCATACCATACCATCTGGTTAGGTAACAACAGTAAAAACAAAGGATTCCAACTAAAAAGACCAATATACATTTCGGGATAAATCAAACTTTATCACCGTAGGGAGGTAACAGAAAAGCCAACAATGTGGCTCATTACATTTAAAACTAGAGAATAGCACTTGGAGACTTATGATAGTATTCAACTAAAAAGTTTGTCTCTAATCATCAAAAACAGACTAAATGTTTGAATGAGCAGCTGTTCAGCCTCGGCATTGTATGTGTGTGCCATGTCTATTACCAGTACTCTAGTGTTGGTTTACAGAAACCCGCAGCCTAAATAAACGTGACCAATTACAAATAAACCATTAGGCTTTAGTTTATGTAAAAAATGCTTACCACCTAGGTACCAAGAACATGTAGAGTTACTGAAGATAAACATGCTGATATCTCTCTCAAGTAGTCTGTTTATATCCATTACTTCCTCAATTCTGTTACGTTTATAAAGCCCTCATCCATTAGCTTGCTCAATTCTCTTACGTTTATAAAGCCCTCATCCATTAGCTTGTTCAATTCTCTTACGTTTATAAAGCCCTCATCCATTAGATTGTTCAATTCTCTTACGTTTATAAAGCCCTCATCCATTAGCTTGTTCAATTCTATTACGTTTATAAAGCCCTCATCCATTAGCTTGTTCAATTCTGTTACGTTTATAAAGCCCTCATCCATTAGCTTGTTCAATTCTGTTACGTTTATAAAGCCCTCATCCATTAGCTTGTTCAATTCTGTTACGTTTATAAAGCCCTCATCCATTAGCTTGCTCAATTCTGTTACGTTTATAAAGCCCTCATCCATTAGCTTCCTCAATTCTGTTACGTTTATAAAGCCCTCATCCATTAGCTTCCTCAATTCTGTTACGTTTATAAAGCCCCATCCATTAGCTTGTTCAATTCTGTTACGTTTATAAAGCCCTCATCCGTTAGCTTGCTCAATTCTGTTACGTTTATAAAGCCCTCATCCATTAGCTTGCTGATTTCTATTACGTTTATAAAGCCCTCATCCATTAGCTTGCTATTCTTTACGTTTATAAAGCCCTCATCCATTAGCTTGCTCAATTCTCTTACGTTTATAAAGCCCTCATCCATTAGCTTGCTCAATTCTCTTACGTTTATAAAGCCCTCATCCATTAGCTTGCTCAATTCTGTTACGTTTATAAAGCCCTCATCCATTAGCTTGCTCAATTCTCTTACGTTTATAAAGCCCTCATCCATTAGCTTGCTCAATTCTGTTACGTTTATAAAGCCCTCATCCATTAGCTTGCTGATTTCTATTACGTTTATAAAGCCCTCATCCATTAACTTCCTCAATTCTGTTTAGTTTTAAAGTCCCCATCCTTTACCATGGTCAAGTTTTAAAGCCCCAAATACTCAAAATTTAATGGACAAGTTTTGTGTGTGAATTACCTCCCTTTATGGTATTCATTTACCAAATCATGAATTAATTTGTAAGTGGGGCTTTACTAAAATTTTACTGTAGGATAAATTGGCATAGGAAATAACTTTGTTTTGCCAGTTGAAGAAAGAAACTGGCATAGCCAGATTTAACTGCATGCTTCATGTCAAAATTAATTGTAAAATATTTAATTTAAGCACCATCAAAATTAATTGTAAAATGTTTAATTTAAACACCAGGAAAGTTACTCTGTAATCTATTCTCTTGTGGTTACATTTTATTTATGATTTTTGTCAGTAAATGTTTTTGGTTTATTTATAATGCATACATTGACATTTATGTGACAGTGCCTCATTAGACTTCACGTTTTTAGCATTTTATTTTTTAATGGTTAAAAGTTGATTCAGAATTAATTTGCTGCATATTGTAGTGGGTGGAGAATTACACATAATTACTGTCTTATATATACATAATAATTATATACTTTTATAAATATAGAAGTCAAGGTTAATAGAGTGGAAGTCGTGATAGCGCAGTGGATGTGCTTTCGATCCACTGCGCTTTCGCTTCAGGTGCGAACGGTCCGGAGTTCGAGCACCGACACAAGACCTCGGTTTAACGTCCCATCTGAAAGACTGTTAATTTTATTAGGGTCAGACGTGGATTGAACCTGCGATCCCTGGATTACCAGTCCAGCGTGTTAGCACTGAACTACAGATCCGACTGTGACAGCCCTGACTATTTTTAATGACTACATTTAGAGCACTATAAGTTAGTTACTCGTTGTCTGTGAAGCCTTTATTTATGTGTACGACTTCGATGAATAGACTATCGAAGTGTTGGACAAAGATAAACCAAGTAGTAACAAGTAACCCTATCAGTTTTATGAAACTTTATAACCCCAAGAGATTAATATTAACAATGATAATGCTACCAGTATAAGATATGAGAAACAGTTTATGTCAGTTAGTTTCTCAGCCTCCAGCAATTCCATTCTCATCTCATTCAGTGCCAGCTATGTTTCTCTGATTTGATCACTTTATATTGTCCACTCTGTACCTGAATTGCATGCATAAAACATACGCAACCTTATCTCTGGGGGAATCTATCATTTTTACAAGATTTCCGCCATTAGCAATGTCGGAGACCTACACTGACTGTTTGGCGTTCGTGTTTTGATCGGCTTTCTCCTTAATGTGACCGCGGTATTAATAATTGATGAGAGCGTAGCATCAGTTTTGTACATCGGTGGATGTAACATTTGATGAATTATTGACTAGCTTGATTAAGAAATTGTGTGCGTCTGATGGAAAGTGAAGGAACTTGATTTCTTGTTTGTTCCTGGCTACTACTTGTGGGTCTGTTGCAAGGCTTTAGTTATGATTGGACAGGCTGCTTATATAGATGACATTCGCTTTCTTCACGATTATCATGTTTACATGAACAATCTATCAGGGTGAGTCAGGTGTAAATTGTGTTTGTCATTGGTAGATCAAGTAGATATACTGGTACATTAAAACATTCATCTACCTGTCATGCTATTTTGGGATCTTCACAGTCTCTCAGATCGGACTATAAACCGAGGTCTCGTATCAGTGCTGTACACTGTGCACGTAAAAGAACCAGAGGAGACTCTGGAATGTGTCTCTGTCTGTATTATTGCACTATCCTCCAAAAATCTAAAATGACTAATCTCTTCAAGAGGCATCGCTCATATGGGCAACCGGTAGCGACGATAAATAAACGTAAAACACACATAGTTTAATATTATGTTGGATCCAGATTGATTAAGTTCCTGAACGGCAAATATGAAATATGAAAGAACATAGATGACATCTATGTTGTCTGGAAACGATTTGAACAGCTAATTTAAAACGCTCTTGCACATAAATTTATTATTTAAGTCAAAAGAATTTAATAATTGGTAATATTATGCATACAGTGTCAAAATTATGAGATATTTAATAAACGTAATTTCCGGAAATTTTGTCATCTGAATGTAATCATTGCGATCTAATGTTAAAATTTATTCAATGATAATAAATGAACGAAATGTGGTTAAATGAACCTAATGTTGCTAATGAAAGGGAATGCAGTGGCTAATTGCTAATGGAGTAAAGTGATGCAGTAAGTTGAACTGAACACTGCCGATCCAATCTGAATGCTGTCGTTATTGACACAACAACCGACCCTATTCAACCACTTGTCTCTATACTAATCTCTTTTTCTTCAAGTGCTCTTTCATGTTCTTTAACTTTCTTCATATATTCTTTTAAATATTAACCATTTTCTTTTTTACATCCAAAACTATTGACTCACTACAATACATTAAGTTCTGAAATTCTTTAGCAAATACATAGAATAGATTTCACGTATTTTCATTGTTATATTATATATTATTTTCCTGCCTATTGTATATCAATCAATTGATAGGGAGAAGAACTATATAAGTTTTCTTTCGTTCTAATCCCTTTCAGTCTACTGCTGTTAAATTATATGTAAAATGTTCATTTCTTGATTACATGTACAAATACTGAAATAAATAATGTTTAAACTAACACTGCCGGAATGTTGGTACGAAATACCCACCACAAACACTACAGACCTCTAAATAGGCTTACAAAAAACGTAGATCCAGGATCTGCACTTTTTGCCAGTAATATTACTAATGTTTTAGACAAAATTACCAATTTTGATAAATGAACTTGTCCAAATGTAATTTTCTTATTAATTTATTGGTCTAAGAATATCATGCACCATCCATTGTCGGTTACTTGGTGTGGAATGGGTTACGGTGTATGCAAGTGCACATGTTTACTGAACCCTGCACACGCACAGTTTCTCTGAGGCATTAGTAGGTGCCATTTATCTTTGCCAAATCTGCTAATCTCTGAAAAAGTGCAGAACACGATATAACTGAAGAATCTGCTAATCTCTGAAAATGTGCAGAACACGATATAACTGAAGAATCTGCTAATCCCTGAAAAAGTGCAGAACACGATATAACTGAAGAATCTGCTAATCCCTGAAAATGTGCAGAACACGATATAACTGAAGAATCTGCTAATCTCTGAAAATGTTCAAAACGCGATATAACTGAACAGATTGCTAATCTCTGAAAATGTGCAAAACAGGATATAACTGAAGAATCTGCTAATCTCTGAAAATGTGCAGAACACGATATAACTGAACAGATTGCTAATCTCTGAAAAAGTGCAGAACTTTATAAGCAGGGCTGGATAATTTTAAATTAAAACAAATTATTCAAAATTAATGGGATATAGACACATTTTGAAGAAACCCACAATCTTGTGTAATAATTTTGTAATCATTCCATAGAGCTTCCAATGTTCCTGTTGTTTTTATACTTGGTTGTTTTTATAGATATTAATTCTTCTTAAGAAGGCTAGTTGTTAATCATCGAGGGATGATTTGTGTATTTTGCGGTTTTGTTTAGGGGATACTGTTATTCTGTTGTTATTATGGAAATAAAATAAACCAATGTGTGAGTTCTCCCATGGGGGTGCATTTTTATTGTAAACTTCATAGAAGGTGGGTGATTCTTTCTAATTAGTTGTCTGAAATGTCTGAATCATCTCCTGTTTATATGAACCCCCTTGCCTATAAGAGTTTTATGAGTCTTGTAGTAGTGCTAGAAACAAGAGGAGGATGCAAGGTCTACCATTTGGATGTAAAGTCATTCTTGTAGCAGCTGGGAACAGCTGGAGGAAACCTTGCTGCTGTATGGTGTACCATTTGTGTCTAAAGTCATTCTTGTAGCAGCTGGGAACAGCTGGAGGAAACCTTGCTGATGTATGGTGTACCATTTGTGTCTAAAGTCATTCTTGTAGCAGCTGGAGGAAACCTTGCTGCTGTATGGTGTACCATTTGTGTCTAAAGTCATTCTTTTAGCAGCTGGGAACAGCTGGAGGAAACCTTGCTGATGTATGGTGTACCATTTGTGTCTAAAGTCATTCTTGTAGCAGCTTGAGGAAACCTTGCTGCTGTATGGTGTACCATTTGTGTCTAAAGTCATTCTTGTAGCAGCTTGAGGAAACCTTGCTGCTGTATGGTGTACCATTTGTGTCTAAAGTCATTCTTGTAGCAGCTGGAGGAAACCTTGCTGATGTATGGTGTACCATTTGTGTCTAAAGTCATTCTTGTAGCAGCTGGAGGAAACCTTGCTGATGTATGGTGTACCATTTGTGTCTAAAGTCATTCTTGTAGCAGCTGGAGGAAACCTTGCTGCTGTATGGTGTACCATTTGTGTCTAAAGTCATTCTTTTAGCAGCTGGGAACAGCTGGAGGAAACCTTGCTGATGTATCTTGCTGATGTATGGTGTACCATAAGTAGGGATGTCAACAATCGTTATTTTGGTAATCGATTAATCGCCGAACTTTCCGACCGACTAACCGGTTAATCGGTTAGGGTGTTATCATTATGAAAAGGTGTTATTGTTAACAATTTGTTTGAAAAATTGTCTTTAAAATTGTATAATCTCACGTGTTTATTTCCAATTCCAGGTGTTCGGAGCTTGTAGCAGTCTTACAGTGCTATATAAATCATCGTGTCATGTTAGCTTACCAACATTAAAGCATAATGATAAATTATAATGTTGTAAACTTTATTTTGTAGCAGGCTTTTACATGGTAGTAAAAGTATGTAAACACCGGATTGTACAAATCCGGATGCGACTGCAAGTATCGTTGTCGTCTACTATTTCCGTTTTGGATTGATGAACTTATGAAGTAAAGACATATTTATTTGTACCTGTTTGTTATATATAATCCCACTCATCTATTACCTTTGACTATCGTCTGAAGTCGCCTTAGATATCACTTGTGCCCAGTACTGGTTCGAGTACAGAGCATATCTATAACCAAACCCAATCAATCAATCTATCATCCTTGCAGCCAAGTGGTATGTCAACTATTATGGTTCGAGCAGGTGTATATGTCATTCTGCATGGTTCGAGTACAGAGCATATTTGTCTAGCGGCATAGCTCGTGTTGATGACACACAGGTAAGACAATTTTGTTCTGGTTGAACCGTTGGAGTTGTTTTCAAAAGACAATAATGAACACAAACATTTGCAAAACATTTAAAGTTTAATAAAACTGCATCAAATGATATCAAATCAAAGCATATATAATCCAATAATCATAATCATCTACTACATTATCTAGGCATATTCATTCAATCTAATCCTAGTTAAATATCATTCATATCTGAACACGGTTTACAGCTGAGTCTAATCCATCAAAACTAGTCACTCAATAACTGAACCCGGTTCTTGTTCAAGAAGATTATGTTGTCTACTAAATCACTGGCCAATCTATTTCTTAATTTGTTAATTAACAGTCCTGTTGCCGAGAACACGCGCTCTGAAGGAACGGACGTGCTTAGTGGCACATAGTCCGAAATTATCATATCTGCTATGGCCTGCGTAATCACCTCCGCACTGGCGTTGGCTGGCTTCCTGGGCGATCCGAAAAACGACGTCATCGGAAGTTGCTTAGTTGTAGTTTCACTGCCACTGGACGCATGTCCTTCCGCCGGGTGCTTGCTCTTCAGGTGGCTGTGCATACTACTTGTGCCGCCTGTGAAGGTGAGGCTGGTGTCGCACAACTTGCAGCTGATTGTTTTCCCATCCCGGGCAAAGTACCTCCAAACGACCGACTTATTCGGCGGCATTCTCCACACGTAGATGTAATGTATGATATGGGTGAATAAAAGATATTTGACTTGACTTGAATGTTCAACTTATCGACATGACAGTTAAAATGAAATGCATTAATCTTAATGGAAGAACTGAGTTTATATACTGTATGACTCGACAGTGCCTTTTGTGTTGGACTTGTAATGGTCGTAGACAATGGCTTACCAATATCAAAGGCTATTCCGACTGCCATAATAAAGGTTGTAATTCACGGGTTGTGCTAACACCATTCTATTGAGTAGGGAGCCGATAGCCACTCTATTAATGCTTGCCGCTTGCCGACAACGATAAAACAATTCGGAACATTTTCAACTAGAACAACACATAGGCATCCCAATTGTAAACATGCTTTGTGACACATTGTTTATCTCGTCAAGTCGATAATTGGGTCCCCCGAATGACCTAATCATGCACCTTTATTATCTCACCTTTATGGTCGACTGGTGCAGCGGGTGTTAACGATCAATTATGCTTTTCACACGTAAAATATCTACTGTATTGAAATTGACTTAAAATTATTATTTTTTATAAAAATAAATACTCGATTACCAGAAAAATAACCGATTAATCGGACATGCGATCAATTAACCGATTAACCGATTAATCGCTGACATCCCTAGTCTAAAGTCATTCTTGTAGCAGCTGGAGGAAACCTTGCTGCTGTATGGTGTACCATTTGTGTCTAAAGATATTCTTGTAGAAGCTGGAGGAAACCGTACTGCTGTATGGTGTACCATTTGTGTCTGAAGTCATTCTTGTAGAAGCTAGAGGAAATCTTGCTGATGTATGGTGTACCATTTGTGTCTAAAGTCATTCTTGTAGCAGCTGGAGGAAACCTTACTGCTGTATGGTGTAACATTTGTGTCTAAAGTCATTCTTGTAGCAGCTGGAGGAAACCTTACTGATGTATGGTGTACCATTTGTGTCTAAAGTCATTCTTGTAGAAGCTAGAGGAAATCTTGCTGATGTATGGTGTACCATTTGTGTCTAAAGTCATTCTTGTAGCAGCTGGAGGAAACCTTACTGCTGTATGGTGTAACATTTGTGTCTAAAGTCATTCTTGTAGCAGCTGGAGGAAACCTTACTGATGTATGGTGTACCATTTGTGTCTAAAGTCATTCTTGTAGAAGCTAGAGGAAATCTTGCTGATGTATGGTGTACCATTTGTGTCTAAAGTCATTCTTGTAGCAGCTGGAGGAAACCTTACTGCTGTATGGTGTAACATTTGTGTCTAAAGTCATTCTTGTAGCAGCTGGGAACAGCTGGAGGAAACCTTACTGCTGTATGGTGTACCATTTATGTCTAACGTCATTCTTGTAGCAGCTGGGAACAGCTGGAGGAAACCTTGCTGCTGTATGGTGTACCATTTGTGTCTAAAGTCATTCTTGTAGAAGCTAGAGGAAATCTTGCTGATGTATGGTGTACCATTTGTGTCTAAAGTCATTCTCGTAGAAGCTGGTAGAAATCTTGCTGATGTATGGTGTACCATTTGTGTCTAAAGTCATTCTTGTACATCTAAAACCACTGTAGCATATTTAGGCACAAAAACGGACCAAAAATACAACCAAACCAATGTAAAACGTTATAAATAGATTTCCAAAATTGAAAAACTTGGTATGCACCTTAGTTTAACAGGATATTTACCAAGTACTATCACTGTTATCAACTTGTGCAAAATTACAAACTCTATATAAATAATTGTTAATTACAATTTAACGTTTTCCAGCAGGTGGCCGAGTGGTTATGGTCGTTGACTTCAAATCACTTGCACCTCACCACTGTAGGTTCGATCACTTGCCCCTCACTGCTGTAGGTTCGTCACTGCCCCTCACCACTGTAGTTCGAATCCCACTGGGGGTGTCAAATTCTTTCATGTGGGGATGTTATCCAGCTGGCTTGCGATAGGTCGGTGGTTTTACCCAGAAGTCCTACTCCTACTCCACCAATAATAACCTGAGAGTCATCGTTTGACTTAAGCTGCAGTTGCGACTTTAAATCCCCAAAACAACAAACAAACATTTTCACAAGTCACAAATCTAAAGACATACAGTCAAACCTGTGTTAGTGGTCACCTCTATTAAGCAGCCAACCTGTTTTAAGCAGCCAGTTGACAGATTCCCAATATGTTGTTTTGTTATATAGTTTACCTCTATTAAGCAGCCACCTGTGCTAAGCAGCCACTTTTTGTGATTCCCTTAGCTGGCTGCTTAACACAGGTTTGACTGTATATGTAATAGAATTAAATATGAAATATGTGAAATATGGTGTTAGTGGAGGTAACCATGGGAGATGATGGAAAGGTGCAGCTACTGTATATATTTCCGGCAATAAGTCGATCTCGGTCATGAGTTGAGGGTCAAACCTTTGCTTGCAAAAGCTGATTTTAAGCTGGATCCTTCCATAAGTTGAGTGTACTTTGTGGAATTTTCGTTACGACAAGATTTTTTCTCTCCCTTGACAAATTGTTTTTTTCTCGCATTTTGAACGAAACTGAGCTAAATTTGAGACACCTGGTTTACTTTATATTCCATTACAAATCATAGAAAATACACTGATGCACAACAATAATCTAGGAAGTTTATTTATCATTTATGGCTTACATAAATAAAGTTTAAGAACATTTTTTTACTTTTTTCTTCTTCAAAACTTTGTTTTTGTTTTGCTTGTTTCGCATCCATAAGTCGACCTAGTACTGTAATCACATTTCTGAATAAGAAAAAGGTCGACTTATGGCCGGGAATGTACGGTAAGTTACTTTAATTGTTGCTGTTTAGGGGGGGGGGGGGGGGGGGGGCACTTATTATTCACACATTGTGATATATATGGTATTGAGCTGGTAGAAATATATTACTATAATTTGGGTTTTTTTTGCTCTACATTAACCCACTTCATTCTGGATACATTTAAAGGCTTTTGCAAACAACATAGATCCAGATCAGCCACAGCGTAACGCTGCATGCTGATCAGGATCTATGTTGTTTGCTACATAGCCAAGTGTCTTAGCAAGATGATCTGAATAGCAAACAGCATAGAGTATGATCAGACGGAATGTTCCGTGGCGGCTGATCTGGATCTATGTTCTTTGCAAATACCGTTTGAACGATATCCAGAATGAAATGGGTTAAATATATACATTATCGGTTGGCTCTTGACAATTTTTTGTTCGATCAGACAGGCTAAAAAATGAATATTCTGTCAGACCAGCCGGTCCTATGAAAATAAAATCTGTTTCTTGAACACTGCTGACCTAATCAGACAGCAGTCAGCAATGAACAGATTTATGGAAAGAGATTAATAATTGGTAATCAATTTCCAGTGTAGAAAATACTGCAGCAATGTCCCATGTTGATAATGTAAAAATATCTTACATTTTTAGCAATCTGAATCATAATCAAGAGTTCACAAGATATTAAAGCGACACTACATCGGTGAAAACGCAAATTTCTACAGAATGTATTTTTTCTATTATATGGTATAATTGTTTTCTGAATATTTGCCTCAAATCCTAAGGATTTCAACTAATAAACAAACATCGTAATTGACTATTGTTGACATAACAAACTAATCTAAGTAGAGTCAACATCCATGCGTAATGCAATGTGTGTATCCTGAATAACACAATTTATGGTACAGATTTACCGTTATATCTCACCCTTTGTGCCTGTGCATATTTATTTTTTTGACTAATATGATTTAAAATATTTCTAAGCAACAGCAGCACGTTCTTGGTATAGACTC
This sequence comes from Archivesica marissinica, assembly GCA_014843695.1. Taxonomy (NCBI): domain Eukaryota; kingdom Metazoa; phylum Mollusca; class Bivalvia; order Venerida; family Vesicomyidae; genus Archivesica; species Archivesica marissinica. The sequence goes on along the minus strand of CM026394.1, from coordinate 18,363,715 downwards.
CAATAGAGTAAACACGCATCAATTCAGGAGCGTGGCTGACCGTTTAATGAAATCCTACTTTCACTTTTGAGAGTTTGTATACCACAAAAACACTGTTTATGGATAGAAAGTTAGTGTTCGAATTATTTCGGGAGAATTTGTAGTAGCAATGCTATTTATACATAAAAAGACATAAGGGGGACATTTTGCGATTCAATGTTGCTTTAAACAATGGTCAGGCAGGAGATACAGTTGCATATACCTGTAAGCATATGTCTATTTATGATTGGGTTAACTAACAGACATTACTGATGACACTATGTATACTTTATATCTCTATGATGGAACTGATTCTAATGGTAAAGTAACACATAAACCAATGAGAGACATCTAAAAGTAACACATAAACCAATGAGAGACATCTAAAAGTAACACATAAACCAATGAGAGACATCTAAAAGTAACACATAAACCAATGAGAGACATCTAAAAGTAACACATAAACCAATGAGAGACATCTAAAAGTAACACAAACCAATGAGAGACATCTAAAAGTAACACATACACCAATGAGAGACATCTAAAAGTAACACATAAACCAATGAGAGACATCTAAAAGTAGCACATAAACCAATGAGAGACATCTAAAAGTAGCACATAAACCAATGAGAGACATCTTGAGAGACATCTAAAAGTAGCACATAAACCAATGAGAGACATCTAAAAGTAACACAAACCAATGAGAGACATCTAAAAGTAGCATATAAACCAATGAGAGACATCTAAAAGTTGCGCATAAACCAATGAGAGACATCTAAAAGTTGCACATAAACCAATGAGAGACATCTAAATGTAGCATATAAACCAATGAGAGACATCTAAAAGTAACATATAAACCAATGAGAGACATCTAAAAGTAAGACATAAACCAATGAGGGACATCTAAAAGTAACACAAACCAATGAGAGACATCTAAAAGTAACACAAACCAATGAGAGGCATCTAAAAGTAGCACATACACCAATGAGAGACATCTAAAAGTAACACATAAACCAATGAGTGACATCTAAAAGTTGCACATAAACCAATGAGAGACATCTAAAAGTAGCACATAAACCAATGAGAGACATCTAAAAGTAACACATAAACCAATGAGTGACATCTAAAAGTTCCACATAAACCAATGAGAGACATCTAAAAGTTGCACATAAACCAATGAGAGACATCTAAAAGTTGCACATAAACCAATGAGAGACATATAAAAGTAACATATAAACCAATGAGAGACATCTAAAAGTAACATATAAACCAATGAGAGACATCTAAAAGTAACATATAAACCAATGAGAGACATCTAAAAGTAAGACATAAACCAATGAGGGACATCTAAAAGTATGTAGGCCTGCTTAAGTTGTTTCCTCTGTTTTTATCGTTGTTTCCGTTGCACAACATGCTATCAATTTTCTTCCACTTTCTCAAATTATAATAATTATGTTACTATATCTCGACAGATATCCTACAGTATATCCAATGAGTAAAAAATCTGTAATTTTTGTTTATCAATTAATTAACATGATTTGGATAAAATCACATTATCATAGCACAACATCTGGTTAGGGAACAACTGTAAAATCAAAGGATTCCGACTGAAAGGACCGTTATGCATTTAGGGATAAATCAGATTTTATCTGCCAAGGGAGATAATAGAGGAGCCAGCGAGTTCCCTCATTGACAGTTGTTCGTTAGCTTTCTTTTCTGTTGTTCGACAAATATGCAGTTCATGCGTTACTGCCCCTGAATACTCCCTAAAAGTAGATTGGTCCTATTAAGTGTTTTCCTCTGTTTTTATCGTTGTTTCCTTTGCACAACATGCTAGAAATTTTATATTCCACTATCGCTTTATATGATTATTAAATTAGTCTATCTCTATTAAATTAGTCTATCTTGACAGATCTCCTACAGCGTATGTAATGGGTACTTATTTGTAAAACAAATCTATCAGTTAATTTACACGATTTTGATAAAATCACAATTATCATACCGCAACACCTGGTTAGGGAACAACAGTAAAAACAAAGGATTCTAACTGAAAGGACCTATTCACATTTTGGAATAAATCAGACTTTATCTGCCAAGGGAGGTAATAGAAAATTAGAGATGTCTCTCATTAGGATTATTACAATGTGTACGAGTCTTTGCTAATCTTGTGGGATTATAAATATGCCTATGAAACATGTACAACGCCAACATCAGCTCACACTAGTCTCACACACTCTGTGTGTTGTGCTACTTTGAAAGCATGCAAACATATAAGTACATTGCATGTTAGAACAACAATTAATGACAGCTCAATTGAAAAATGCCACATCGCGAAAATATATGACAAAAATAATTATTAGCCCTAAATAGCCACCTGAAATCTATGTAATAGAACCACAAAGTATTACTAATAAATTTACATTGGTTTTTATAAACACTACGTAGCCATGTTGTTATAAACACTACGTAGCCATGTTGTTATAAACACTATGTAGCCATGTTTTTATAAACACTACGTAGCCATGTTTTTATAAACACTACGTAGCCATGTTGTTATAAACACTACGTAGCCATGTTGTTATAAACACTACGTAGCCATGTTTTTATAAACACTACGTAGCCATGTTGTTATAAACACTACGTAGCCATGTTTTCATAAACACTACGTAGCCATGTTTTCATAAACACTACGTAGCCATGTTTTCATAAACACTACGTAGCCATGTTGTTATAAACACTACGTAGCCATGTTTTTATAAACACTACATAGCCATGTTGTTATAAACACTATGTAGCCATGTTTTCATAAACACTACGTAGCCATGTTTTCATAAACACTACGTAGCCATGTTATCATAAACAATACGTAGCCATGTTTTCATAAACACTACGTAGCCATGTTTTCATAAACACTACGTAACCATGTTTTCATAAACACTACGTAGCCATGTTTTCATAAACACTACGTAGCCATGTTTTCATAAACACTACGTAGCCATGTTTTCATAAACACTATGTAGCCAAACCATCTCGTATATTAGCTTACTCATGAAAAATGTTAATTAATAATGCCATACATGTTTCCCCTTCTTTCATTAAGCCAAACAAAAATATTACGGTGTTTACGGTTACCTGGCCGACCCTGAATTTGTTCACATTTTTCTGTGCCAAAGAGTATTGTAGTAAAATCAAAAACAAATTTCTCTACCAACCAACCTTTTTGTTTTTGCATTTGGTTTGTAAACACATATGTTTTTTTTTGGCCTTATGCAATAATTACAATATATTTGAATTCTTGCGTTGGGAAAGATTTATAATGTCATTTCCAGATTCAAACTCGTACACCTTCATGCCTGTCTCGTCACTTTTATATATAAAACAGGGCTTCTAAGAAGCCTTGATATAAAAGATACGAAAGACATTTTCACAAAATTTGTATTTTTTATATATTTATTGTTGTTTCTGACTAGATAATATCTAGGACATACTGCCAAGTCTGTAGACAATCCTAAAGCCATTAAAGGGAATAACAACACTGTCTTTAACATTAAGTGATTCTGAATGAATTGCGGAGATAATAACTATATCGATAAGGTAATGAATACCCTGAATTCTCACTAAACCTGGCCTTCAGCCTCTTTAATCGCAGAAAATTGCTTTCAGATATCTTTTAATAGCAGTGGTATAGACACTTCCTATCCATGTGCTTGTGTTGTGTGTTGTTATACTAGTATTGGATAGTTCTACTGGTCCATACTCTACAGGGGGAGAAATGAATCAGTTCATAGCTACATCTCGGCAGTTGAACATGTGTTTTGTGGCGGATTACAACAGTTTAGGGATTAGGGAATGCTTTCTTTCTTAAATCTGTTGGGAGTTATCGGATAAATAAACAAAAGGCAAAAGGCGAGTATATTGGGAACTTTTTGGAAAAATGGTAAATCTTGTTTTTCTGTTTATTAATCGATAAAATAGATTAATCTGAGGATATTTCAAATTAATTCTCTTGGAATTGTTTCCTTAGATAACATGGCAAGACAGGTGATATTTTTGAAACAGTTTTTACACTTTTCATCTTTAGATATTGTAGCAAGGCAGACTCACAGGTGATATATTAGAAACAGTTTTAGACATTTCATTGAATTTATTTGAATTCAGATGTTTATACTTTGCTTAATAAATAGTGCTACAGATTATTGGAGGTTATTACGTTACATTTATGCATTAATTACAGTTGCAATTAATCAGTAATTAATCAGTTAATTCTTTACTGATTTAATTACGAATGGTTTAGGAATTATTGTTTGTATTTCGTAACTGCGGACCGACGTTTAATTTATTGTATTTTAAGGGATTTAAATTAATAAATGAACAATTCCATATTGAATGTTATTCCAGATGTGCTCAAATTTGTGAATTAACCCTTTCAACATTTTATTGGTCTAAAAATATCATGCACCAGTCAGTTTACTTGGTGTTGAATGGGTTAACTAACATTTGCTATCTAGTCTAAACATAATTACCGTCCATACTCGCCTATAAGACGCGTTTTTTACAACCAGATTATGGCCTCAAAGTGGCTCCCCGTCTTATAAGTGAGTGCTACAAAACACAGCAAAATTTAAATATTTTATTTTTAAATATGTTAAAATTAATGGTATCCATAATTACGTTTTAGAAAGAAAGCACTCTGACACTGAACATGTCTTCAACTTGCACTGACCAAACATGCAATTTATACTTGATCTGGTGTCCATTTTATGAACCCGTCTTATATGCGATTGCATGCCAAAACCCACAGAATTCAGGACCAAAGTAGGCCCGGTCATCTTATTGGCGAGATCTAGATGATATTTAAATTTTGCAAACAAATTACAACAATTATTAAGTCAGCAGATTTGATACTAGAAAATGACAACTCCCATCTAATTCTCGATGTAAAATTGATCGACCGACTGACCAGCTGACTATACACTGAGCAAAATTTCTAATTGGTCACCTAGGTTTTATTCATATTTCTGGAAAACGGATAAGACAACAATATAAATCATTATGATATTTTATAAAGCATTTCATTATGCACGTAATCTGAGAAAATTATAACAATCTAAAAAATAGTTCAAACATAACAACGATTTAAATGTAGTCACCCTCCAATCAAAAAGTCACACAATGTTAATAACTGGTTATAACTCCTTGTGCATCGCATCGAAATGATGATCGCTGTAAATATCGCTGTGGTATGGCCTGCAATGCCTGTTGGATAATTATACCCAATCCACGAAGCTGTGGCAACTTACGTATGCGACGTTTGAGAAGATCCCACACGTTCTCAATAGGGTTCAGGTCAGGACTTTTCGATGGACACGGAATTATTCTAACTTGGTTGAGTTGCAACATTCCTTGGGTTGCTCTTGCAGTATGACAAGGCGCATTGTCCTGTACTAGCATCATGCCGCTCTAAAATGCGGCAGAAGCATAGGGGTGATAATTTGATCCTGGTAACGTCTGGCTGTGAGGTTACCATCAACTGACACTGCCGGTGTTTTCGTGTGCATGGACGTCGGTAGATACGCGTACGACCGTCGGCACCTCTCAATTTGACGCGAGTATCATCGACGAACAAAACATTGGCCCAGTATGCACGGGTAAACCGAAAATGCTGTCTAGCCCAGCGTAGGCGTGCATAGCTGTATCTTAGGGTAAGAGTTACACCCTTTATTGGTCGTCGGCACCTCAAACCTACCTCGCGCAGTCGATTTCTCACTGTCTGTGGGGCGATATTACGTCCATGTGAGCCCATGATTTGCCTTGCAGTCCCGGTGGAGGAGGTAAAACGATCTCGTAAATGACTGAGAGTTATGTACCTGTCCTGTCGCCTTGTTGTTACCCTGCGTTTTGGGTGCCATCGGCGGTCGTTCACACTTCCGGTAGCGGTAAATTTCCCCCATAGGCTCTGTATGGTAAACATTCGTCTGTTGAACATCTGTGCCACCTGAAATAATAATGAATCATGTTAGTTTTGTTATGAAAACATGTTTTTAGATAGATATAATGTGTTTTTATGCAAATAAGTCATTAATTACAAGTTCGGTATCTTACCTGCCGAACACTGGTGCCTGCTGCAATCATCCCAACAGCGCGGCCACGCTCTTCTATGGTCATTCTGGCCATTTTATGTGTTTTTCAAGTTGTAAAAACGTTATCGAACATATTCATGTACATATGCACAGTTTTCGACTTTCACGTGCGCCACATGCTTGAATCATGAAAATGACCTCTCCGTTCCGCGTGGGTGATTTTGGCCATAATGTGTTTATTTTAATTGTGGCGATCGATAAAGTGTATACTTATAATGTAATATACAAAGATTTATATCATTCCGAAAATCAGTTGTTATGGTATTAAATTTCATAAAGTGACCAATTAGAATTTTGTTTAAGTGTATAATCAGATTTCAACTTGATTATAATTTCTAAATTTATAAAGTACAGTTTCAAGTCTTCAAGTATATACTTTTGCGGTAATATGAACAAGGGCCTCCGTGGCCGAGTGGTTACGGTCGTTGACTTCAAGTTATTTGCCACTCACTGCTGTAGGTTTGAATCCCACTTGAGGTGCTGATTTTCCTCATGTCAGGAAGCTATCCAGCTGGCGTTTGGCCCGACCCAGGTACCTGTCCGTGCCTGACATACTGCTCCGTCGGGCACACACCGTGTCTTCCTCCATCCATGGAGAGCCGCCCGCCATATGACCCTAAATTTGTGCGACTATAAAAAAAAATGTTAATAAGTAATTTTAAATGATTGATTAATTTATTGATTGATTAATTGATTGATCAACATGATTGATTGATCGATTGATTGATAATCAGATAAGAATAAATGTTATGAATAGTTGAGTTAGAGAGAAGCTTGCTTGTATGATAGAGGCTGAGCGCACACAGACTGTTTTAGACAGACTCGCCATAAGGGAAAATAGTGGCTACTGCTTTCTTGATTAATTGATTAATTATTTATTACTCTGTGAGGTATAAGCTGCAGAATATATACATAGTGGTAAGCACTGATTGATTGCTTAGAAATTGTTGTTTTGCTTAGAAAATGTGGTTACTTCTCTGTAAAGGAAAACTACTATAGTAAATGATGTTGATAGCTATGCTAGAGCATTTGATTAACAAATTGCAGTCTCTGGAATACGTTCTTTATATTGCTGTAGCCAGGACATTGGGTAGGCCTTCCTTCAATGTAAGGGGGGGGGTTCAGTGTATATGAGGGAGAAGTTTGTAGACTTAGCCAAGTATTCTCCCTTAATCCATTCAACACTAAGTAACTGACGTGGACTTATGCACACTATTTTTTGACCAATAAATTAATAGGAAAATTTGGACAAGTTCATTTATCAAAATGGGTCATTTTGTCTAAATATAGTAATATTCATGGAAAAAAGTACAGATCCTGATTAGACAGCACGTCTGGATCTACAGTTTTTGTAAGCCAAATTTAGTGGTATGTGGTGTTGAAAGGGTTAACTCATTAAATTACGAGGAAGGGATACAGCTCAGGGGGATTATTTCCCCCAAATCACCCGCTAGCTTGAGCCCTGAAAATAGGAGATTATTTCAACAGTTCAAGACTTTGGTTCACACTTGAGCAATATTAGTGACGGTAAATGGAATTACAACCCAACCCCCACCACCCAACCCCACCACCGTCAAACAATAAATAAATGGAATTACCACCCAACCCCACCACCATCAAACAATAAATAAATGGAATTACCACCCAACCCCACCACCATCAAACAATAAAAAATGCAGTTGCCACCCAACCCCACCACCCACCCAACCCCACCACCCGTAAATAATAAATAATTGGAATTACCACCCAACCCCACCACCGTCAAATAATAAATAAATGGAATTACCACCCACCCCAACACCGTCATTTGGTCCACCAACCACAGTCAAAAAAAATGGAGTTGCCACCCAACCCCACACTCACCCAACCCCACCACCCTTAAATAATAATAAATGGAATTACCACCCAACCCCACCACCTTCAAACATAAATAAATGGAATTACCACCAACCCCACCACCATCAAACAATAAAAAATGCAGTTGCCACCCAACCCCACCACCCCCCCACCCACCCCGTAATAATAAATAATTGGAATTACCACCAACCCCACCACCGTCAAATATAATAAATGGAATTATCCACCCAACCCCCACCGTCAAACAATAAAAAGGAGTTGCCACCCAACCCCACCACTCACCCAACCCCACCACCCGTAAATAATATAAATGGAATTACCATTCAAACCCCACCACCGTCAAACATAATAAATGGAATTACCACCCAACCCCCCACCATCAAACAATTAATAAATGGCTTCCACGACCTATGCCTCCACCCCCCCCCCCCAGATCATGATTGCGCAAATTAAACAAACATTTAATTGCAGGTAAAATTTGTTTACTTAAATATATATTTCCTTTAGCTTGAATGCGAAACAAGTTTGTACAATATTGGAGTCTAATTGTTCTCGAGACCTCATTTCATTTAATCCATGAGAGGGAGGGAGAGGAGAGTGGAGGAGTGGAGTGAGAGAGAAGGAGAGGGGAGTGGGGTGGGGAGAGGAGGGGAGAGAGGGGAGAGAGAGTGGAGGAGGGGTGGAGGAGGAGGGAGTGAGAGAGGGAGGGGAGTGGTGGGGAGAGGAGGGGGGGGGAGGGAGGTGGGGTGGGGGGGGTGGGGAGAGGAGGGGAGTGGGGAAAGGAGGGGAGAGAAAACATATATTTAAGTGTCTCAACTAAGTAGGGTGTGGTGGGGAGAGGAGGGGAGAGAGTGGAGGAGGGGAGAGAGAGGGAGAGGAGAGGGGAGAGGAGATGAGGAGAGAGAGAGAGAGGGAGAGAAACATATATTTAAGTGTCTTAACTAAGTGGGGTGTGGTGGGGAGAGGAGGGGAGAGAGTGGAGGAGGGGAGAGAGAGGGAGAGGAGAGGGGAGAGGAGATGAGGGGAGAGAGAGAGAGGGAGAGAAAACATATATTTAAGTGTCTTAACTAAGGACACCACCACTATGGTTCTTGTACAAGACTCACACTCACAACCTCTCTGTTACGAGGCAGACACTGTATCCGGCGGTAACCCTATGGAGGTTCAACCCATAAAATGTTTTATTATCATAGCAAATAATGTTTGGACATGTTGGTTTTCTCCGGGTACTCCGGTTTCCTCCCACACGAATGACCACATTACACTTTCATCCGCGCCAACGAGAGTTAATATAAAAGTTGTTAGAACTTGCTTCGCAATCGTTGTAAAATAAATATAGCTTTAAAAAAATACTGTTCATAGGAGACTATTCATAAGGAATTCATTCATGTGAGGAAGCTATCCAGCTGGCTTGATGTGAGGAAGCTATCCAGCTGACTTTCAGAAGGTTGGTGGTTCTACCTGGATACCTGTCCGTGTCTGAAATACTGCTCGGAGTAGCACCCCCAAGGTCTTCCTCCACCAATAACAGCTGGAGAGTCACCATAAGTCCACAGCAGTTTGTGCCAATTTAAAAATCCTCAATAAAAATTAATTATGCTAATATACAATACGGATTTTTTTTTATGGTTTTAAGCGTTTATGTTAATTATCAATTAGTTAGACTTGTGTACAATACTGCATTATGGGGCCGGGCCCGCCATGGGTACACACTGGAAAAATAGGACTTGTTTTTTGGGGAGAAATGGTGCCCCCACGGGACGAAGTCAGGATCCCCATGTCGCCCTCTAGAATGAGCCCTGCGTTTGATGAAATTATGGTATAGTTACTTAAACGTGTAAAGTCCCTGAATATGTCTGCCAATTTTGATGATAAATATGTAATTACTTTAATTAATTTATGTATATACCACAATATAAATTATTGGTCCGCCTCCATGGTCGAGTGGTTAAGGTCGCTGACTTGTATACCACTGTAACCTATCATCACTGATGGTCAAGGGTTTCATTTATATGAAAAAGTTGGCAGTTTCTTACGGAGGTTGGTGCACCCAAGTACTGGTTAAATGCTGGAGACTGCCCAGGAAAGGTGTTGTTAGGTAAACTGCCCGCCGGCGATATAGCCCGAAATGGTGCTGATGCAGGCGTAAAACCAGAAATATAATAATAAATTTCAATGTCTATAATTATGTCTTTGCACTTGTATATTGTTGTGTTGCTCTCCTGTTGGTGGAGGTAGTAAAGATATATATTACACATCATGTGTACTATTCCCATAGGTCAACAGTCAATATTATTAACTATTGGCCTCCAAGATAATATTGACCAGCCTGAATCAGTAAAGCACTCTGGGATATTGCTAAACCAAACCTGCTCTCTTACAAGTAGACAGCCGCTTACTGAAATGTATACATAAAAGCTTCTAGATACTTACAGATTCTATAAATAGATTTACTGAGACACGTCAGCTCGAATCTTGATATTTCTGTAACCATTTTTCTTTTCAAATACTTGTACCTGGGTTCGTTATAATAAAATAAATATTGCATTCCTGAGTGGGCAATATGAAAAATATATCACCTGACTGACGCATCGGTTAATTTAATATGCATGTGATATTTTTCATATTGCCCACTGAGGAATGAAAAATTTATATAATATATATTTTGTGCTCCGTGAAAATATGTGTATTTCATCAGCGCTAATTCAAGAGGGCGACATGTGCGAGGTAGTCACCCTTGGGACCCTGGCGTCCGTCCCCCCTGGGGGAACCATTTCTCCCAAAAAAAAAAAAAAAAAAATTATTTTACAATTTTCAGACAAAATATTATCCAGTAAGATACACTGGCCATTAATTGTGTCATGTGTATTTTAACCCTATTATGTTGAAATTTATTAAATAGATAACACAATTACACGCTTTCTCATTTCTCCCAAAATTTGGGTCTAGCTTGAGCCTTGTTTCATGACATAGCAAGTACAAAATGTAATATTGTCCACCTCCGTGGCCGAGTGGTTAAGGTCGCTGACTTGTATACCACTGTAACCTATCATCACTGATGGTCACAGGTTCGAGCCCCGCTCAGGCCGTGTCTCATTTGTATGAAAAAGTTGGCAGTTTCTTACGGAGGTTGGTGCACCCAAGTACTGGTTAACCGCTGGAGCCTGCCCATTAACAAAATGTAATATAATCTAAAATAGTGTCAGATTCAAGTTTATCTCCTGAGCAACGTCATTAAGTTAAAGGCATTAAATATTTTATTAAAACAACACTGTAAAGCCACATGAGGCACACCTATCACCATTAATTTGTAATAAACGTCCAGGATTTATATAATTTTTATGGCTTAAGTGAAAATAGAATGCAAATGGAAAAAGTATTAATTGAATATTTGTGGAAGAATTTATCTGAACAGTAAGTGTTGTTTGTATGTACAGTTGCTTTGCTGTGATAAAATTATTACCTGTTATAATGTACATTTCATTTCTATTTATTTTTGCATGTTGCCTTTGAAGTAAACAGAAATCTCTTTCACACAGAGATGATTGTTTAGTTATTAATTCAGTGTTGAATGAAGGCATGTGATGGTAAGTGTGTGCATGTGAGATTTGGGGTTTTAATAAACAATGATATTTTGTTGGTGCTGATTCAACTGGCTGTGATGTTGATTATTTGCATACCATTATGGATTGGTGCGTTTCATTGATGCAGATTTATTATAGGATTATGGATAATTCTAAGTTTGTACCTGAAACAGAGTATGTTTAATTTATAATCAAACCAGTCTTAAGCAGCCAACTAAGGGAGTTATTAAAAGTGGCTGCTTAACAGAGGGTAAATGTTGAACCAATTGCCACACACAGGGAACCTGTCTACTGGCTGCTCCTTTCATACGGCGACTCTCCCAACTATTATGGCACCAGGTGCCCCTCACTGCAGTAGTGTAGGCACGGAAAGGGCGTCCGGGTAGATTCACATACCAAACTGCAAGCCGATGGATAGCTTTTTCACATGAAATAACTCGACCCCCGCCAAATGGGATTAGAACCTATAGCAGTGGGGGGGGGGGGGGCAAGTGATTTGAAGTCAACGACCGTAACCACTTGGTCACAGAGGCCCCTTCGTTAACCATGATTGTGAAATAAGTTCTTACAACATTAGTTTAATAACTCTTGAGACCTCATTCATGACGGAATCCATCACCATGGAGGGAGAGAGCTGATGTGTTATTTTCTGTAACTTGCTTGCCTTGCCTAAGGAACCATCACATGTATCTGGCTGGCTGGGCTTGAACTCGCAACTGCTTGGTTACGAGTCGGACACCTTATCCATTGCACCACTTAGACTCTGAAACTAAGTGGATAATATTTAAGAAATAATAACCGTGGTATATTGCAGAATTACCGGAGTTTGAAGTTCTTATGCGTAGAAATATATCACGAAGGACGAGGGTTATTCTGCGATATACCATGGTTGATATTTATTATTTCGATTCTAACACGACTTACTTCTAATAATTTTAGACGAGAATCAAAGGAGTATTTTCTTCAAACGCCGTGCTACTCCGCTGCATTTGGCTTTCGAAATTTCCTCCCGCGTAAGGGGTGATGACGTTATTTTTTATGGAAAATATCAATCTAGTGCATAAATGAACAAAAATTGTAACTGATCAATAATTTTATTTATTATGTCAAATAAAACTGTACAGAATAGTAACTGAAACGTTACTTAACAGAAAAACAAGACAGACAAGAGATTAATCTGATTCTAAATATAGCTCAGTTCCGCGAATTCCCACGGTAGTATTTACAAACATCACGTGACTTTCATTCATAAAACTTTACACGCATTGTATAAATGGAATAGCCAAAACACGGTGCGCGTGCAGCATAGTTCAAGGTAGGTATATCGCAGAATAACCTGAGGTAGATTTTACTCTACAAGTATGTATGTTATTAGCTGGGTCGTGTTAGAATTACTATTAATCAACGTGTTTCAACCTTATGAATATTTGTATGACCTTAAAAAGGACAGGTCAATCTGGACTAACCATTGTTATATGCACAGATATCATATGAGAATTATGATAATAATAAACAGACATTATTACTACCAGACATTACTACCAGACATTACTACCAGACATTATTACCAGACATTACTACCAGACATTACTACCAGCCATTACTACCAGACATTATTACCAGACATTACTACCAGAACTTACTACCAGACATTACTACCAGACATTACTACCAGACATTACTACCAGACATTACTACCAGGCATTACTACCAGACATTACTACCAGACATTACTACCAGACATTACTACCAGACATTACTACCAGACATTATTACTACCAGACATTACTACCAGACATTACTACCAGACATTACTACCAGACATTACTACCAGACATTATTACTACCAGACATTACTACTACCAGACATTATTACTACCAGACATTACTACCAGACATTATTACTACCAGACATTATTACCTACCAGACATTATTACTACCAGACATTATTACTACCAGACATTACTACCAGACATTACTACCAGACATTATTACTACTATACATTATTACTACCAGACATTATTACTACCAGACATTATTACTACCAGACATTATTACTACTATACATTATTACTACCAGACAGTATTACTACCAGACATTATTACTACCAGACATTATTACTACCAGACATTATTACTACTATACATTATTACTACCAGACATTACTACCAGACATTATTACTGCCAGACATTATTACTGCCAGACATTATTACTACCAGACATTATTACTACCAGACATTACTACTACCAGACATTATTACTACCAGACATTATTACTACCAGACATTACTACCAGACATTATTACTACCAGACATTATTACTACCAGACATTACTACTACCAGACATTATTACTACCAGACATTATTACTACCAGACATTATTACTACCAGACATTACTACCAGACATTATTACTGCCAGACATTATTACTACCAGACATTACTACCAGACATTATTACTGCCAGACATTATTACTACCAGACATTATTACTACCAGACATTACTACCAGACATTACTACCAGACATTATTACTGCCAGACATTATTACTACCAGACATTATTACTACCTGACATTATTACTACCAGACATTACTACCAGACATTATTACTACCAGACATTATTACTACCAGATATTATTACTACCAGACATTATTACTACCAGACATTATTACTACCAGACATTATTACTACCAGACTATTACTACCAGACATTACTACTACCAGACATTATTACTACCAGACATTATTACTACCAGACATTATTACTACCAGACTATTACTACCAGACATTATTACTACCAGACATTATTACTACCAGACATTATTACTACCAGACATTATTACTACCATACATTATTACTACCAGACATTATTACTACCAGACAGTATTACTACCAGACATTATTACTACCAGACATAACATTATTACTACCAGACATTATTACTACTATACATTACTACTACCATACATTATTACTACTATACATTATTACTGCTAGACATTACTACTACCAGACATTATTACTACCAGACATTATTACTGCCAGACATTACTACTACCAGACATTATTACTACCAGACATTATTACTACCAGACATTATTACTACCAGACATTATTACTACCAGACATTACTACTACCAGACATTATTACTACCAGCCATTATTACTACCAGACATTATTACTACCAGACATTATTACTACCAGACATTACTACTACTATACATTATTACTACCAGACATTACTACCAGACATTACTACCAGGCATTACTACCAGACATTACTACCAGACATTACTACCAGACATTACTACCAGACATTACTACCAGACATTATTACTACCAGACATTACTACCAGACATTACTACCAGACATTACTACCAGACATTACTACCAGACATACTACCAGACATTATTACTACCAGACATTATTACTACCAGACTATTACTACCAGACATTACTACCAGACATACCAGACATTATTACTACCAGACATTATTACCAACATTATTACTACCAGACATTATACCAACATTACTACCAGACATTATTACTACCAGACATTATTACTACCAGACATATTACTACCAGACATTACTACCAGACATTATTACTACTATACAGACATTATTACTACCAGACATTATTACTACTTACAGACATTATTATTACTACCAGACATTACTACCAGACATATATACCAGACATTACTACCAGTATTACTAACATTATTACTGCCAGACATTATTACTACCAGACATTACTACCAGACATTATTACTGCCAGACATTATTACTACCAGACATTATTACTACCAGACATTACTACCAGACATTACTACCAGACATTATTACTGCCAGACATTATTACTACCAGACATTATTACTACCTGACATTATTACTACCAGACATTACTACCAGACATTATTACTACCAGACATTATTACTACCAGATATTATTACTACCAGACATTATTACTACCAGACATTATTACTACCAGACATTATTACTACCAGACTATTACTACCAGACATTACTACTACCAGACATTATTACTACCAGACATTATTACTACCAGACATTATTACTACCAGACTATTACTACCAGACATTATTACTACCAGACATTATTACTACCAGACATTATTACTACCAGACATTATTACTACCATACATTATTACTACCAGACATTATTACTACCAGACATTATTACTACCAGACAGTATTACTACCAGACATTATTACTACCAGACATAACATTATTACTACCAGACATTATTACTACTATACATTACTACTACCATACATTATTACTACTATACATTATTACTGCTAGACATTACTACTACCAGACATTATTACTACCAGACATTATTACTGCCAGACATTACTACTACCAGACATTATTACTACCAGACATTATTACTACCAGACATTATTACTACCAGACATTATTACTACCAGACATTACTACTACCAGACATTATTACTACCAGCCATTATTACTACCAGACATTATTACTACCAGACATTATTACTACCAGACATTACTACTACTATACATTATTACTACCAGACATTATTACTACCAGACATTATTACTACCAGACATTATTACTACCAGACATTATTACTACCAGACATTACTACTACCAGACATTATTACTACCAGACATTACTACTACCAGACATTATTACTACCAGACATTATTACTACCAGACATTATTACTGCCAGACATTATTACTACCAGACATTATTACTACCAGACATTATTACTGCCAGACATTATTACTACCAGACATTATTACTACCAGACATTATTACTACCAGACATAACTACTACCAGACATTATTACTACCAGACATTACTACTACCAGCCATTATTACTACTAGACATTATTACTACCAGACATTACTACTACCATACATTATTACTACCAGACATTACTACTACCATACATTACTACTACCAGACATTATTACTACCAGACATTATTACCAGACATTATTACTACCAGACATTATTACTACCAGACATTATTACTACCAGACATTATTACTAGCAGACATTATTACTGCCAGACATTATTACTACCAGACATTACTACCAGACATTATTATTACCAGACATTATTACTACCAGACATTATTACTACCAGACATTACTACCAGACATTATTACTACCAGACATTATTATTACCAGACATTATTACTACTAGACATTATTACTACCAGACATTATTACTACCAGATATTATTACTACCGAATTGTATCTAAACAATGAAGTGTCACATTTCCGGGCGAGGTAAAGGTCGACTTATGCCCGGGAATATACGTAGTTCAATTGAATGTAGCAGACGACAATTCATTAATGTGTCTTTCTTATTTGTAGCTGAAATATATGTCATGGAAGTTCATTAGAATTGTGTTGTAACGCACGACATATTTGCTTGTTGTTTTTACCGCTAGCATGCAAAGAGTTAATAATATATATACAGTCAAAGCTTGGTTAGTGAGACCGCTATTAAGCAACCAACCTGTATTAAGCAGCCAGTTTCCAGATTCCCAACATATTGTTTTATTATACATTTGACCTCTATTATTAAGCAACCAACCTGTATTAAGCAGCCAGTTTCCAGATTCCCAACATATTGTTTTATTATACATTTGACCTCTATTATTAAGCAACAAACCTGTATTAAGCAGCCAGTTTCCAGATTCCCAACATATTGTTTTATTATACATTTGACCTCTATTATTAAGCAACAAACCTGTATTAAGCAGCCAGTTTCCAGATTCCCAACATATTGTTTTTATTATACATTTGACCTCTATTATTAAGCTAACACCTGTATTAAGCAGCCAGTTTCCAGATTCCCAACATATTGTTTTATTATACATTTGACCTCTATTATTAAGCAACAAACCTGTATTAAGCAGCCAGTTTCCAGATTCCCAACATATTGTTTTATTATACATTTGACTTCTATTATTAAGCTAGCACCTGTAGCAGCCACTGTGAATATATTATTGAAATCTGTTTGAAAATATTGAACTGTTTTGATATAATGTGTACATACTGTATATATTGATATAAAATAAATGAAGCTGCTGAGCTTCACAAAAAAAAAAAATGTCATTTAGAGATAATTTAACTAAGAATATAGTCTACGCAAATAAATAGGCACAACTGTGAGATATAACAGTAAATCTGTACCATAAATCGTGTTATTCATGATACACTAGTTGTATTATGCATGGATGTTTACATTATTTTGTTATGTCAGCAAACCGTGTATACCACGTTTGTTTATTAGTTGACATACTCAGTATTTGAGGCAAATATTTGGAAAAACATACCATATAATAGGAAAATACATTCTGTAGAAATTTGTGTTTTCATGTTATGTCACTTTAACTCAATATTTTGTTCAGTAAAAACCTGTAAATTAAAAACAACAAAGTGATTCCCACTACAGGTTTATCTCAAAGGTTTGTTAGAACCATTGAGCTGAATGTTAGCTAGGTCTAATGGAAGAATACTGAGAGCTACCTACTTGTCTGGGGGTATGTAAATACTTTCCCGTTTAGAAGTGCCTCTTGACATAACTACCACATATAATATGAATGCCCATGCTAAAGGGCAATGAGAGTGATTAATCAAAGTTGATTACGATGTTACAATTGAATTGATTTATTCGTGAACACTTGCATTTTGTGTTGCACTGTATTGTCGCTTTGATGTTCTGGAAAAATAATTTCATTTGTTCTGTTTGGTTAGTTTATATAAAAATAATAATACATTTATATCTTAGCTCGATTGCGAAACAACATTAGCTTCAGGTGCGAAATGTCCGGAGTTTGAGCCCCGCTGGAGCCGTTGCGATTGTGCCTTTAGGCAAGGCATTTAAATTCCACGTTGTCTATTCTCTCTCCCTCGTGGCGATGGATTCCATCAGGAATGAGGTCTCGAGAGTGATTACTGGTAATATAAGTTGTAAGAACTTGTTTCGGTAATCCAGCTAAAATAAATTTGTTCATACTATAATATAAGTTGATAAAGCTTGTTTCGCAATCATTGTAAAATAAATAATGTCTAAATGGAATGTTAACCCATTCAACCCCAAGTAACTGACATGGACTGGTGCGTGATATTTTCAGACCAATAAATTAATAAGACAATTACCTTTGGACCAGTTCATTTATCAAAATGGGTAATTTTATCTAAAAATAGTAATAATTATTACTGGCAAAAAAGTGCAGATCCTGATGAGACGGCTCGTCATGAGCTGGCTCATCTGGATCTACACTTTTCATAAGCCTATTTAGAGGCCTGTGGGGTTGAAAGGGTTAATGTCAGAAAATAATGGCACAAATAAACGAAACAATACATGTCATGATATATTATTTTTGATCATCAATGCATGATAATTATTTAAAATAATATCCACAAAGCGTTAACCCATTTCATTCTGGATACTGTTCAAACAGTATTTGCAAAGAACATAGAGCCAGATCAACCAACCGCCACGGAACGTGCTGTCTGATCAGGCTCTATGCGGTTTGCTATTCAGATGATCTTGCTAAGACACTTGGCTATATAGCACACAACATAGATCCTGATCAGCATGCAGTGTCGCGCTGCGGCTGATCTGGATCTATGTTGTTTGCAAAAGCCTTTCAATGTATCCAGAATGAAATGGGTTAACCACAACTCCTCCTACCGAAGCAAAATAAAAATCCATATTCCATAAAAGGACGCCACACTCCGTGTGCGGCGCCAGCGATAGCTCGGCGGCTATGTAGGAAAGAAGATGATGTAGTATACAAACATGCGTCTATTATATGGGGGAAGTAGTTAGATTTATTTACGTACCGAGCAGCCAAGCATATCCTCACAGCATCAGTTATTTAAGCTTTCTCTAATATTCATGCCAAGTGTACCTATCAAAATTTATTTTTATTTGCATGCTTTATCAGCAACCTTCAAGTTATCAGCAACCTTCAAGTTATTAGCAACCTTCAGGTTATCAGCAACCTTCAAGTTATTAGCAACCTTCAGGTTATCAGCAACCTTCAAGTTATTAGCAACCTTCAGGTTATCAGCAACCTTCAAGTTATCAGCAACCTTCAAGTTATTAGCAACCTTCAAGTTATTAGCAACCTTCAAGTTATTAGCAACCTTCATCAGCAACCTTCAATTTATGTTTAAAGATGTTTTATATTGTGTTGAACTAATACTGCTAAGAATCCAGTATCCATGTAGACCCTCGGGACAATATCCATGTTGTTATTAGTAATATACATATTTTTCCAATAACACAATAAATTAATAAGAAAATTACCTTTGGATGGGTAATTTTATCTAAAAATAGTAATAATTATTACTGGCAAAAAAGTGCAGATTCTGATGAGACGGCTCGTCACGAGCCGGCTCATCTGGATCTACACTTTTCATAAGCCTATTTAGAGGCCTGTGGGGTTGAAAGGGTTAACTCCTACGCGTAAATGTACAAAATTAACAAATTTAATTAGTGGGATCTTTTTATATAAGTGTGTTTTAAGTAAGATATTAGCCTCAAACGGATCCAATATGTAAAATATTGGTACTCTCTTAAGACGCTACGCATCTCACATACAGTCCAATATTTTACATATTGGATCGTTTTCGGCATATATCCTATACTTGTTCTAAGATTTCAGATTCATTATTTTCTGCTCAGAAATAAGAGCAATTAAAGTTTCGCATATATTTGTATTATTATATATATATGAACATATTCATTATTTTTTCCCAATTGACCATGTGCCAAAACTTTGTATATCTTTTGTATTGATACCTCAGGGCGGTTAATTTTTCTCTCTCAAAAAACTGATGTTCCTGTTTAAAGATGTTTGTTTAGTCCATATAAATTTATATTAGTTTTACCAATTAAGTTGTTGATTTACTAGTTTAACCCATTCAACCCCACAGGCCTCTAAATAGGCTTATGAAAAGTGTAGATCCAGATGAGCCGGCTCGTGACGAGCCGTCTCATCAGGATCTGCACTTTTTTGCCAGTAATAATTATTACTATTTTTAGATAAAATTACCCATTTTGATAAATGAACTGGTCCAAAGGTAATTTTCTTATTAATTTATTGGTCTGAAAATATCACGCACCAGTACATGTCAGTTACTTGGGGTTGAATGGGTTAATATTCTTTATGGCTAACCAGCACATTTGTCTTACCTACAAAACATAGTTATGTTTTAACATTTTTCTGCATTTATCTTAGAAATACAGGGATCATTCTAGAGGGCGATGTGGGCGAAATTGTCGCCCTAGGGACCCTGACTTCGCCCTCTGGGGGCAGGCCCCATTTCTCCCTAAAATATTTTTGGGTTTTTACGATTTTCAAACAAAACTTTGTCTAGTAAGATACACTGGCCCATTATAAAGCACTCCTTCTATTCAAATGTTGTATTTATTGGTTGTACTGTGTATTTTCACCCTATTTTGCAGAAGTATATTAAAGAATACCATTTAAGGAAGCGATCACGCGCTTTCTCACTTCTCCCAAAAATTCTGACCTAGAATGAACCCTGAAATAAAATAAATAATGCGTACTATTCATTATCAGTGATTCTAATTTTATAGCTGTTGTACAATTGTTATCATTATACTGTATGTTATATAGTTGGTTCAAAAGCTCACTCAGAGCTTATGTTATACTGTTTATATCTTGCCAACTCAGACTAAAATTGATCGTATCTTGTCTTATAGCTTGCAGTTCATTTGTTCAAAAGCTCACTCATAACTTGCGTTGTACTGTTTATATCTTGCCAAATCAAAATAAAATTGAGCGTATCTTGTCTTAGAGCTTGCAGTTCATTTGTTCAAAAGCTCACTCAGAGCTTGTGGTGTACTGTTTATATCTTGCCAAATCAAAATAAAATTGAGCGTATCTTGTCTTAGAGCTTGCAGTTCATTTGTTCAAAAGCTTACTCAGAGCTTATGTTGTACTGTTTATATCTTGCCAAATCAAAATAAAATTGAGCGTATCTTGTCTTAGAGCTTGCAGTTCATTTGTTCAAAAGCTCACTCAGAGCTTGTGTTGTACTGTTTATATCTTGCCAAATCAAAATAAAATTGAGCGTATCTTGTCTTAGAGCTTGAAGTTCATTTGTTCAAAAGCTCACTCAGAGCTTGTGTTGTACTGTTTATATCTTGCCAACTCAGACTAAAATTGATCGTATCTTGTCTTATAGCTTGCAGTTCATTTGTTCAAAAGCTCACTCAGAGCTTATGTTGTACTGTTTTATATCTTGCCAACTCAGACTAAAATTGATCGTATCTTGTCTTATGAGCTTGCAGTTCATTTGTTCAAAAGCTCACTCAGAGCTTGTGTTGTACTGTTTATATCTTGCCAAATCAAAGTAAAATTGAGCGTATCTTGTCTTAGAGCTTGCAGTTCATTTGTTCAAAAGCTCACTCAGAGCTTGTGGTGTACTGTTTATATCTTGCCAAATCAAAATAAAATTGAGCGTATCTTGTCTTAGAGCTTGCAGTTCATTTGTTCAAAAGCTCACTCAGAGCTTGTGTTGTACTGTTTATATATTGCCAACTCAGACTAAAATTGATCGTATCTTGTCTTAGAGCTTGCAGTTCATTTGTTCAAAAGCTCACTCAGAGCTTGTGTTGTACTGTTTATATCTTGCCAACTCAGACTAAAATTGATCGTATCTTGTCTTAGAGCTTGCAGTTCATTTGTTCAAAAGCTCACTCAGAGCTTATGTTGTACTGTTTTATATCTTGCCAACTCAGACTAAAATTGATCGTATCTTGTCTTATGAGCTTGCAGTTCATTTGTTCAAAAGCTCACTCAGAGCTTGTGTTGTACTGTTTATATCTTGCCAAATCAAAGTAAAATTGAGCGTATCTTGTCTTAGAGCTTGCAGTTCATTTGTTCAAAAGCTCACTCAGAGCTTGTGGTGTACTGTTTATATCTTGCCAAATCAAAATAAAATTGAGCGTATCTTGTCTTAGAGCTTGCAGTTCATTTGTTCAAAAGCTCACTCAGAGCTTGTGTTGTACTGTTTATATATTGCCAACTCAGACTAAAATTGATCGTATCTTGTCTTAGAGCTTGCAGTTCATTTGTTCAAAAGCTCACTCAGAGCTTGTGTTGTACTGTTTATATCTTGCCAACTCAGACTAAAATTGATCGTATCTTGTCTTAGAGCTTGCAGTTCATTTGTTCAAAAGCTCACTCAGAGCTTATGTTGTACTGTTTATATCTTGCCAAATCAAAATAAAATTGAGCGTATCTTGTCTTAGAGCTTGCAGTTCATTTGTTCAAAAGCTCACTCAGAGCTTGTGTTGTACTGTTTATATCTTGCCAACTCAGACTAAAATTGATCGTATCTTGTCTTATAGCTTGTAGTTCATTTGTTCAAAAGCTCACTCAGAGCTTATGTTGTACAGTTTTATATCTTGCCAACTCAGACTAAAATTGAGCGTATCTTGTCTTAGAGCTTGCAGTTCATTTGTTCAAAAGCTTACTCAGAGCTTATGTTGTACTGTTTATATCTTGCCAAATCAAAATAAAATTGAGCGTATCTTGTCTTAGAGCTTGCAGTTCATTTGTTCAAAAGCTCACTCAGAGCTTGTGTTGTACTGTTTATATCTTGCCAACTCAGACTAAAATTGATCGTATCTTGTCTTATAGCTTGCAGTTCATTTGTTCAAAAGCTCACTCAGAGCTTATGTTGTACTGTTTTATATCTTGCCAACTCAGACTAAAATTGATCGTATCTTGTCTTATGAGCTTGCAGTTCATTTGTTCAAAAGCTCACTCAGAGCTTGTGTTGTACTGTTTATATCTTGCCAAATCAAAATAAAATTGAGCGTATCTTGTCTTAGAGCTTGCAGTTCATTTGTTCAAAAGCTCACTCAGAGCTTGTGTTGTACTGTTTATATATTGCCAACTCAGACTAAAATTGATCGTATCTTGTCTTAGAGCTTGCAGTTCATTTGTTCAAAAGCTCACTCAGAGCTTGTGTTGTACTGTTTATATCTTGCCAACTCAGACTAAAATTGATCGTATCTTGTCTTAGAGCTTGCAGTTCATTTGTTCAAAAGCTCACTCAGAGCTTATGTTGTACTGTTTATATCTTGCCAAATCAAAATAAAATTGAGCGTATCTTGTCTTAGAGCTTGCAGTTCATTTGTTCAAAAGCTCACTCAGAGCTTGTGTTGTACTGTTTATATCTTGCCAACTCAGACTAAAATTGATCGTATCTTGTCTTATGAGCTTGCAGTTCATTTGTTCAAAAGCTCACTCAGAGCTTGTGTTGTACTGTTTATATCTTGCCAAATCAAAATAAAATTGAGCGTATCTTGTCTTAGAGCTTGCAGTTCATTTGCCGATGAACAACATGCAGGCTTTGCGCTATTAACCCTTTCAACACCACAGACCTCTAAATATGCTTACAAAAAGTGTAGATCCAGATGAGCCGGCTCGTGACTAGCCGTCTCATCAGGATCTGTACTTTTTGCCAGTGATATGACTATTTTTAGACATAATTACCCATTTTGATAAATGAACTTGTCCAAATGTGATTTTCTGATTCATTTATTGGTTTATGAATATCATGGACAAATCCATGTCAGTTACGTGGTGTTGAATGGGTTAACCCTTTCCTTCATAGAGATTTAGATTAATATACTATTATATCTCCATACATGTGAGTTACTTGGTGTTGAATGGGTTAACCCTTTCCTTCATAGAGATTTAGATTAATATACTATTATATCTCCATACATGTGAGTTACTTGGTGTTGAATGGGTTAATTCCACATAGTATGATTAGCCATACCTGTTTACATATATATCACACCGTCTTTGGAGACGTATACAGTTACTGGAATGGAATGTGTGACATACTGTACAACAAAGTTCATTTTGAGATACACTAAGCCATGTTTCAGGTCTATATCATTATGCAATGTGCCAGGATTTTCTAACTAGGGCAAATTTCTTTTTTGTGTGTAAAATAGTAGCGGAAGAAATTAATCACTCTTTATTTGACAAAATTGCTGAAAGTAACAGTAATAAAGAATGTGGGTTGTAACACACACTGTCACAAAATGTACACCCAAAGGAAGGAAAAATAAGGGAATAAATTAGAAAAAGCCAGAAATGGTAATCACATTGGAGAGTGTTTTTACTTTTTAGTGAATGATTTATTCCCAAATAATGTATATTTTGTCTGTTTTCTTTCCAGATTGTAAACCAGTCTGAGAGGAGGTGATCACATGACCAGATCAGCTGACTGAGTCATTTACTAACAGTCTATATATAGATATTGATTTTTGTGTGTTATACTTGTGACTCCCAAAGCGCTTAATGCTGCATAAGTGATTAGAAAATCAAAACAAATACAAACAAAAAAAGTCAATAAATCATGTCTGAAAGCAGCGAGAAAATGTCTGACCATAGTGAATGCGGAAGCGATAGTGGAAATAATAATGACATTTGCCGCGACTTTCTGCGTAATGTATGCAGGCGAGGGAAGCGATGCAAATATCGCCACCCAGGCGAGCAAGAAACGACCGAATTTAAGAAAATATCGGACTATACTTTCTGTCATGACTTTCAGAACAACGGCTGTCGGAGAGCAAATTGTAAATTTCTACATTGTACGAGGGAGGAAGAGGATCACGCTAGACAGACGGGAGAACTGCCATCACGGGTCATGCAAGCTGCTTCGTTAGGAATCGGAGTGAATCACGCGGAAATGGTGGCTAAAGGCGGTGTTCCAATTTGTAAAGACAATTTGAAGGGGGATTGTCACCGTGGAGCGGGTTGTAAATATCGTCACATATCGAGTTCGGAGTACGAGTTTCTGCAGAGAAAGTCGGAGGGACGTATGGAAATGTTTGGAAAAGAGCATCGGGTAGAAAGATTCGAGTTTGAGCAGGATGCTAAGCGCAGGAGAATGGACCCCGATTATCCATCGGATGGATTTAGAACATTTGAAAATCGTTATCCACCACTGTCCCCCAATTCCAAACCATTAAGCTATCAGTTGTTAGAGGACGAAAATTCAATGTTGAGGAAAAAAGTCGAAGAGTTAAAAAAGCAGGTGGCAGACTTGACTGCAACGAATGAAGTGCTCCTGGAGCAGAACGCGCGATACCGTGTGAGTAAAACTAATATACTGCAGACGTTAAGTGCTGCTGGGGTGCAGGCAGCGATTCAAGCTTCGACTCTCAATCCGCTTCAAACAAGCCTCGCCCAGCAAATTGCCCTAAATAGTGACTTAACAACAATTACCCAGCAGCAACAGCAGGCATTGCAACAGCGAATGGTTCGGGAACTGGCTGGGGTCCAGGCGCAGTGCACTATCGCTGCCCCGCCCACGCTCAACACAGCCACGCTCTCCTTGAACCCGCCATCAATTGTACCCGTCTCTCTTCCGCAGACCCTGTCGGGGCTTCAGCCGTCCAATAGTCTGGCACAGAACATAGACATGAATGCATCGCTAGTGTCATACCCTATAGTCTCACAGGCCATGAGAATGACCGCAAGCAGTCTGGCGCATTGACCAAATAACCCAAATATACATGTGAGTATTGTCTTTATTTGTTCTGTGTTTTGTCTGTGATGTCTTCCATTTCACTGAATTGTAAGAATGACGTAGATGCTGGTGAGCTATTGGTAAAACTTGGTCATCTGGCGTCTGTAATCCGTCTGTCCGTCCATCGATCCACGATTGCTTCGAACCATCAATTTTGTGTGTGTGATCAACTTGTAATTAAAAAAATGCAAAATAGACTTTTGATGAAGCGTAGCATGGAACTCCGGGCGACTATAATATCGGTAGATCAAAATTAGGTCAAATTGATCTGACCCAAAATCCAAGATGGCTGCCGTTTCGACTTCTCTTTTTGAACTGCTTTGTTTAATTTTGATGACATGGTATCGTACATCAGGCAAACCCATTGATATAAAAGTGCTATGTTTGGTGTATATTATCCATTTTAACTGCCTCCGTGGTCGAGTGGTTACGGTCGCTAACTTGTATACCACTGTAACCTATCATCTCTGATGGTTACGGACGGGTTCGAGCCCCGCTCAGACCGTGTCTCATTTATATGAAAAATTTGGCAGTTTATTACGGAGGTTTGTGCACCAAGTACTGGTTAACCGCTGGAGCCTGCCCAGGAAAGTTGTTGTTAGGTAAACTGCCCATCGCTCAAATGAGAAACCGGTAGCGACGTTAAATAAATTTGAAATAAAAATATTATCCAATATTCAATGTGGTCATTTTGGTGGCATTTTAAAAATCTACATTTGGTTTCTCGTGAACAATTGAATGATTTGACGCAACATTTAGTTTAAACAATATTTATTTCTATAGTATAAATATTATATACATACATGTAGGATTGAGGAGAAAGCAATCTGCATGTATGATTACCTCTTTCCTAAGACACAACATTTACCCGAGGAATTGGTGTGACTTGTAGATAAGCAATTGAAGATGGCCGCCGCATGACATGTTTAAATCTATGTTCAGCTTCACTTCCTAAGACGTGGCACAATTTGAATCCAATTATTGTACATTTGGAAGTTAGTCCGCCTCCGTGGTCGAGTGGTTAAGGTCGCTGACTTGTATACCACTGTAACCTATCATCACTGATGTTCACGGGTTCGAGCCCCGCTCAGGCCGTGTCTCATTTATATGAAAAAGTTGGCAGTTTCTTACGGAGGTTGGTGCACCCAAGTACTGGTTAACCGCTGGAGCCTGCCCAGGAAAGGTGTTGTTAAGTAAACTGCCCGCCGGCGATATAGCCCAAAATGGTGCTGATGCAGGCGTAAAACCCGAAATATAACATAACATAAATATAACATAACATTTGGAAGTATATGAAAAATAGATAAATGTTCATGTAGTTATCTGGTTCAAAGAACTACAGTATAACCTCCAATAACGGTCAACTCCAATAAATGCTCAACTCCAATAAACGAGCCAGTTCATTTCCTCCCGAGAGATTTTCCAATATATTTTACCTCTATTTGACGGTCACCGTTAGGTCTACTATTTGACGGTCACCGTTAGGTCTACTATTTGACGGTCACCGTTAGGTCTACTATTTGACGGTCACCGTTAGGTCTACTATTTGACGGTCACCGTTTGGTCTACTATTTGACGGTCACCGTTTGGTCTACTATTTGACGGTCACCATTCAGTCTAAAACGGCCAGTATACGATCAATATATCTCCGAGAAACGATCATTGTCCAATAGAAACGGCTAATTTCGCTGATTAAATAAACACACACTATCTACACCGGAAACTGTTGAAAACAAAAATAGATTATGCAAACATTTTATTTTTCAAGAATACAGGACTCGTGGTCGACCGACTACATGCTCAATTACTGCATCAATGGCTAATCAGTCTCTTTACTTTACCGTATATTCCCGGCCACAAGTCGAGGGTTGAATTTTGGCTTGAAAATGCTAATTTTAAGCTGGATCCTTCGATAAGTCGAGGGTACTTTGTGAACTTACCAATATGACATTCGTTACGTTACGACAATTGTTTTTCTCTCATTTTTGAATGAAACTGGGCTCAATTTGAGAATATCTGGTTTACTTTATTCCATTACAAATCATAGAAAATACACTGATGCACAACAACAATTTATGAAGTGAGTTTATCAGCTTTTCTATGGTTTATAATGTAATTTGTCTAAGGAAATTGTTATAAATCTAATAAAATAGACATAAATAAAGTTCCAACAAAAAAAAAAAAAATGTAACTTATTTTTTCAAAATTATTGTTTGCTTGTTTCTCATCTGGACGAGAAAAAGGTCGACTTGTGGCTGGGAATATTCGGTAAACATGAGATAATTTGATCCAATGAAAGAAAGGAAGACATATATTTTCACATGTTGATTGCTGATTTCTAAATCAATGACGTATCAGATTCTAGTTGGCATAGTAAGCATGGTAAACCGTGTCACATCCGGTGCATAAGTGTGTTTATCACTACACTGTATGTAAACAAATGTTC
The DNA here is from genome assembly GCA_014843695.1 of Archivesica marissinica. Classification (NCBI taxonomy): domain Eukaryota; kingdom Metazoa; phylum Mollusca; class Bivalvia; order Venerida; family Vesicomyidae; genus Archivesica; species Archivesica marissinica. Next base: position 18,335,028 of record CM026394.1, on the reverse strand, counting down.
GTTTATGAGAAGGAAATGTTTCATTAGCGTCTTCGTTAATCGATTCTTTTATTTTATTCATGTTCCAGAGATTTAAATAATGTAGTACCCGGTAATATGGGTAATTACTCTGCCTTAACTTTACACATTGATGGGCTGAAGCTTCATTTTATTCGTTCCTATTAATTATTAGCTGCTGCAAATCAAGACATTATAAAATATTGGTTGTTATTTCACACATGTCTTCAAAAATAAGGAAAGTACAGATACTTTAATGATAGGGTAAAGTAATATAGAGCCTCGATTCTGGTAAAAGCTCCTGGAAAGTGGTGAAAGAGTTTGGCCCCGGTAGGACCCAGATACAGTCGGGAGATATTAAACAGGAAACATGAGATCATGGAGGACTATGACAATAACCTATAATAAACCTGAATAAACTATAAATAACACAAACACACATGTAGTACCACATAAATATAAAGATTTAGTCAAGTTGGGTTATCAAACGTGAGTGGAAGTCGTGATAGCGCAGTGGATGCGCGTTCGCTTCAGGTGCGAAAGGTCCGGAGTTTGAACCCTGCTGGAGCCATTACGATTGTGCCCTTAGGCAAGGCATTTAATTTCCACGTTGCCTATTCTCTCTCCCTCGTGGCGATGGATTCCATCAGGAATGAGGTCTCGAGAGTGATTAATATAAGTTATAAGAACTTGTTTCGCAATCGAGCTAAAATAAATTTGTATAAACTAAGCGTGAGTTCTCCGTTAACAGGTCACCTCCAGTAAGCAGCCAAAAATGGCCTTTTACCTCACTGGCTGCTTAACCCATTTCATTCTGGATACATTTAAAGGCTTTTGCAAACAACATAGATCCAGATCAGCCGCAGCGTCACGCTGCGTGCTGATCAGGATCTTTGTTATTTGCTACATAGTGTCTTAGCAAGATCATCTGAATAGCAAACAGCATAGAGCCTGATCAGACGGCACGTTCCATGGCGGTTGATCTGGCTCTGTGTTCTTTTCAAATACTGTTTGAACGGTATCCAGAATGAAATGGGTTAAGGGAGGTTTTACTGTTTGTCACTAGATCATGTAATAGAAAAGCTTCTTCTTGGTTTAAACATATTTATTTGTTCATAATGTACAGTAGATAGATTGTATACAAAACGAAAATGGATTAAATCGAAAGCTTGTAGCTTATTGAGATTATCTCCATTAAATATATAAATGTGTGCACTATCGGCAATTAACAGATAAGCGTATTATGAAGTAATACCAAACTATATAATAAGTGTATGAAAATATAGCTTTTTATCAAGTGAAAAACTAACAAAATGGGAGGGGATAGAAAGTTAGGGAATAAACAAAAACAATTTTTAAAGTGAATCACTTTGCTAGTGGGTCAGTCGCTGTTTACAGATTGTTAAAAACATTTATGAATAATTATTTACGGACAGTTCTTTCTTTGGCAAGTCTTTATTTCATACTTGTTTGAAGGACTGTGACTAATTATGAATAGCATGCATCGTAACATCACACTTACCTCAGGCATAGCAACAGCAGATATAGCAACAGTGGGCATAGCAACAGCAGGCATAGCAACAGCAGGGAATAGCAACAGTGGGCATAGCAACATCAGGCATAGCAACAGCGGGCATAGCAACAGCGGGCATAGCAACAGCAGGCATAGCAACAGTGAATTGTTCCAGACGGATCTGTAGTCCAGTGGTAACACTCTGGACTGGTAATCCAGGGATCGCAGGTTCGATCCCCCGTCTGACCCTAATAAAATAAACAGTCTTTCAGATGGGACTTTAATCTGAGGTCATGCATCGGTGCTTTACACCGTGCAAGAAAAAGAACCAGGAGAGATTTTGGAATGGGGCTCTGTCTGTATCATTGCATTATCCCCCAAAAATCTAAAATGACTAATCTCTTCAGGAGTGTCACTCATATGGGCAACTGGTAGCGATGATAAATAAACGTAAAACCTACACATTGTTATAAAGCTAACTTTAACTCTTTGCATGCTGGGTAAAATAAAGACTAAATAGTTCCATTAGAATTGCATCATTACGGCACAAATTTACCGAAATTCCATGACATATTTGATCGTTGTTTTTCACCGCTAGCATGCAAATAGTTAATTCTAAGGTCACGGTCACGGAAAGAATATGGACCGTACTCTCGTACCTCAAGAATATGGAACGTACTCTCGTACTTCCAAGAATATGGAACGTACTCTCGACTGGCTATATCCTTGATCATATTTGTTGGTTGTGTCGTGTTTAGTGCTGTTTAACCGTTATTTAATTTAGTAGTCTCATACCTGATTTTATACGGTGTGCTATTCTCACGCACGCACGCACGCACACACACACACACACATGTTTCCGGTAGCGTCTTAAGCAAAAACAAGCAGAAATCTTCATAATAAACAGGTTTAGAACCTCACACGAGCCGTGTTGTGATTCTCAAACATAATAACTAGCAACGAGTGATCACAATGGCTGTTCCATCTACCATCATTCCTCCTGTTTCAAGTACAAACAGGACTAAATACCGAACATTCGAACACTGCTGGTTTAATAGGTAGGGAAAGGGTTGTTGATGGGATTAGAGGGGAACATAATGGCGGTATCTTTGTCTGCCTTGTACATTCTACTTTTTTGCCTTAACGCATTCACAGCGTCTGTTTATTATCCTCCCTCACGAATGTATGCTTATTATCCTCCCTCACGAATGTATGCAGTGTTACAGTGTTTATTTATAATTAAGCTGATGTTCTTGTTAATGTACCCCACTCTGAGATAGACCTTCTACTCAATTATATTCTAGACATCATTTTAATGTGTATGTCTGCTCCTATTTGCAGTGTTTCGTGTTTATAATTTGTGTTTGTTATACAGTTTGTAAAACATTTTTTTACGCTAAGATACTGCGGAACATTATTTATATGCAAGCATTTATATTTCCGCGGGAATAAAAATATACTGTGTCCGAATGTAGAGCTAGTTATATGCGAAAATATACCAAATTTTGAAATTCAATACAATTGATATGCATAATATACGTAAACAGTCACCCTTTAATTTTTCGCGATACATCACGGATGCGTGAATTCAAAACTCAACAAATTAATTGAAAATGTTCAAAATCGTGAAAAATGACCAATTTAGAAAAAATCAGGATCTGCACTTTTTGCCAGTAATATTACTATTTTTAGACAAAATGACCCATTTTGATAAATGAACTGGTCCAAATGTAATTTTCTTATTAATTTATTAGTCTAAAATTAACATGGACCAGTCCATGTCAGTTTTCACAGACAGGTTTCACTGTATCTCTACTACAAAATTAGCAAGAATTGTTGTAGTAATTAGTGGGCTAACCTCGTTACAGCTTAAATGAGCAAAATTACTGAATATAGAAAGTTATTAATGCTGGTGCCATGTTCTAGGCATTCTTTCAAGTATTAATTTTAGGATTCATTTATCCAGACAAGTCCTTTTGGACTGATTTATGCCAAACTCATTTGTTTCATTTATGCCAGATTTGTTTTCCTGGATTTAGGTTGGACATGTTTTTCTAGATTTATCCCACACACATTATTTCAGGATTTACCCCAGATTTCTTTTCCCAGATTTATCCAAGGCTAATAATCCGGATTTATCCAATCCAAGGCTAATAATCCGGATTTATCCAATTCCCAGATTTCATCCAGATTTTGTCCAGACTTGTTTCGCCGGATTTATCACATATTTCCCTGATTCCCAAACATGTTTTAGCAGATTTATTTCAGACTCATTTCCCCCAGAAACGTTTCCCAAGAATTTTCCAGACACAGTTTTGAAGTGGACGGACGTATTAATTTCCCAGATTTTGTCCAGACTTAATTTCCCAGATTTGTTCTGGGATTGTTTCCCCAGATTTTTTTTCCGGCTCATTTATCTGGACTTCTTTTATCTGGATTGGATTTGGCTGAGTTTTTTAAGTGGAGGAATGAGCCGTTACTAATAAAGCGTGTTATAATGACAGTTTGACATTCGACTAGTGCGTGACAATAAAAGGTTCACAATTTGCTGGTCACATGTTTCTCCTTAGAAGACTGCAATCACTGGCAAGCGATCATAAAAAATTAATACCCAATCAGGCTTGTGCTACTGCTGTGAACTATGAACAGTGTAAGTCTCTCTGTGGATAATGCTCACCTGTCCTCAATCAATAGGAATTGTGACTATCACCTCTAGTTTTCATCGGATGTTAGTGAAGCAAATATGCTCACTCACAAGTTATCTTTTGTGGGAACAGCCAGACTATAGCAAAGGAGAGAACAATGGGGTAGCCACTTTAAGTAGATAACATTTGTGGAAGTCGTGATAGCGCAGTGGTAGCGTGTTCGCTTCATGTGCGAAAGGCCCAGTTTGAGCCCCGCTGGAGCCGTTACGATTACACACTTAGGCAAGGCATTTAAATTCCACGTTGCATCTTCTCGCTCACTCGTGACGATGGATTCCATGAGGAATGAGGTCTCGAGAGTGATTAATATAAGTTGTAAGAACTTGTTTCGCAATCGAGCGAAAATAAATTGGTAGAAACTAACAATGGCAGTGCATAATCCGAAAAGTAGATCAAATAAAATGCTTGATGTATTTGAAACATCATCATTTGTACCCATTTTTCACATTCTGCAGTAGATTCGGTAGATTGCTGATTCTACCCATGGCATAGTGCTTACGGTCGTTGACTTCAAATCAATCGCCCCTCACTGCTGTAGGTTCGATGCCCACTGGATGGGAAGAAGCTATCCAGCTGGCTAGTGTGCGCATGGAAGGTCGGTTGTTCTACCCAGGTACCCGTCTCATCCATGAAATGACAGCACGCAATTAAGGGGCAAGGTCACACTTAAGGGATCAAAATTCAAATGACAGCACGCAATTAAGGGGCAAGGTCACACTTAAGGGATCAAAATTCAAATGACAGCATACAATTAAGGGGCAAGGTCACACTTAAGGGATCAAAATTCAAATGACAACATACAATTTAAGGGGCAAGGTCACACTTAAGGGATCAAAATTCAAATGACAGCATACAATTAAGGGGCGCGGTCACATTTAAGGGCCGGATTAAAATTCAAACATGTTTCATCTATTGCATACAAACAATTGTTGCTCACACGAAAACCAACGATCGCCCGCTGTCGACCGAAAGAAATTTTATCAAAGCACACATATTTGAAACATCATTTTTGCGCCCGTGAGAATGGGCTGTATACACCTCAAACAGTCAAGGTCACACGAGCAATACTTTCAGTCTTGTTTAAATTGTGCTATAATTATTCGATCGTTTGAAAGCACATTTTATTCTCACTACTTATGCTTACGGTTCCCAGCTACTGCAGTGAATGTTTCTGACTCGAGCCGGCATCACGGACGTCATCTAAACGCGACGTTTTAGCGCCATTTAGCACAGGGTAACATCGTTTTCCATCATAAATAAAACGCTTATCAGCCTACAATAGCGTCACTCCCTATGTTTCATTGTTCATTTGGGTGAAATATTATTCGACCATGCATGGAAAGAAACTATATAATACAGGCTGACCTGTATTACACAGCTCTGCATTGTGTACGGACTGATGGAACCGGACAGACAGACAGACAGACAATAATTCACCCGGAGCTTAAATAGTTGAAATACAGGAAGGACAGTCAATTCAAAGTTTTCCGCTTTATTAAATCTGTCTTGTTCGATGAGTTGGAAATGATTTTATATTCTGAAGCTGAACAACAGTACTAGAATATTATGTTAGCATTATGTTATCATTTTCCAATTTAATTATCTTAATAATTGAATAGTGTTACATTAGATTGGACAAATATGACATAATACAGTTAACATTATACAATAATGCATTGGTTTCTTACGGAGGTTGGTGCACTAAGTACTGGTTAGCCGCTGGAGCCTGCCCAGGAAAGGTGTTGATGAATGACCATATATACGCTTTCATCCGAGCCAACGAGAGTGATTAATATAAGTTGTTAAAACTTGCTTCGCAATCGTTGTAAAATAAATAAAGAATCAAAACAAAAAAGGAAAATAAGGTGTTGATAGGAACTACTGCATGCCGGCGATATAGCCCAATATGGTGCTGGATGAAGGGATAAAACCCAAAACAAACAAACAAAGCATTATCTCTCAATCTACAGTCAAACCTTTCTTAAGCAACCAGCCAAGGGAATCACATGTGGCTGCTGAATAAAGGTCAATAAAAAATTATGTAGTAAGATAACATATTGGAAATCTGGAAACTGGCTGCTTAATGCAGGTTGGTTGCTTAACCCATTTCATTCTGGATATATTTAAAGGCTTTTGCAAACAACATAGATCCAGATCAGCCGCAGTGTGACGCTGCATGCTGATCAGGATCTATGTTGTTTGCTACATAGCCAAAGTGTCTTAGCAAGATCATCTGAATAGCAAGCAGCATAGAGCCTGATCAGACGGAACGTTCCATGGCAGCTGATCTGGCTCTATGTTCTTTGCAAATACTGTTTGAATGGTATCCAGAATGTTAATAGTTAACAGTTAATAGTTTGACCTGGGGAGTTTTGAGCGGAAACTACTAGTTAGGATACGTCATACAATCAGTTGTGAGAGTTTATCAGATATGAAGAAGGAAGGTGTGATTGTAAGGTCATCAAGTATCAACAACGGTTTGTGGTCCACTGGGTTTGTGCACAATTTACAGCAAAGGACATCACATTGGAAACCACTAACGTCAATTATCCACTTCTTCTCCATTATCCACTTCTTCTCCGGAACCATTTTGGTTAATCTTTATGAAACTGATATCATTGCAATCCTAAGTTTAGTTAAAACACTTGAAATAATTATCTCCACACTGGCGTAGCAGTAGGGGATATAAGAATTATTATTGTACCAGGTTTGTTTATCACTCTTTTCGTACAGAAATTATACGATAGTGAAGACTGAATTTAGACATAACAGAGCGATCTCCCAGGTCTCAGCTTCATTCTAAGCATTGCAGAGTTGAACTGTTAATTTACCCCACTATGAAAACTCCTCTGAGCCAGAAATCCTTCCAAGCCGACCCTCTAAACAGGAACTCTGGTCCGGTAAATGTTCGGTTTAGAAGGGTTTCACTGTACGAGGTTCTATATGGAGACATGAAAGTAAGCACAGGGTATATCTCATTTGGTGGCACTTTTTACGGTTAAATTAATGCTACATCAGGGCTCATTCTAGAGGGCGACTTGGGCAAAATATTCATCCTAGGTACCCAAACTTTGCCCCTGAGCACTTCTCCCTAACAAAAATAAATAAAAATAGAATATATTTTATTTTTACAATTTTCATACAAAATTCGTCCACAAGTAAGATACACTTGCCATTATAAAGCACTGCTTCTATTCAAATGTTGTATTTAATGGTGATGATGTGTATTTTAACCCTATTTTGTTGAATTATATTAAATAACACCATTTAAAGACTCAAATCATGTCACATGCTTTCTCACTTCTCCCAAACATTCTGACCTAGAATAACAATTTCCGTGAAACTTAAAAAACACAGATAAAAATTCACAACAAAGGTATAAATATTAAAATCTATGTTGACAAATTTTACAGATTATGCAAATTGTTTAATGATATTGCCCATTAAACTTAGACACAGTTATTATTGCTAGCTTCCATAGACTGAGTTATGATGTCACGACTGCTGACATGGCCTGTCACTCGAGAGACATCTTTGTGTTAGCAGAAAGTTTACTTGAATATTATTTATACAAGAATGTCATGGTATTATTCCCCCTATATACACCTGATGGTTATTGGTCATATTATAAGATTATGTGGAATTTAATGAGTAGGAGGAAGCATTGTTGAAATTTAATGTCTTTGTGAATTTTCTTTATACAATGTCGGCTATGTCACCGTTATCTAACATGCAGTTTGCTTGCGCTTGTCAGTGTAAGACTGGAGTAAGTAGCCAATGTATGTCATCCTTATCTAGCATGCAGTTTGCTTGCGCTTGTCAGTGTAAGACTGGAGTAAGTAGCCAATGTATGTCATCGTTATCTAACATGCAGTTTGCTTGCGCTTGTCAGTGTAAGACTGGAGTAAGTAGCCAATGTATGTCATCCTTATCTAACATGCAGTTTGCTTGCGCTTGTCAGTGTAAGACTGGAGTAAGTAGCCAATGTATGTCATCGTTATCTAACATGCAGTTTGCTTGCGCTCGTCAGTGTAAGACTGGAGTAAGTAGCCAATGTATGTCATTGTTATCTAGCATGCAGTTTGCTTGCGCTCGTCAGTGTAAGACTGGAGTAAGTAGCCAATGTATGTCACGTTATCTAACATGCAGTTTGCTTGCGCTTGTCAGTGTAAGACTGGAGTAAGTAGCCAATGTATGTCACCGTTATCTAACATGCAGTTTGCTTGCGCTTGTCAGTGTAAGACTGGAGTAAGTAGCCAATGTATGTCACCGTTATCTAACATGCAGTTTGCTTGCGCTTGTCAGTGTAAGACTGGAGTAAGTAGCAAGTCAGTGTAAGACTGGAGTAAGTAGCCATGATACAAGCATAATATCTAATCTCCCAAGCAGCGCAATCAATAAGCAACTATTTCGGTCAATATTGGAGAAAAAAACCCCAGCTTGACTAACACTGAACAGGAAGTTAATATTCCAAGAAACTGCCAATGCAATATTGCATAATGTTAACTGTATTATGTCATATTTTGTCCAATCTATTGTAACACCATTCAATTATTAAGATAATTAAATTGGAAAATGTTAACATAATGATATATTTTGATGTCATAAGCGTACACAACATTTGTGAAAATGGCCGCCATTTTGATAAAAAATTCATTTTTTAGCTCTATCTCAGCCGAAGGGTCAGGTATGCTTTTGTGAGTGGGGAGTATTCAACATCAAGCATACATCGACAATTTACTTTTAGATTATATTACTACTAGATTCACTTAACTTGTTAACCCTTTCCTTCATAGAGATTCAGGTTAATATACTATTATATCTGCATACAAACGACAGCCATTTAGCTATCATGCAATGGATAAGTAGTTGCCATATCTATCCCACCTCCATAGATAGGGCCTACATAAGATTCTGCCATTTATTATGAACATTGGTTTGGCTACTACATTGTCAATGTATGTTGTATTGGTAATGGCATCAAGAGGTGCTTCTATGAGGGAAAGTGTTAAAACAACCCAAAAAAAACAATAGTTGTAATTTTGCCAAATTCGATGAGTGTTCTTTATTACATGTACAATAATGCAATTTGTTATATTTCTGGTATATTAACAAAATCTCTATGAAGGAAAGGGTTAATACAAATGAAGCACTCAAGTCAAGTGGAATGTATCAAATCACGGAGTAAATGTATGAAGACACCGTTAACATATATCAAGTCACCAGATTTATAGTTACTGTCTGCTTGTTACTGTAGGGAACCATTACAATATACACATTGCAGTATTAATCCCTCGAATATCTATTATAAACATTGACACTCCCAACTGTGGCATATGCCACTATTCACGGTCAAAGACCGCCAGGGGAGTTATAAATGAGCTCAGAGCACAAGCCCTTTGGTCACAGAATATCTCTCCATTTGTCATAGCAGTGTTTTAATGGTATTGTTTTCACCAGTTTCGTATCATATTCAGCATTTGATAGCCATTACAATAAATGACAAACTTTGAGAAATGGTGGTAACTATGTTAGAACATCTCCGTGGTAAAGTGTTGTTGATGTTTTTGAGGTTTAAAGTCACACAAACAGTTTAGGTGATATGACAACTCTTGCAATTCCGAACAGTTTTTCAGGCAGACATGCACCCGGGTAGAACAACCGACCTACACAACCCAGCTAGATAGTTCCCTCACACGATTTATTATAATGGGCTTGACCCGAGGCCCACCATATTTCATGAAAAATTATTCACTATTTGCATATTAACCCTTTCCTTCATAGAGATTTAGGTCAATATACTATTATATCTGCATACAAACGACAGCCATTTAACCCTTTCCTTCATAGAGATTTAGGTTAATATACTATTATATCTGCATACAAACGACAGCCATTTAACCCTTTCCTTCATAGAGATTTAGGTTAATATATACTCCCCTTCCCCCTCCCCATGCATCTCCCTACATGTCTCCCTCCCCATACCCATTCACCTCCCTCCATCTTCCCCCCTCCCTCCCCATACACCTCCCTCCATCTTCCCCCCTCCCCTACCCTTTTCCGGCTTCTGGCTACGGCACTGTGTAACAAACACTCTCGAATTTATCCTGTAACAGCACCCTGACGACTTCTTTCTGCTAAAACCAATGATTTCCCTCATTCCCCATTCTTCTGCTATGGAGTCAAATGTCTTGTACATTAGAAAATAATCTCTATACCCACAATCTGTAATGGTACTTTTTGAAAAGACTATTATCTTGTATCTATTTTCCGGGAAAATTCTATTGACTTTCATTGGTTAATAGAAATTTCTGAAGATCTGTGGTTTATGTATCCCATATGACACTCGAATCAGCAACATAATTATGAAAGCAAAATTGGGTAAAAAGATTTCTATCTCTCATAGATATTAATTTGGTAGCTGACTAAAGCCGACTGATCACACAAAATATTGGTGTTCTAAATGAGATATTGTGCGTATGTGTATGCTAACTGAGATATATGCAGGGTTCATGCTAGGTCAGAATATTTTCGGGAGACATGAGAAAGCGTGTGTGTTCGTGTTCTTAAATGGTGTTATTTAATAACGGTCAATAATGTAAATGGATTGTGGGGGCACTCTAATACACAGAGATGTATTGTGGGGCACTCTAATACACATTGGTGTATTGTGGGGCACTCTAATATGCATGGATGTATTGTGCTGCACTCTAATACACAGATGTATTGTGGGGACTCTCTAATACACAGTGATGTATTGTGGGGTACTCTAATACACAGAAATGTATTGTGGGGGTACTCTAATACACAGATGTATTGTGGGGGCACTCTAATACACATATATGTATTGTCATGCACTCTAATACACAGTGATGTATTGTGGGGTACTCTAATACACATATATGTATTGTGGGGGCACTCTAATACACAGTGATGTATTGTGGGGCACTCTAATACACATATATGTATTGTGGGGGCACTCTAATACACATAGGTGTATTGTGGTACACTCTAATATACAGAGATGTATTGTGGGGACTCCCTAATACACATTGATTATTGTGGGGCACTCTAATATACATATATGTTTGGGGGCACTCTAATACACAGATACACTGTGGTGCACTCTAATACACATCTCTGTATTGTTGGGACACTCTAATACACATATATGTATTATATTGCACTCTAATACACATATATGTATTGTGTTGCACTCTAATACAAATATATATGTATTGTGTTGCACTCTAATACACATATATGTATTGTGGGGCACTCTAATACACATAAATGTATTGTGGGGTACTCTAATACACAGTGATGTAGTGTAGGGCACTCTAATACACAGAGATGTATTGTGGGGCACTCTTAATACACATATGTATTGTGGGGCACTCTAATACACATATATGTATTGTGGGGCACTCTAATACACATATATGTATTGTGGGGCACTCTAATACACATATATGTATTGTGGGGACACTCTAATACACATATATGTATTGTGGGGCACTCTAATACACATACATGTATTGTGGGGTCACTCTAATACACATATATGTATTGTGGGGCACTCTAATACACATCAATGTATTGTGGGGGCACTCTAATACACAGAGATGTATTGTGGGGCACTCTAGTACACAGAGATATATACAATAATGTGTAGATGACTGTTGTGAGATATAATGTTGAGAGAATAAGGAGAGAGTAGAATAGGAATTATTGACTGACTAGCTGATTAACTGATTGATTGACTGATTGACCAGCATGATAATAAGCTCTTCAATCTTCATAATTCCCTGAAGACCTGCATCATGTTATTGGGCAGAAACAAATGACGGGTTATTGTTTGGCAACATTAAACTGAAACATTTGCATATTCTGTGAACTTACTTGGTTAATAATCTGATTTCCAAAGTAAAATATGAGCTTTACATTATGGTACACGTACTTACTTGATTCAAATATTAATGGTAAAAACCTAACGTACGTCCTGGTCGTAGTTCACGGAATCTTACGAAGGCTTTGGCGGAGATTAATTAGTCTCAGTTTAATGTTGCCAGTCAATAGTTATTTTGGGGAAAACATAAATAGATAGATAAGGACTTTACGACTTGAGCTTCCACCATAAATACTGAAAATACGGCTTTACATACTACTTACATACTACTTAATACTTACTTTAACAATGGATAGCGCAGTTATAGCGCATTCGCTTCATGTGCGAACGGCCTGGAGTTCGAACCATTACGATTTTGTCCTTAGGCAATTAAGGCATTTAAATTCCACATGTCTCGTCGCTGGTCGCCAGATCGGACAGGTGAGTTTTCTCCGGGTTCTCCAGTTTCCTCTGCGCCAATGAGAGTGATTAATATAACTTGCTTCGCAATCATTGTAAAATAAATAAAGTTTAAACTTTTTTTTTTAGTGGCGATGGATTCCATCAGGAATGAGGTCTTGTTTCGCAATTGAGTTAAAATAAATTTGTATAAACTAACTCTGGATACACTCATAGGGGTCGGCATGTTGTGGACCGAAATGTGATCAAATGTCTTATTTTAGTGTCGTGGAACCTCGACTAACAACACCCTCATTCATATATTATGAATCCGTTATAGAAAGGGTTACAGCTTAATTTTTTGACATTCTGTACATGTACTTGAACATGCCCGCGGCATCATTGTGGAATGCACTCTCCGATGCTATACTGTGATACACTCGTAGCATTCAAAACCAAGTTAAAAACACACATGTTGAAGAAACAATATGGAGTGTCAATTACACGAAGCATTTTAGAATATTAGTATTTGTGTAACAGTCTATTCCGAGGAGAGTGTCACAAGTGTAGCGGGAGCCTCGTAGGTAGGGATTGACCCAATCACTGGACTGGCTACACTCTGTGATACACAAGTATATTCCGAGGAGAGTATCACAAGTGTAGCGGGAGCCTCGTAGGTAGGGATTGACCCAATCACTGGACTGGCTACACTCTGTGATACACAAGTATATTCCGAGGAGAGTATCACAAGTGTAGCGGGAGCCTCGTAGGTAGGGATTGACCCAATCACTGGACCATCTACACTCTGTGATACACTTCTTTGAAGTAGATTTTAGTTTGGTGTGTTCCATCTAACGATGTACTATAGTGTTTTGCATTTTAATTGTTAATCTTTATTCTTTTATGCACTATTTTTATTATTCTTTTTATTCCTACCAAATTGGTGTCCTTAATGTTGTATGTTGTAAACATGTCTTACTACGCTAAATTAATGTTAAGCACTTTTGAACGTATAATTTCTGTATGAAAAGAGTGCTATACAAATCTGGTATAATAATAATAATATATAATAATAATAATAATATATAATAATAATAATATATAATAATAATATATAATAATGAACATCACAATAATAATAATAATATATAATAATAATAATAATATATAATAATAATATATAATAATGAACATCACAATAATAATAATAATATATAATAATAATAATAATATATAATAATAATATATAATAATAATAATATATAATAATAATATATAATAATAATAATATATAATAATAATAATAATAATATATAATAATGAACATCACAAAAATAATAATAATATATAATAATGAACATCACAAAAATAATAATAATATATAATAATGAACATCACAAAAATAATAATAATAATGAACATCAGTGCTGGAATTAAGCAATAAACACTAGTTTCTATGTATGTATGTGCACATGTGGCTCTTTACATAGCCAAATCCATCAACTATCCAAATGCATGTACAGTCAAACCTGTCTTAAGCAGCCAGCCAAGTGAATCAAAGAAAGTGACTGCTTAGCACAAGTGGTCGCTTAATAGAGGTCAAATGTATAATAAAACAACAGATTGGGAATCTGGAAACTGGCTGCTTAATAAATGTTGGTTGCTTAATAGAGGTGACCTCTAACATAGGTTTGACTGTACATTTGTTCAAATCTGAAATCGATTTTGTACGAGCCGTAGTTGATCCGAATCAGTATAACACTGTAAATGCTTAGTAGGGTTTCTCTGAGCCACACTGTATATTTTTATTCGGCTTGTCGCAATTTGCGGGTACATCGAGAGTATGTCTATATCTGATATTTGTTTCACTGGAAATATTCAGACGAAAATAGCATCCTGGGACTACTGATTTATGGTATAGTTCAGCATAGGATAAAGTGGTTATTGCGACTCCATATCTCGTAAACCAATTAAGGGATTTTGAAATAACTTAATTGACGCAAATGTTAACCATGTTGTGGCAATGTGCAGGGTTTGTGTTTGTTCGCGGTCAAGGTTGCAAAATGTTTTGTATTTTCCACATTTCTCGTTTTGTCCTCATCAGTATAAAACAAAAAGAAAATTTTCAGTGTATTATCAAATTTCTGATTTTTGAATTGTTGAGATAACTTTGTATTAAGGTATCCATTTATGTGACCTATTGACCTAATGTTTTACCTGACTGGCCCCATTTGATCTTTCACTTGCCACCAGCTGTTTCCACTGTTGTGAGAATATTGAGTTCAATGTCCAATCAGTGAAATATTATACAGGTATTGGAACAAACATATATCATAAAGATTTTATGAAACCATATTATTGCAGATGGCCAAATATATACAAATTAGAAAACCTACTGTCAAATAAATCCGTAAACAATGTTAACAGTCTCGCGAAATATATCTTTATTGCTTTTCGATTAAGAAAACATCTAGGTAAAACATAAATACACAAACAGGGCAGTAATTATATTTCATGTGTCACTTATTGGACTTTTTCATCAACTAATTGTTAACTGATATATTCAAACTTCTCAGTAAACTGTATCATGTATTTCACTATTTGTCAAACGTCATCATGTGTGGTTATAAATGTGCTTATGCTATTTAATGCCAATAAACTTTATGTTATGTTATATATCCTTATATCCTGCTTGAATTAATTTGCCCTTGCCTCTATTACTATTAAATTAAATTACATTGTTTAATCTTTGACCCATACGCTGGAAATGAGTATATTCATTTTTGCAAACAGCATAGAGCAGGGCTCATTCTAGAGGACGACATGGGCGAAATATCTGACTTCGCTCCTTGGGGTCCACACCTCTCTCCCAATTTTATTTTTACAAATTTCATCCAAAAGTTTGTATCTAGTAGGATACACTTGCCAATTGTAAAACACACCTTCTATACAAATGTTGTAATATTGTGCATTTTAACCCAATTTTGTTGAAATTTATTAATTATTACCGGTTACAGACGCAATCGCACACTTTCTCACTTCTCCCAAAATGAGCCCTGCTCTATGCAGGAGTTCCGTCTGATCAATTCAATTTAAACTTTATTTATTGTTTTACAAAACAAATGACATTAGCATTCTATATAGCTATTTACTGACATAAACGATCAGGCTCTATGCTGTTTGCTATTCGGATAGTGGAGCTAAAACACTTGTCTTAAATAGAAAATAACATAGATCCTGATCAGACGCGGCGTTACGTCGCAGGTAATCTGGATCTATATTGTTTGCACATTAATTCCTTCCAAATTATTCAGCATTTTAAGGGTTAACACAGCACCTGTCATCTACCCAACTATAAACAAATGATATTACAAACTTCATAATGTGCTCTCCAATCCTTCCAGTATCTATATTCAGCGTTACCTCTGTCTGAATGTTTGTCTGCGCCACTTCTGTCGCCAATTGAAAAACACTGGAGCCAATTTAAAAAACTTGGAGCCACTAAGAGCCATATAGTTCACAAATAAATATTTGAAGCCATGTATTTGATGATTAAAAAAAAAAAGTTGCGCCAAATATTTTCGCCAATTCACAAAATTTAGCGCCAATATTTGTTTTTTGTCGCAATTGGCACCATTGGCGACCGACAGCGGGAACCCTGTATATTGTACCGCTAATTGTAACCTGTAGCTATGGAGTTTGTTGTAAACAAACATTAGTATGAATGACCACATATATACGCTTTCATCCGAGCCAACGAGAGTGATTAATATAAGTTGTTAAAACTTGCTTCGCAATCGTTATAAATAAATAAGATATAAATAAAGTATAAACACATTAGTAAATTATTTATATCAACGTGTAAATTGATGAGGAAATTTTCACATCTGGGGTTTCACTTCTATTACAGATGTACATTCAGAAAATAGCTTTTTGATTGCTTTCTGGAACTGTTCTTTTCATTCTAGATCAAAATCTACAGAATATCATCCATTTATGACGTTAACTAGTTTAACTAGTTTAATGCAGGTTCTACTGGGAGAAGTCATTATTATCAGTCTTTTAAACGCTATTGATTTTATACACATTTATCCTTTTGCTGATTGCAACGACTAGGAGTGGTAGTGTACAAGAACCACAGTGAGCGAGTACAAGAACCACTGTGAGTGGTAGTGTACAAGAACCACAGTGAGCGAGTACAAGAACCACTGTGAGTGGTAGTGTACAAGAACCACAGTGAGCGAGTACAAGAACCACAGTGAGCGAGTACAAGAACCACAGTGAGCGAGTACAAGAACCACAGTGAGCGAGTACAAGAACCACAGTGAGTGCGTACAAGAACCACAGTGAGTGGTAGTGTACAAGAACCACAGTGAGCGAGTACAAGAACCACTGTGAGTGGTAGTGTACAAGAACCACAGTGAGCGAGTACAAGAACCACTGTGAGTGGTAGTGTACAAGAACCACAGTGAGCGAGTACAAGAACCACTGTGAGTGGTAGTGTACAAGAACCACAGTGAGCGAGTACAAGAACCACAGTGAGCGAGTACAAGAACCACAGTGAGCGAGTACAAGAACCACAGTGAGCGAGTACAAGAACCACAGTGAGTGCGTACAAGAACCACAGTGAGTGGTAGTGTACAAGAACCACAGTGAGTGGTAGTGTACAAGAACCACAGTGAGCGAGTACAAGAACCACAGTGAGCGAGTACAAGAACCACAGTGAGCGAGTACAAGAACCACAGTGAGTGCGTACAAGAACCACAGTGAGTGGTAGTGTACAAGAACCACAGTGAGTGGTAGTGTACAAGAACCACAGTGAGTGCATACAAGAACCACTGTGAGCGGTAGTGTACAAGAACCACTGTGAGCGGTAGTGTACAAGAACCACAGTGAGTGCGTACAAGAACCACTGTGAGCGGTAGTGTACAAGAACCACAGTGAGCGGTAGTGTACAAGAACCACAGTGAGCGAGTACAAGAACCACTGTGAGCGGTAGTGTACAAGAACCACAGTGAGTGCATACAAGAACCACTGTGAGCGGTAGTGTACAAGAACCACTGTGAGTGCGTACAAGAACCACAGTGAGTGCATACAAGAACCACTGTGAGCGGTAGTGTACAAGAACCACAGTGAGTGCGTACAAGAACCACTGTGAGTGGTAGTGTACAAGAACCACAGTGAGTGCATACAAGAACCACTGTGAGCGGTAGTGTACAAGAACCACAGTGAGTGCATACAAGAACCACTGTGAGTGGTAGTGTACAAGAACCACAGTGAGTGCGTACAAGAACCACTGTGAGTGGTAGTGTACAAGAACCACAGTGAGTGCATACAAGAACCACTGTGAGTGGTAGTGTACAAGAACCACAGTGAGTGCATACAAGAACCACAGTGAGTGGTAGTGTACAAGAACCACAGTGAGTGGTAGTGTACAAGAACCACAGTGAGTGCATACAAGAACCACTGTGAGCGGTAGTGTACAAGAACCACTGTGAGTGGTAGTGTACAAGAACCACAGTGAGTGCATACAAGAACCACTGTGAGCGGTAGTGTACAAGAACCACAGTGAGTGGTAGTGTACAAGAACCACAGTGAGTGGTAGTGTACAAGAACCACTGTGAGTGGTAGTGTACAAGAACCACTGTGAGTGGTAGTGTACAAGAACCACAGTGAGTGGTAGTGTACAAGAACCACAGTGAGTGCATACAAGAACCACTGTGAGTGGTAGTGTACAAGAACCACAGTGAGTGCATACAAGAACCACTGTGAGTGGTAGTGTACAAGAACCACTGTGAGCGGTAGTGTACAAGAACCACTGTGAGTGGTAGTGTACAAGAACCACAGTGAGTGCATACAAGAACCACTGTGAGTGGTAGTGTACAAGAACCACAGTGAGTGCGTACAAGAACCACTGTGAGTGGTAGTGTACAAGAACCACAGTGAGCGCGTACAAGAACCACTGTGAGTGGTAGTGTACAAGAACCACAGTGAGTGGTAGTGTACAAGAACCACTGAGCGGTAGTGTACAAGAACCACAGTGAGTTGTAGTGTACAAGAACCACAGTGAGCGGTAGTGTACAAGAACCACTGTGAGCGGTAGTGTACAAGAACCACTGTGAGCGGTAGTGTACAAGAACCACATTGAGTGCGTACAAGAACCACTGTGAGTGGTAGTGTACAAGAACCACAGTGAGCGGTAGTGTACAAGAACCACAGTGAGCGGTAGTGTACAAGAACCACTGTGAGTGGTAGTGTACAAGAACCGCAGTGAGTGGTAGTGTACAAGAACCACTGAGCGGTAGTGTACAAGAACCACAGTGAGTTGTAGTGTACAAGAACCACAGTGAGTGGTAGTGTACAAGAACCACAGTGAGTGGTAGTGTACAAGAACCACTGTGAGCGGTAGTGTACAAGAACCACAGTGAGCGGTAGTGTACAAGAACCACTGTGAGCGGTAGTGTACAAGAACCACTGTGAGCGGTAGTGTACAAGAACCACAGTGAGCGAGTACAAGAACCACTGTGAGTGGTAGTGTACAAGAACCACAGTGAGTGCGTACAAGAACCACTGTGAGCGGTAGTGTACAAGAACCACTGTGAGTGGTAGTGTACAAGAACCACAGTGAGTGCATACAAGAACCACTGTGAGTGGTAGTGTACAAGAACCACAGTGAGTTGTAGTGTACAAGAACTACTGTGAGCGGTAGTGTATAAGAACCACTGTGAGCGGTAGTGTACAAGAACCACTGTGAGCGGTAGTGTACAAGAACCACAGTGAGTGGTAGTGTACAAGAACCACTGTGAGTGGTAGTGTACAAGAACCACAGTGAGTGCAGTGTACAAGAACCACAGTGAGTGGTAGTGTACAAGAACCACTGTGAGCGGTAGTGTACAAGAACCACTGTGAGCGGTAGTGTACAAGAACCACTGTGAGCGGTAGTGTACAAGAACCACTGTGAGCGGTAGTGTACAAGAACCACTGTGAGCGGTAGTGTACAAGAACCACTGTGAGTGGTAGTGTACAAGAACCACAGTGAGTGCATACAAGAACCACTGTGAGTGGTAGTGTACAAGAACCACAGTGAGCGGTAGTGTACAAGAACCACTGTGAGCGGTAGTGTACAAGAACCACTGTGAGTGGTAGTGTACAAGAACCACAGTGAGTGCATACAAGAACCACTGTGAGTGGTAGTGTACAAGAACCACTGTGAGCGAGTGTACAAGAACCACTGTAAGTGGTAGTGTACAAGAACCACAGTGAGCGGTAGTGTACAAGAACCACAGTGAGTTGTAGTGTACAAGAACCACTGTGAGCGGTAGTGTACAAGAACCACAGTGAGTTGTAGTGTACAAGAACTACAGTGAGTTGTAGTGTACAAGAACCACTGTGAGCGGTAGTGTACAAGAACCACAGTGAGTTGTAGTGTACAAGAACCACAGTGAGTTGTAGTGTACAAGAACCACAGTGAGTTGTAGTGTACAAGAACCACAGTGAGTTGTAGTGTACAAGAACCACAGTGAGCGGTAGTGTACATGTAAGTCGAGACATTCACATGGTGTCTTCTCATTTCCTCATGATGGATTCCATGGAGGGTTTAAACTATAATGTTGTAAGAACTTAGTTTGCAATTGAGCTCAATTAAATTTGACATAAAACTTGAAACATGGCTGCTGTGATTGTAATTGCCTTGTTTCAAATAGAGATAAGTAAAGTATTTGCCATAATAAAGCTGATATATAATAAACTGTGGCGTTGTAGGAGAACTTACAGGCTTGAATAAACTCAATTAAATGCAGCAGAGTTTTACAGTTCTTAAAAACATGTGTTTTGTGTGCGTTTTGCATGTATTTATCATGGTTAACAGTTGCCCTAAAGAGCAATGTCTTGTGAAGAGATTAGTCATTTCTAAGGATTTGAAGGATAGTGCAATGCTGCATACAGAGCCTCATTCCAGATGTTTGTCTGGTTCCTGCAATGTTTTCGGATGCACACCACTGTATTTACTCCTTCTTCGTGCTATGGTAAATCGATGAACTGTCACAGTCAAATTCTCAGTTCCAAACAAGAATCCACATTTATCGCATGCAGTTCTGTAAACTCCAGGGCTGCTGCTTGCTGTTAGACACAAGTAAGTCATGGCATCACCATCAAAGTTTTTCAAATGTAAACAAACACCGGTTAAAAATGGAACGCGTAGGGATCCTAGCTGTCATGTAGGGCTGTTTACTCATCAATGCGCTGGAGCAAGTAATACTGACATAAATGCACAAAAAAGTCTTCTTCAAATGAGCACAAATGCCACACAGATGCACCACAATCACAGAAAGAAATGCAAATAGTCTCTGGTTCTACAGTAAAACATCATCAAATTGTGGTCTACTTGATTGTAAAAACTACTTTCTAGGATACAACGACCCAGAACCAATTCCCCAGTGGGGTCACACATTTCAATGCTGCATACAGAGCCTCATTCCAGATGTTTTGTCTGGTTCCTGCAATGCTGCATACAGAGCCTCATTCCAGATGTTTGTCTGCTTCCTGCAATGCTGCATACAGAGCCTCATTCCAGATGTGTGTCTGCTTCCTGCAATGCTGCATACAGAGCCTCATTCCAGATGTGTGTCTGCTTCCTGCAATGCTGCATACAGAGCCTCATTCCAGATGTGTGTCTGCTTCCTGCAATGCTGCATACAGAGCCTCATTCCAGATGTTTGTCTGCTTCCTGCAATGCTGCATACAGAGCCGCATTCCAGATGTGTGTCTGCTTCCTGCAATGCTGTATATAGAGCCTCATTCCAGATGTTTGTTTGCTTCCTAAATACTTGCATGATGTAATTGGGTACAGGATACCCAATTTAATGAACTTAAACCTGGTGTATGCCAGCAACTGTTATTATTTTTTTCTAAGAGATTCAACTTAGTGGTTTATACAAATTAATTTTAGCTCGATTGCGAAACAAGTTCTTATAACTTATATCAATCACTCTCGAGACCTCATTCCTGATGGAATCCATCGCCATGAGGGAGAGAGAAGAGGAAATGTGGAAATTAAATGCCTTGCCTAAGGGCACAATCGTAACGGCTCCAGCGGGGCTCGAACTCCGGACCTTTTGCACCTGAAGAACTTAGTAGAAGCAGTGTACTCATTTCACTGTAAAGGCTTTATGTCAGGCTATATAACATCAGCAGCATTTGACAATTTATGCTTCATTACATGACTGTAGTAATAAATAATATTTCCCCCCTATCCATTCAAAATCATTCATTCAATATGTCATTTTGGCACCATTTTGCACACATGCACAATAATTCTTGCCACATTCTGCCCCATAATAATTCTTAATTTTATGTCATATACACCCAGACGAAGCACACAGGTTGTGAAGGAAAGTCGCTGCATATCGGCTTGTTTTTGTGTAAAAGTGCATCACATTATCTCATGGTCTTTCCAGTCACAAAATGCTGAACACAGAAATACACCATCTGCCATTTGCAACCCTGAAATGTAGTAAAGTATTGCAAGCCAAATATTCGCATAGGCTGCACAATTTCTATGCATCTACAAAGTTATTTATATACAAAAGTCAGTGTCATTATTATGTGTACCAATTAAATTGTGAAACAAAACATACTGTAATATGTCACGACACATTCTAGGTCAGAATTTTTGGGAGAAGTGAGAAAGCCCGGGATTGCATCCTTGAATCGTGCCATTTAATAAATATCAACAAAATAGGGTTAAAATACACATTATGACCATTAAATACAGACAATTAAATAGGAGTATACTGTATCTTACTGGACAAAATCTTTTATGAAAATTGAAAAATTGAAGAAAATTATTTTTGCTTAAATTACATTTTTTTTAGGTATAAGTGGGGCCCCCAAGGGGCGAAGTCAGGGTCCATATGGCGACTATTTTTGCCCTCTAGAATGAGTCGTGATATGTTATTAAATCAACACTGACCAAAATACGAAACATATCCTATGCCACCTAAAACACTGACACAAGACATCCATTTTAAAGACTATAATATCAGTTAGTATAGCTGAGATAGATTCATGGATTACTCGACCAGCATGTGTCCGCCTCTGTGGTCGAGTGGTTACGGTCGCTGACTTGTATACCACTGTAACCTATCATCACTGATGGTCACGGGTTCGAGCCCCGCTCAGACCGTGTCTCATTTATATGAAAAAGTTGGCAGTTTCTTACGGAGGTTGGTGCACCCAAGTACTGGTTAACAGCTGGAGCCTGCCCTGGAAAGGTGTTGTTAAGTAAACTGCCCTCTGGCGATATAGCCCGAAATGGTGCTGATGCAGGCGTAAAACCCGAAATATAACATATGTAACATAACCTTGACCAGCATGTACCACTCGACCATTGATCCGCGTACATCTTCTATAATCCTGTATTATATGTGAATATAACATAACCTCGACCAGCATGTACCACTCGACCATTGATCCGCGTACATCTTCTATAATCCTGTATTATATGTGAATATAACATAACCTCGACCAGCATGTAGGCTACCACTCGACCATTGATCCGCATACATCTTCTATAATCCTGTATTATATGTGAATATAACATAACCTCGACCAGCATGTACCACTCGACCGTTGATCCCCTTACATCTTCTATAATCCTGTATTATATGTGAATATGGCATCAATATGTCTACGGAATTTGAACGACATCTTTATAATACAGTCAAACCTGTGTTGGTGGTCACCTCCATTAAACAGCCAATCTGTATTAAGCAGCCAGTTTCCAGATCCCCATCCGGTTGTTTTATTATACATTTGACCTCTATTAAGCAGCCATCTGTGCTAAGCAGCCACTTTCTCTGACTCCCTTGGCTGGCTGCTTAAGACAGGTTTGACTGTATACTGTATAAGTGATTACGTTCGCGATGTGGAAATGTTCACAATGTTCACATTCGCTAACATTTCGACCCGCGAAGTTATCCATGTATACAGTATGATAAATTGTTCTCTTGTATTTAAAATCTCATCTCTTCATTCTTTTGTTGTCTTCATTGAAAGGTTCCTTTTCAAATTGAAACATAAAACTATTAGTAACCCATTTCATTCTGGATACATTTAAAGGCTTTTGCAAACAACTTAGATCCAGATCAGCAGCAGTGTGACGCTGCGTGCTGATCAGGATCTATGTTGTTTGCTACATAGCCAAGTGTCTTAGCAAGATCATCTGAATAGCAAACAGCATAGAGCCTGATCAGACGGCACGTTCCATGGCGGTTGATCTGGCTCTGTGTTCTTTTCAAATACTGTTTGAACTGTATCCGGAATGAAATGGGTGTTAATATGCAAATTAATCTAGCGTTCAATATATTTTTTAATGTTTGGGGCCACTTTTCGGTAACCTTTTATTCTTTAAGCATGCATAGCATGCATATACATTTATGTTAAAATGTTAACAAATTTACAAATGCTGATTTATAAAGGCCAACATATAATTATGTGGGACAGATCTTCAAACTTGTGCTAAATTATTATTGAAAATGGAAATGTAATAATACGGCAATTTGGGTTTTAACAATACAGTTTCAGAACCTAGCATCTTGTTTAGTTTTAGACACCAATTATTATGTTTTTTAAGAGAGCGAAATTATTAAATGTTTATTTTTATTTCTGATTGACATTGCACTCGAGAGAATTAATGAAAAGAAATACGAACGTTAAATTTAAGACGCATTTTAAACTTTTAATGGGCATTAGCTTTTAATTATATTTACCATATTATACCATTCCGCTGGGAACCGAACAATTAGGTGTTTTAAACAATGTGCTACATGGTCGTGCTGAAATATATTAAGTGAATCTAGCACCTCCAAGAGAGTAGCAGATAAGGAAATCCCACCCGAGGGCTGAAGATGCTTGCAAAGAACGAGGCCCTGCCAAGTTCTTTGCATGCATCTTCAGCCCTCGGGTGGAATATAGCCGAGTTCTTTGCACATCTTCAGCCCTCGGGTGGGATATAGCAGAGTTCTTTGCACATCTTCAGCCCTCAGGTGGGATATAGCCGAGTTCTTTGCACATCTTCAGCCCTCGGGTGGGATATAGCAGAGTTCTTTGCATATCTTTAGCCGAGTTCTTTGCACACATCTTCAGCCCTCGGGTGGGATATAGCCGAGTTCTTTGCACACATCTTCAGCCCTCGGGTGGAATATAGCTGAGTTCTTTGCACACATCTTCAGCCCTCAGGTGGAATATAGCCGAGTTCTTTGCACACATCTTCAGCCCTCGGGTGGAATATAGCTGAGTTCTTTGCACACATCTTCAGCCCTCAGGTGGAATATAGCCGAGTTCTTTGCACACATCTTCAGCCCTCGGGTGGAATATAGCCGAGTTCTTTGCACACATCTTCACCCCTCGGGTGGAATATAGCCGAGTTCTTTGCACACATCTTCACCCCTCGGGTGGAATATAGCTGAGTTCTTTGCACACATCTTCAGCCCTCGGGTGGAATATAGCCGAGTTCTTTGCACACATCTTCAGCCCTCGGGTGGAATATAGCCGAGTTCTTTGCACACATTTTCAGCCCTCGGGTGGAATATTAGTGTTTCCCCCAGACTGAAAAAAGGGCAGGGTGCAGGTACAAAAAAGGGCATTTTTTCATGTTGCTCATACTCAAAAGGGAAGAATTTATGTTATTACGAGTATGAAAGGACGAATCAATTTTCGAGTACGAAACATTTTGAGGAAGAATCAATTTTGCAACCTATTGCGTATTTCAATTCAAAATGTATTATAAGGCGTGACAATGGTGTAGATTATCAATTATTTAAACAAAAATGTAAGCCAGAAAATTACAGCAATAATGCATTTACATTCATTTAAATCGAAACGTACATATAAAATTGACATCCGTTGGCGGAATTTCCTACTGGTGCAATGGGACAATCCATATGCTGTGACCCAGTAAAACTAAAAACGTGACACTATAAGAACAAATTTGGGACTATTTTAATCAAATAGTGCCAATTATGAGATTTGCACACATGGGACAATATGTCTGTGACTTCACTATAAAGAACTCGTGACTGGACATCGCGCGCCGATAATCCCCTACATATGTTTTTGCAACAATGACTCAACGGAAATTGGTGCATAAATGTGCGACAATTGACTGATTGACGTATCATGATTACTTGTCAAATTTATAGCCTCTTCAATATACATAACCAGCAGCCAACACATTAGTCTCTTTTTTATTTATTTATGTTTTGAATTTCTATTAAATCAATATGAAGACTACGACAAGTAACGCATTTCTTGCTAGGACCCCTTGCATGCCCCATTGCATCGGCGGGAAAGATATGACGTCAGTTAAAACACGGGAATCAATATCTTGAGCAAAGTCAATGTTGCTCTAGGCTAGCTAGCCGAATTCTTTGCACACATCTTCAGCCCTCGGGTGGAATATAGCCGAGTTCTTTACACGCATCTTCAGCCCTCGGGTGGAATATAGCCGAGTTCTTTGCATGCATCTTCAGCCCTCGGGTGGAATATAGCCGAGTTCTTTGCATGCATCTTCAGCCCTTGGGTGGAATATAGCCGAGTTCTTTGCATGCATCTTCAGCCCTCGGGTGGAATATAGCCGAGTTCTTTGCAAGCATCTTCAGCCCTCGGGTGGAATATAGCCGAGTTCTTTGCACACATCTTCAGCCCTCGGTGGAATATAGCCGAGTTCTTTGCACACATCTTCAGCCCTCGGGTGGAATATAGCCGAGTTCTTTGCACACATCTTCAGCCCTCGGGTGGAATATAGCCGAGTTCTTTGCAAGCATCTTCAGCCCTCGGGTGGAATATAGCCGAGTTCTTTGCACACATCTTCAGCCCTCGGGTGGAATATAGCCGAGTTCTTTGCACGCATCTTCAGCCCTTGGGTGGAATATAGCCGAGTTCTTTGCACGCATCTTCAGCCCTCGGGTGGAATAGAGCCGAGTTCTTTGCACACATCTTCAGCCCTCGGGTGGAATATAGCCGAATTCTTTGCACACATCTTCAGCCCTCGAGTGGAATATAGCCGAGTTCTTTGCACGCATCTTCAGCCCTCGGGTGGAATAGAGCCGAGTTCTTTGCACGCATCTTCAGCCCTCGGGTGGAATAGAGCCGAGTTCTTTGCACGCATCTTCAGCTCTCATGTGGGATTTCCTTAACTGCAACTCTATGGAGGTGGTAGATTTATTTTCTCACCTTATTTATGTTTTTGATGCACTTTACGAATTATGCCACCCTATATATGAATGGAGTTTGAATTTACTATAAAGTGATGAGGTCATTGGAATGTGACAATTTACACATTGATGTTGATTGTCATTTAAAAGTAAACACGACGTACATGTCAAGTTTAACGTTTTAATTTCTTTAATGCTAAGCCCTTTACATCCAACACGGGTAAAGATTCAAATAATCTATGACTTTAACCATCATACTAAAAGGAACTAATAAATAACAAGAATTAAAGGGAGATAAGTCGCACTGCGATATAGAGGTGGGGTGCTTACAAACAATGCAAGTGCATTGTGGGTCAAATGGTAATAGAAGGCACGTGAACAACACATGCATGGTAGTGATACGTCATTGATTACGTCATCGATGACGTATCGCTGTTATAAATTTTACCGTTATGCAATGAAATCATATCAATCTGGACGTGGAAATAAACAGAAAGTACAGGACTTGTTCATGATATTTTATTAGCATAAAGTAGTTCCCCTTGTCTAACCTGTTAGACAGGTTTATCTCACACACCCAAAATGGCGTGAAAAGCCTGTTTATAGGTGAGACAATTGGCTTTGTACCCCAACGTGTTCTCATTAGCTCCTTATCTTTATTTTAAATAATGTGTTGATGTGAAATAAGGCTGTGTTTGCATATCTATTTTGATCCGTGATAAAGCTATAAAGTGTTTGTTTATTATAGTGTCACCCCTATTTATTAAAGGGCCAGCCATTTCTGACTTATGAGACACTTCTTTTTACGAACATCAGTACTTCCCGAATCCTATGCTTGTATGCCAGACGCCAGGCTGGTAGGCAATCGGTAACCATTCTTTAACTAGCTGGTGGCTCACCAACCGGCCATATCAGAACGAACCCCTGACGAGATTCGAACCTTCGACCTCCCGCTCCGTAGGTGGACGCCTTAACCACTGGGCCACGGAGATGCTATATATCTGACATGATTCAGTCAATTACAATTGCTGTTTGCAATTACATCAACTGAACCAGTTTTAATTGGACTAGCTATTTTTTAACCCTTTCAACACCACATACCTCTAAATAGGCTTACAAAAAGTGTAGATCCAGATGAGCCGGCTGGTGACGAGCCGTCTCATCAGGATCTGCACTTTTTGCCAGTAATATTACTATTTTAGACAAAATTACCCATTTTGATAAATGAACTGGTCCAAATGTAATTTTCGTATTAATTTATTGGTCTAAAAACTGATCATGGACCAGTCCATTTCAGTTACTTGGTGCTGAATGGGTTAATCCCAATAGTATTTACAGATGTTTCAGATTAAATCTGATTAATTGGAAACCAGCTCAAATTAAGTATCAAATATTAACACTTTGCATGCTGGATAAAATAAAGGGTATCAATAATTCAACGAATGGTAGTCGGGCGACAATTCATTATTGTGTTTTTCTTATTTATATAATTATGGTAGCTGAAAACACAATGCTGATGAAATTCCGTGATATATCTGACTTGTTATTCATTGCTAGTAATGCAAAAAGTTAAAATGGCAGTTCACAAAGCATGTCGTTGCTATACAATGCTGATGAAATTCTGTGATATATCTGACTTGTTATTCATTGCTAGTAATGCAAAAAGTTAAAATGGCAGTTAAGATGGCAACCTATGCATGTTGCCTAAGATGGCAACCTATGCATGTTGCCTAAGATGGTAACCTAAGATGGTAACCTATGCATGTTGCCTAAGATGGTAACCTAAGATGGTAACCTATACATGTTGCCTAAGATGGTAACCTATGCATGTTGCCTAAGATGGTAACCTATGCATGTTGCCTAAGATGGCAACCTATGCATGTTGCCTAAGATGGCAACCTATGCATGTTGCCTAAGATGGCAACCTATGCATGTTGCCTAAGATGGCAACCTATGCATGTTGCCTAAGATGGCAACCTATGCATGTTGCCTAAGATGGCAACCTATGCATGTTGCCTAAGATGGTAACCTATGCATGTTGCCTAAGATGGCAACCTATGCATGTTGCCTAAGATGGCAACCTATGCATGTTGCCTAAGATGGCAACCTAAGATGGTAACCTATGCATGTTGCCTAATATGGCAACCTATACATGTTGCCTAAGATGGCAACCTATGCATGTTGCCTAAGATGGCAACCTATGCATGTTGCCTAAGATGGCAACCTATGCATGTTGCCTAAGATGGCAACCTATGCATGTTGCCTAAGATGGCAACCTATGCATGTTGCCTAAGATGGCAACCTATTGCCTAAGATGGCAACCTATGCATGTTGCCTAAGATGGCAACCTAAGATGGTAACCTATGCATGTTGCCTAAGATGGCAACCTATACATGTTGCCTAAGATGGCAACCTATGCATGTTGCCTAAGATGGCAACCTATGCATGTTGCCTAAGATGGCAACCTATGCATGTTGCCTAAGATGGCAACCTAAGATGGTAACCTATGCATGTTGCCTAAGATGGCAACCTATGCATGTTGCCTAAGATGGCAGCCTATGCATGTTGCCTAAGATTATTTGGAGTTCACAGAACACACGATCATGATGGCGAACTTTTATACTGGTGGTATTATTTGGAGCTGATAAAATGCACAAGATGGCTAGCTACCCATATTTGTGGTTTTATTTGGAATTCACAAAACACACAAGATGGCAACTGATCTGGTGTATTATTTTTGGGGCGTATAATTTGCTTGATTTGATACGAAAAAATTTAAACGTTATTTACTTTACAAAGATTGCGAAACAAGCTCCATCTGTTTATATTAATCACTGAGTGGCGCTGATGTATGCATATTATATGCTCCATTCTTGTAAGAGGAAAGCCTGGGGGAGGGACCAGGAGGAAGCCCACCTGTCCTCCGTCCGATCTGGATACTTAAGAATCGCAACAACAAAAGTACATTGATATTAAATTGTGCAGAATCACACCTACGTACCGCTATTCTCCACATGGCATAGTTAGTCATTGTACCAGACTGCCTGTAATGAGAGCAAACTCAAAGGTCAGGGTATGAGAGCCATCTCTAATTTTCTATTACCTCCCTTGGCAGATAAAGTCTGATTTATTCCAAAATGTGAATAGGTCCTTTTAGTTAGAATCCTTTGTTTTTACTGTTGTGCCCTAACCAGATGTTGCGGTATGATAAATGTGATTTTTATCAAAATCATGTTCATTAACCCTTTCAACACCACAGACCTCTAAATAGGCTTATGAAAAGTGTAGATCCAGATGAGCCGGCTCGTGACGAGCCGTCTCATCAGGATCTGCACTTTTTACCAGTAATATTACTATTTTTAGGCAAAAAATTACCCATTTTGATAAATGAACTAGTCCAAATGTAATTTTCTTATTAATTTATTGGATCTAAAAATATCACGGACCAGTCCATGTCAGTTACTTGGTGTTGAAAGGGTTAACAGTTACTGATAAACATTATTTTACAAATAAGTACCCATTGTATATACTGTAGGAGATCTGTCGAGATATATTAATTTAATACTCATAAAAAGTGATAGTGGAATAACATTGCTAGCATGTTGTGCAAAGGAAGCAACGATAAAAACAGAGTAAAACACTTATTTTAGGGAGTATTCAGGGGCAGTAACTGACAGATGCTTCTCATTGTGTGAGGGATGTTAGATCGAGCCAGACAAGAATGGAGACAAAATATGCCATATGTCTTCCACGACACAATTCTCTGCTATTTTCCTTTCAGTCAATTCACTTTGATTATTCGTGATAATTACCTGTTCAAAACATCCATTTTCAATTAGTTTCATATTTTCGTTGTTGGTTTTACGAGGTAACACTTTACATCAATAGCATTTGTGAGCGAATTCACTCCAATAAGAAGTATTGTTTATATATTAATTCTTGTTTTATTTGTCTATGCATATATAATTATGTGCTGTGATGTTGCTAATCTTTGTATGCAAGATGAGATAAAGCAATAAATGCTATGCACTCCCTGTCATTAAGTGCTATGCACCCCGCCATTAAGTGCTATGCACCCCACCCCCTGCCATTAAGTGCTATGCACCACCCGCCATTAAGTGCTATGCACCCCACCCCCTGCCATTAAGTGCTATGCACCACCCGCCATTAAGTGCTATGCACCCCACCCCCTGCCATTAAGTGCTATGCACCCCCGCCATTAAGTGCTATGCACCCCACCCCCTGCCATTAAGTGCTATGCACCCCACCCCCTGCCATTAAGTGCTATGCACCACCCGCCATTAAGTGCTATGCACCCCACTCCCTGCCATTAAGTGCTATGCACCACCCACCATTAAGTGCTATGCACCACCCGCCATTAAGTGCTATGCACCACCCGCCATTAAGTGCTATGCACCACACACCCTGCCATTAAGTGCTATGCACCACCCGCCATTAAGTGCTATGCACCCCACCCCCTGCCATTAAGTGCTATGCACCAACCGCCATTAAGTGCTATGCACCCCACCCCCTGCCATTAAGTGCTATGCACCACCCGCCATTAAGTGCTATGCACCCCACACCCTGCCATTAAGTGCTATGCACCCCACACCCTGCCATTAAGTGCTATGCACCACCCGCCATTAAGTGCTATCCTCCCCACACCCTGCCATTAAGTGATATGCACCCCACCCCCTGCCATTAAGTGCTATGCACCCCCTGCTATTAAGTGCTATGCACCCCACCCTCTGCAATTAAGTGCTATGCACCCCACCCCCTGCCATTAAGTGCTATGCACCCCCATGTCATTAAGTGCTATGCACCCCACACCCTGCCATTAAGTGCTATGCACCACCTGCCATTAAGTGCTATGCACCCCCTGCTATTAAGTGCTATGCACCCCACCCTCTGCAATTAAGTGCTATGCACCCCACTGTCATTAAGTGCTATGCACCCCACCCCCTGCCATTAAGTGCTATGCACCCCGCTGCCATTAAGTGCTATGCACCCCCTGCAATTAAGTGCTATGCACCCACCCCCTGCCATTAAGTGCTATGCACCCCACCCCTGCCATTAAGTGCTATGCACCCCGCTGTCATTAAGTGCTATGCACCCCCTGCAATTAAGTGCTATGCACCCACCCCCTGCCATTAAGTGCTATGCACCCCACCCCCTGCCATTAAGTGCTATGCACCCCCCCCCACCATTAAGTGCTACCTCCCACCACCACCCAAATTATGCTGATTTTATGAAACTCAATAGAAAGTTCTACATTTCGCCTTCAGTTATTAACCTCCACCAGGATGCAAAGTATTTAATTTGCACATGCCACTTCTCTCTCCCTTGTGGCGATTGATTACGTCAGGAATGAGGTATCGAGGGTGATTAATATAAGTTGTAAGAACTTGTTTTGCAATCGAGATAAAATAAATATGAACTGAGGTTATTGTTTTTGTTTGTGTGTTTGTCTGTCTGTGTGTTTGTCTGTCTGTGTGTTTGTCTGTATGTGTGTTTGTCTGCCTGTGTGTTTGTCTGCCTGTGTGTTTGTCTGTCTGTGTGTTGTCTGTGTGTTTGTCTGTCTGTGTGTTTGCCTGCCTGTGTGTTTGTCTGTCTGTGTGTTGGCTGCGTGTGTGTTTGTCTGTCTGTGTGTTGGCTGCGTGTGTCTGTGGAACAGTATAGTTCAAACAGTTGTTGATGGAATTTGATGAAAGTTTGTGGATATATAATTATAGAAGAACTAGAAGGAAGTGGGTCAATTATGGGAGAACTCTGTGAAAGCCTGTCATCAAAGCAGTCGGCGAAGTTTCCACTTTACTATAGCCAAGGCTCATTCTAGAGGGCGATGTAGGCGAAACAGTCGCCGTAGGGTGGCTTCGCTGTTTCATACAGAATTTTGTCCTGTAAGATACACCTGCCCATTATAAAGCACTCCTTCTATTCAAGTGTTGTATTTAATGGTCACACTGTGTTTATTAAATAACACCATTTAAGGACACGATCCGCACTTTCTCACTTCTCCCAAAAATTCTGACCTAGAAGGCTAGAATGAACCTTCTTGCTATTGCTATCAATGGGGGTGTACTCTTCGCTGAATGTCCTGACCACATGCCTGTGCACCTATTTCTCCCTAGATCGAATAACTTCCTCCTAGAACCCCCATATATATATATATCCACAAAGTTTCATCAGAATCAACAACTGTTTCAAATTCCTCTCTATGATCCAATTAACCCGTAACCTGCCCAATGTATTGGATGGAACATGCAAACAACATAGATCCAGATCAGGCATGGCACAATACCACGTCTGATCAGGATCTATGTTGTTTGCTATTCAGACAAATGTTTTAGCTCCACTATCCGAATAGCAAGCAACATAGATCCAGGTCAGCCGTGGCATGGCACAATACCACGTCTGATCAGGATCTATGTTGTTTGCTATTCAGACAAGTGTTTCAGCTCCACTATCCGAATAGCAAACAACATAGAGCCTGATCAGACAGCACGTTTGCTAAAGCGATTGGCAGGTTCAGGGTTAAAGTTTGTGTTGTGTATTCACAGTAAAACCGATTGGATTGTCTCAGGTTGTAAAGGGTGATTACATAACCCTTTCAACACCACAGCCGTCTCATCAGGATCTGCAGTTTTTACCAGCAATATTACTATTTTTAGACAAAATTACCCATTTTGATAAGTGATCTGGTCCAAATGTAATTTTCTTATTAATTTATTGGTCTAAGAATATCATGCACCAGTCCATATCAGTTACTTTGTGTTGAATGGGTTAAGTTACGATATGATATGTTTACATTTTTATAATGATCTTGTGATACAGATATAAATATTACTGATGTAATATAGTAACAATTACTGAATCATAAAAGTTTGCAAGCATGGGAAATTTGGGGTTTACAAGCATGAGAAATTTGGGGTTTGCAAGCATGAGAAATTTGGGGTTTACAAGCATGAGAAAGTTGGGGTTTGCAAGCATGAGACATTTGGGGTTTACAAGCATGAGAAATTTGGGGTTTGCAAGCATGAGAAATGTGGGATGTGGAGGATACCAAGGCATTGTTATAGCTAGTATATATTGTGAAACAAGTTCTTACTCACTCTCGAGACCTCATTCCTGATGGAATCCATCGCCATGAGGAAGAGGCAATGTGGAATTTAAATACCTTGCTTAAGGGTACAATCATAACGATTCCAACAGGGCTTGAACTCCGGGCCTTTCGCACCTGAGGCGAACATGTTACCACTGCGCTATCACGTCTTCCACATTTTGGTGCTTGTAACCTAATCTATGACCGGGCTGATCATTCAAATCGTATTACTAATGAACAAAACTGAATCACCTTAGGTTATAATATTATCAGGGATCATTCTAGAGGGCAATGTGGGTGAAATTGTCGCCCTAGGGACCCTGACTTCGCCCTCTGGGGCCCCACTTCTCCCTTATTTCTAGTAAGATACACTGGCCCATTATAAAGCCTTCTATTCAAATGTTGTATTTAATGGTTGTACTGTGCATTTTAACCATATTTTGCAGAAGTATATTAAAGAACACCATTTAAGGAAGCGGTCACGCGCTTTCTCACTTCTCCCAAAAATTCTGACCTAGAATGAACCCTGAATATATATGAGTGTTAACTAAGCGTCTTAGCACGCTCGCCCACATGGCTCGCCGGCGGCGAGGGTAAATAAGCTCAATCATCATGTTTACATTTCTATAATGTTGTTGTGATCAAATCTTATTAATACAGGTATGAATATTACTGACGTACTGCGATATAATAATTTGTCTGCTAACAATTACTAAATCATAAAAGTTTGCAAGCATTAGAAATTGGGGATGTGAAGGATGCCAAGGCGTTGTAATGTTACGACCTCCTTACAAAAGTCTGTTACAACATTAGTTCAATGTTCCGTTCGCATAATTGCTATGCTTGTATCTCGTACAAATTGTAAAGGAAAATACATTAATGCCAGGAATTATTCTGGAGAGTTCTCCAGCATCTAGACTGGTACTCCGCATTTTAACCCTTTGCCTGCTAAGTAATTAAATTCACAATTTGCAAAGAGCATAGATCCAGATCAGCACGTGGCGTAGCGCCGTGTCTGATCAAGATCTATGTTGTTTGCTATTCAACCAAGTATCTTAACTCCACTATCCGAATAGCAAACAACATAGAGCCTGATCAGATGGCACATCATGTTCTGTGCCGTCTGATCTGGCTCTATGCTGTTTACAAATGTGATTTTATCTGCCGCTAGCATGCAACGGATTAATTGCTATGCTTGTATCTCGTACAAATTCTGGTAAGACTGGTACTCGGCATTTTAATAACGCAAGCAATAACCGGGATAGTACCGACACACTGGTACTCAGCATTTTAATAACGCAAGAAATAACCGGGGTAGTACCGACACACTGGTACTCAGCATTTTAATAGCGCAAGAAATAACCGGGGTAGTACCGACAGAATTGTACTCCGCATTTAACCATGCAAGAATGTTTGACGACATTTTACCGACATCATTATTTGTAGATTACCCTCTGATTTGTGGGTTTTTTCATTATAGAGCTCATAAACACACGTTTTAGTAGCGGCGGTAAGATTATTTGCTATAACTAGCTAGATAAGGCTTCTCCCGACTTCACTGCTTGCACTTCCCCCCCAGTTTCCTGGTGTATATTTGCTATAACAAGCTAGATAAGACTTCTCCTGACTTCACTGCTTGCACTTTCCCCCCAGTTTCCTGGTGTATATTTGCTATAACAAGCTAGATAAGGCTTCTCCAGACTTCACTGCTTGCACTTTCCTGGTGTATATTTGCTATAACAAGCTAGATAAGGCTTCTCCTGACTTCACTGCTTGCACTTTCCCCCCAGTTTCCTGGTGTATATTTGCTATAACAAGCTAGATAAGACTTCTCCTGACTTCACTGCTTGCACTTTCCCCCCAGTTTCCTGGTGTATATTTGCTATAACAAGCTAGATAAGGCTTCTCCAGACTTCACTGCTTGCACTTTCCTGGTGTATATTTGCTATAACAAGCTAGATAAGGCTTCTCCTGACTTCACTGCTTGCACTTTCCCCCCAGTTTCCTGGTGTATATTTGCTATAACAAGCTAGATAAGACTTCTCCTGACTTCACTGCTTGCACTTTCCCCCCAGTTTCCTGGTGTATATTTGCTATAACAAGCTAG